>VZTR01018010.1:608597-659698 GCA_013400775.1 Chaetops frenatus | reverse complement strand
AACCTGGGACAGTGGAAGGTATCCCTGCCCCTGGCAGGAGATGGAACAAGCTGGACTTTAAGGTCCCTTCCAACTCAGATCATTCTGTGATTCCATAGTTGATCCTCTACTAGACCAGGTTGCTCACAGCCCCATCCAACCTTGGATGATTCCAGGGATGGGGAATCTACCACCTCTCTGGACAAACGGTGACAGTGTGTTACCACTGTCATTGTAGAAAACTTCCTTCTTATATCTCATCACTGATGGCCTACAGGAGCTCAAAGAACATCAAGACCACAACAGACAGCCCAAATAAGTGTACTTCCAGTAAATCTGCCCAAAAAAGTGGAGAATCTTTCTCAGTTGTGGACCCCACCTGCTGAAATGGAAGAATCCAACACCATGACCAGACCCTCATTAGCTTTCTCTGTTATGCAGGATTATTTCCATTTCGATTATGGAGCACTGATAGTTCATACAGCATGGTTTCTGTCATGAAGTGGTCCAGAGACTTCTTCAGCCTTCTGAAATATCTGCCAGACATCCACAGTGGTCCATGGCTCGTGACTACCTCTTGCACAGATCCAGATCCTCATCACTTAAATTAAGGATACATTTTTCAGCTGTTACAATGATTAAGCTACACTAATTGTAGGATGACTTGACTAATGGAATCTTTAGAGAGGTGCAGCCACACACAAGCCAGGCATAACTGGCAGTCATGAAACATTCTGGTAAGCCCCCAAAAACGGTGGAGGAATCCAGCTTCCCACATCACCACCAAACTGGGAGGAAATGAAAAAAACCCTACCATCTGGCACACTACTTCTTTGCCCCTGTGAACTTTTAAAATGATGATGTTGTCATATTAATGAGGAGAAAGTGTTTAATTTATTAATTCATCTTTAAAAATTATGGGTGCAGTTGTGTACCTAGTCGTGACATCTTTCCTTAATTTGATGCATTAAGGAATGTTATATTTGGTGTCATCAAATGATCTCCCTTNAACCTGGGACAGTGGAAGGTATCCCTGCCCCTGGCAGGAGATGGAACAAGCTGGACTTTAAGGTCCCTTCCAACTCAGATCATTCTGTGATTCCATAGTTGATCCTCTACTAGACCAGGTTGCTCACAGCCCCATCCAACCTTGGATGATTCCAGGGATGGGGAATCTACCACCTCTCTGGACAAACGGTGACAGTGTGTTACCACTGTCATTGTAGAAAACTTCCTTCTTATATCTCATCACTGATGGCCTACAGGAGCTCAAAGAACATCAAGACCACAACAGACAGCCCAAATAAGTGTACTTCCAGTAAATCTGCCCAAAAAAGTGGAGAATCTTTCTCAGTTGTGGACCCCACCTGCTGAAATGGAAGAATCCAACACCATGACCAGACCCTCATTAGCTTTCTCTGTTATGCAGGATTATTTCCATTTCGATTATGGAGCACTGATAGTTCATACAGCATGGTTTCTGTCATGAAGTGGTCCAGAGACTTCTTCAGCCTTCTGAAATATCTGCCAGACATCCACAGTGGTCCATGGCTCGTGACTACCTCTTGCACAGATCCAGATCCTCATCACTTAAATTAAGGATACATTTTTCAGCTGTTACAATGATTAAGCTACACTAATTGTAGGATGACTTGACTAATGGAATCTTTAGAGAGGTGCAGCCACACACAAGCCAGGCATAACTGGCAGTCATGAAACATTCTGGTAAGCCCCCAAAAACGGTGGAGGAATCCAGCTTCCCACATCACCACCAAACTGGGAGGAAATGAAAAAAACCCTACCATCTGGCACACTACTTCTTTGCCCCTGTGAACTTTTAAAATGATGATGTTGTCATATTAATGAGGAGAAAGTGTTTAATTTATTAATTCATCTTTAAAAATTATGGGTGCAGTTGTGTACCTAGTCGTGACATCTTTCCTTAATTTGATGCATTAAGGAATGTTATATTTGGTGTCATCAAATGATCTCCCTTAATTATGACAATGGGTAACGATGGTCATTAAAGTAATGACATTTGTCACCATCAGTAGTGGCAAGGGTAATGAATAATGAGCAAGGCAAAATTTCCACAGAGACTTTATAGTCTTATATTCCACTCAGCAGCAGGCTAGAAAAACATGGGAACAAAATAGTTCCCTGGGGACAAAAGAAGTTTGAGTTTGAGGAAGACAAGAGAGAACTTTAAAACACTAAAAAACACTAGCCAGGAAATATAAGGATTAATGATGTGGTATAAAAATCCCCACCAAAACTTAAAAGCCTTCTGAGCAAAGCCATCTTGCTAGATGTGCAATAATATCACCCTGTATATCCTTTTCATAAAGACACACATACCAGTTTTTAATGTGACTGCCTGCACTTGGAGTACAGCATCCAGTTCTGGTCCCTACAACTCAGGAAAGGTGTGGACAGACTGGAGATGGTCTGAAAGAGGCCACACCATGTTCAAAGGGCTGGAAAGACAGAATAAGGTGGGTCTTTTTTCCCTGGAGAGAAGAAGGCTCTGGGGGACCCTCGTCACACAATTCCAGTACTTTTAGAGTGGCTACAAAGAGGGTGGAGGCTTGCAAGGAGCCCTTGGAGAAGGCCAGGGACAACAAGCATGACTTGTACCAGAAGAGGATTCCTCCAGATACACGAAATAATATTTTTACTCTGAGAACAATCCAGACCTGGAACAATCTCCCCAGGAATGTTGTAGACTCCCCATCACTGGCACTTCTCAGAGGTGACTGGGCAGGATACTTAAGAAACCTATGTAGCTTCCAACATGCTGGACCAGGGGATCTTTCAAGCTCCCTTCCAACCTGTCCTATGGATTGTTCTGTGATTCCATGATTTTACACTGAATCCCAGAGGTTGTTCATATCCTAGCCTTGAACAAAAAATACCCCTGAATTAAGAATGCAGGCAAGTATTTTGAGACTCAGGAGAATTATCTTTTTGCCTGCTTACAAAAGTAACAGTTAATCTGTCTCTGTGATGCTTCCTAGTTTTGCTCCTGCATATAAGCACAATGGATTCTAAATGTAATATTTTATTTTCTTTCTGACACGAATATCCTGCATATACGCAGAAAGGTACAGCACATCTGTCTTGCATTTACACATTAAACTTCTATGAAAAGTGATGCAATGTGGCATAGAGAGTATTTCTGCCAAAAGGATATGCTTTGAGCAAAGAACAGCTCAGGAAGGCCTCCAGTTCATACCATAAATTCCACCAAACCTGTTGCTCTGTTTTCTCCAAGGAAAAATAGAGAACAAGGACTTGATTTGTTCTCCTTCTCTCTGCTCAGATTGTCTGTTTGGCTATAGAGTGAGAAGAGAGAAAATCTAAACTGAACTGGTCAGTGATTCCAGCTGAACTGTCATTATGCAAAACCTCTTCTATTACCTACAGGACCTACTGCCCACTTTAAAATTGACAAGGAGGACACTTAAGGCAGCTCTGACATGTGCTTTTCTAGGACATGATATAGCTCTGCTGAAATGAATGAAAGGACATTTTATAATAAGTGTCTTCCTGGCTTAGAATGAAATAATGCATTATTAGAAAAGATTAAAAGAACTAATTATGTACAGTATGGCTGAATGATGGCTGGGCGGAGAGAGAGGATAACTATCTCTGTGCATTTGAAAACTGAACATTAAGAAAAGAAAGGATTTTTAATTTTTAAGGTGGCAGAGATGGGAGAGACTTCATTAATAAAACAAAAATAAAGCAAAGCAAAAAAAGAAAAGCACAGTTGGAAATTCAGTGAAGGTAATTTTGGAATAAGTATCAAATGGCTATTTGTCTGCAAAGTAAACTCTTCAAACTGAAATCTCTGTGAGTTTGACTACTGAAAGCACAATGAGAAAAGGTATATGAAAAGAACAAAAAGAATTATTTATTGAATATGTAAACCAGATTGCCTGAATGCATCTTAGATAAAATGGACAGCTGTGCCAGGAGAAAGGTCAGACTCTGGGCAGTAAGAATGATAATTCCTCCTGGTACTCTCATATGGGTGTGATTTAGCTTTTACCATGTGGGGATCCACAGCCTCTGAGATGAAAAACTTCACAGTCAAAGACCATAATACAAATTTCTTGACATCAAATCTGTGAATCTCAGGCTTCATCAAGCATAGTTTTGATACCATTTTAAGAAAGCGGTTTAGAAATAAAAATATTTAAAACAGAGTTTAAATAGCAGCTATGACTACTAGGTTATATCATCTATTAACTGCACTAGCAGGCTCTATAAATAAAAATGACTTCAAGTAAAATAAATGGCATTAAAATTATGTTGAAGTGAAATCTAAAAGATAATAGATTTGAGCATGTAGATTTGAATAATTTGACAAGGTATGGTTAAAGAGTTTCACTAATTTCAAAATGGAATTTGCTAATTTTATGTTTCCTTGCTGAAGAAGAGGGCTTGGTGCAACATCCTAGGAAATACCTACTGCCTCTACAACCCAGGGCATATCAAATGGAAAAAAAATGTTCACAACTGGAGCCTCAAAAGCAATGGAGGCCCAGAACATCCAATGAACTTCCTTCTTGCGTGGAGCACTTTTATCCCCATGTACTGCTGGGCAAAGCTGGAATAGCATTTCAGTAAATGCCCTGGTCTCTTTATCAAGGGCAGTAAAGCATTTTCCTTTACTGTTTTTTTCCCATACTCAGACTGTTTTTAGGGGCAGGCATGAGTTGATGCTGGTATTTCCCCCTCCTCTCCTGTCTCCTCCCTCCAAAAAGCAGAAGGGGGAAATAGCTGATGCTCCTGCTCCCATGGCAAGCTCAGCCCATCAGGAAATCAAAACCTAGTCTATGATTAATGTGACCAGTTAAAAAATATGAAGCTCCTTCAGCCTCAAGAAGATCTTTTTTTCCCCCATAATGAAGGTTTTTATTCAGCTGAGGACATTAAACAGTCCTATGTTCACTGACAGATGTTATATTCAAACGGACTGGAAAAGTGATGAACTATCCCATTTTGTCCCACAAAGGCTGCAGTTTCACTGGAGTAAAACACTAAGAAATGGCAACCAACCAGCCCAGATTTATGAGCAATCCAGAGGACAAGGGATATGGAACATGATCAAGAACATAAAACACCTGAACTCCTTTAAAATATTGAACCTTTAGAACATTATGTTCACTAAATAAGACTTAGTTGACAAAAAAATGAACAGGTACGAACACTATGTGGATTAGTTTGGAAATGATTTAGAGTTCAGTGCACAGTCCAGAGTACATATTCTCTGCTCATTTGGCTTCTGTGTGCAAACTGTGCATGAGAACTAAAAAGAAGAAATAGGGAAATTAATTAGACTAGAATTACTGCTTTGTACCATATTAAATAAAATTAGGAAGCTCAAGAGAAGCCAGATCAGAAAGCACCTCAAAACAAACAAATTGTTTAGGTTTGATGTGGAAAAGAAGAGTTCATGGATGTGTGGTAAAAATGGGTACTAGGATCAGAGGAATGAGGTAGGAAGCACTCCTACTGGGAGCCCCTGATGTAAATTGTAGAGTAAGAAAAACTTCGTCCAGGGCATGAGAAGGGGACGATGTGGCAGTGAAGATTCCAGACAATGAATATTCCAGACAATGATGGTTGGGAATATTACTTGCAATTCTCAATCAGCTTTAGCACAAATCTCATGAGGTGCTTTTTCTCTCCTAAGGTGTGGTGATGGTTTAGTTTCCACAGTTCAAATTCTTCCTAAACTTGAAGAGCTTGTCAGTAAATCCAGCTCTTTGGTCTTCTCCATCTTCAAAAATATTATTCTTTCTAAAAGAACAAAGCCAAACTTGTGGCCTCCTGTGTCTGGAAAAGAAGGACAATGAAGTTTGACTGAGTTGTGGCTCCCCATCCCTGGAAGTGTTCAGGGCCACGTTGGATGGGTCTTGGAGCAAACTGGGACAGCGGAAAGTGCAGGAGAGGTTTGAACCAGATGATTTGTAAGATCCCTTTCAACCCTAACGTCTCTGTGACTCTATGACTGTATTTTTTACTTTATTATATCCTGTAATACACATAGCAGGTAAGGGGTAAGAGGTCCTGTGCTTGTTTTCCTTGCTGTGAAGTCCACTTCCCCAACCAGAAAACTACAAACAAATCCACAACTAACTCTTTTATGCCTGAGCTCTCAAGGTGAGAAATTAGGAAATTTGAAATTAGAACAGCAGCACCCATTGTTTACTTTCTTATCAAGGTGTTTCCATAGTGAGACAGAGTGAGAATCTCAGTTAAATCTGAATAAGACTCATTCTAAATCCCCACATCAGATACTCTCACATCACAATTTTTGTTACACATAAGAGTTCAATAATCTCTAAGAATTCTGACTTAAAAATGAGAGGTTTTATTAAAAAGTTTAAGAACGAAAGTTGGTTCTTAATACAACAGGAGTATTTTTTTGGGCATTTCTTGTCTGATTTCGCTACACAGCCTTACTAAAAACTGCCTGTTGCAAGGCAAGCAGAGTTTATGCTGAAAACACAAAAATATAAAAAAACAAAAAAGAAAGCCCCCCCAAAATCCAATAAACAAAATAAAATTATAAATTAAGAAATATGACCTAAAGTGGTAAAGGGAAGTATTCTTGCTTGACGTAATTCCACAAAAGACAGGAGTATTAATTATAAGCAAGACACCACATGTAAAAATCTTTTGTGTATTATATTCTGTGATGTGGTAGGACTCAGATAATTTGTTTTTTAATGATTAATGAAGTCAGAATCATTAGCATGTGTTTTTTCCTACAAAGAATGAAGCAGATGGATCTGTCAGGGCTTTATAAAGTTCATATTAAAGATGAGGATTTTCCTCTCCACTGTTTGCCTTCATTCTATGGGGGAGGAGGGCAGTGAGAAGGAAGAATAACTGCTATTTCTGTGATCAAATCAGTTTAGGATTCTGCATGAATTCTGAATAAACCTCTAGGTGTTTGAGGGTGGTTTCTTCTCTTTTTTTTTTTAATGCAGCTGGGTTTTCAAGTGGGTAAACTGTATTTAATTCCTTCATAAGAAATTTATATTCTTATTTCTTAATAAGCCAAAAGGCTTCCCGAGAGGGTTGCATTGCAAAGGGGGCTTATTGCTCTGCAGTTGTATTGTTGCTAGAATTCAGTCTCTGCCTCCAAGAAAAGGCCTATAGGCAAAGCTAAATCAATTTAATCCGACTTAGCATCCACCAGGGTCTTTCAGCAGAGGTATCACAGCACAGACATTTGGGATCTTTTCAGCTTATGCAACTGTTAAATCAGAGCAAAGAACCCAGACTGCTCCTGGGATTTCTAGAACAAAAATACTTGCCCAAGAACATCATACAGAGCATGTGTTTAATGTCCAGCCTTCTCTACTGCTGCACAGTGGCTTTTCTCTTCCTATCAGATTTACTAATCATGACAATTTAAGTTCTGAGTTTACTTGATACGCAATTGTCCCACGGCTGTGCTCCAGCCCTTGCTCTGTTAAGATCCTCAGAATTCCAAATATTTCAGTCCAGGAAAGGAGATCCTCACATTTGCTCTAATTTTTCTTTCTAAATGTAGATAAGAGTTGTGTAAAGGCTACGTGCACATCCAGACATGAAAACAGCTTACTCAGAATAATACTGTTGCAGAGGCTTTATCACATTCCCACTGTGTCCTAATTATGAAGTGATTTTTAATAGTTTCCAGGTTTAGCAGGAAGACAGATATGACAATTGATAGGTATAAATCTGTGTCTGGGACTCAGGTGTCCACATGGCAGACTGGAGACCCACAGCCTGGGTGATGTTCTCTGGAACACTGTCCCACAACGACACCAAACTTTACCCCAGGGTTGCTGCTTCCTGGAGTTTTGAGTGTTCAGCATTGGAAAGATCAAACCCCATGGACCCAAACCTTCCTGTTAGTACTGGTAAGGTGCAGAATTGTCCAAACTTTCTGGGAGCCACAGAGAAGCACCATTGCACTAATTCCCAGAAGAGAGTGCTTGAACTCATGTTTTCCCCCCCTGTCGCAAGGTCATGGTTTGGAATCTTCAAAGAACCTCAAAAATTCTTTTGCACAACGACACTGCTTACCTTTGCTTGGATTTAATGAAATTTTAAACCTTTTCAGTCTTTTTAAGCTGAAGTGGCTAGAGTTCCAATAGGGTCAGGTGTGCAGTGCTCACTCCAGCTGTGTATTAGGCAGGGTTGGAGGGACAAGATCTCACAGCTGAGCTGAGCAGAAGGGAAACCACACATGAGCCACATAGACAAACCTTCTAAATGGGTTATAAGATTTGAGGATCACAACTGGGCAGCAAACTGTACACCAAGCACCTTGGTGCTTTCATGAATTTTGCTCCTCTCCCCTAATTAAGATAATTCTCTCTAGTTGTTTGATTTGGAGATGGTGAATCCCTTTCTGTCACCAGTGTGGGACTGGTCATCAAACACTCTAACACAAACCTGAAATTAATTAAATTTACCTGGGATTAAGGAAATACAATGTTGTTATTAGAATGCTTTCCTGGACACTATCTGTTTAATCACACAGCAGTCTGCCTGATTATAATTGGATCCTCCTAATTAATTCTCCACTGTCCACCACTGAACATTATTCTGAAAAAAATAAAGCCTTTCCCAGCAGATTGCCAACAAGAATTGCATTTTTTTTTTCTGAAACTGTTCTGATAGAAATCATCTTAATGAAAAGTGGATACAAAATTTGAAGCAAAATATGAGCATGAAGATAACATCTGCATTTCCTATTGAAATATCCTGCAGATTTCAGTGTCATTGCAAGAAGTTACCTGAAGAGTTAAGAAAGACTTTAGAGATCCATCTGTCTGCAGTCCCAACCTGTGTGTTACAAGAGAAAGGGAACCTGATGTAATAATATAAACCTCTAATAAGATGAGAGACTTTTACTAAGCCACTCATGCTTGAAGTCTATTGAAAGATAATCTTTGGTACAGTACTTCCAGAAAAGAAGTGAACGGAAATCAATATCCGGTAAAAAACAGATTAAGAGACCAAGCTAAAGAAATCAGAAGTTATTCAGCAGAACAGACAGATATCTTATAGATTATCATTGATCATGAAAGCATGGGGTCTTTTTAGCTTCAGGGAGAGAACAATTTCTAAGGATGAGACCCAGTCCCCTCTTTCACTTCAGGTACAAACCCCTGTAGTACAATAAATTTTAAATCTCCATATTTTAATTTTAAAATACAGTGGGGAAAAATAAAAAGAAGGTTCAGATATCATCTGATCAAGGGGAGAAAATTTAGTTTTGTACAAAAAGGGGCTTCTTTTCGCTCACACATTTGAATATGTCTTTGATTTTCTCTCTATGAAAAGAGACAATTTATTTTTCAGATGAAAGATGATCTTACAGCTGAGAAATGAACATTCAGCAAGTGTGAGGTTATTGCCAACATCTTCAGAGATCTTTGGTCAATTTATTTACTCCAAAATGTTATTCCTGACTCCAAAATGTCAATAGCAATAGTGTGCATCCTTCCCACTCTGGTGGCCAATGCTTTGGACCTGCCATAAACTCTTTCCATGTAAATCAACCCATAAATTCTGAATACAAATGATCTGTCTCACTATGTTTTTTTCCTGTCCTTTGCTATATGTTAACAGATATTTGCAATTTGTTTTTCAAAGCCTAGAATTGCACTTCTTGAAACTTTTAATTACTATTAAGATAAGAAGATACAAGAGCCAAAAGTTTAACAGCAGAGAAAGGCCAAATATCTTCACAGGAATTGCAGGTGGAATGTTTGGTTTCACATCTGAATGATTGATCTCACCAAATTAAACACACCTATTTTAGTGAGCAGCATAGTAACTTATTTCCACTGTGGCACAATTCAAATTCTGGTCTACCCAGTACTCATAACTTATATAGGGAAAACAATAGCACAAATTAACAAGGTTTTTTATTTTGCTCTTCATTTAAGTGTATTTAGTGTTGAACATTGTTTAATATTCCAACATGCATCCATCATTTTTTGAGTCCTTATTCAGCAGGGGACATATTGCAACCTCTAAATACCAAACTTCAAAATAAATTCAAATACTCCGTCCAGTTGTGCATGTTCAGTGCTGTAAAAAGGAAACAGTCTTTTTGAAACATGTGCCACCAAATTTTCTTGGTTTTCTTGTCCTCTGGATTACTTTTTTCTGATTTAAAGTTTTACTCTGATGCTTCCTAACAAAGTTTCAAATTCTTAGGTGGATTTTTCATTCTGCTTCACTATTCTTTCTTTTATCATTAGAAGAAATAGAAATTTAAATATGTAAATACAGAAGAGCTTCCCAAAATTTGACAACTTTGAAATCCCCCTTCTGCTACAAAAAGATTCTTTCCAGGACTAGGATTTAAGTTTACTATCCCAAAGTGAAGCTTCTCTTCCCACCACACCATTCCATCCATGGCCATTTACACACAGGTAGGTTTTTTCTCTAGACTTTCAACACCAAAACAAGAAATAAGTGGAAGAGAAATTGTGTTCCCCAAAATACAAAAATTCTGAAAACACAGCAATGATGAAACATTTGATGCTTTCGTTCCACTCAGCTCCAGGAAGACTCATGGGGGTTTTGGAGTGGGGAAGGGTCACTCAAGGTTATTAATTAAAGGATTGGAGCATCTGGCACATGAGAAAAAGCTGAGATCACTTCTGCTGTTCAGCATGGAGAAGAGCAGGCTCAGTGGGATCTTCTCCATGTGGATAAACACCTGAGCTAATGAAGGGAAGAGAGCCCAGCTCTTCATGGTGGTCACTGAATGGACAAGAGGCAATGGGTACTAATGGAAATACAGGACACTCTATTTAAACATGAGAAAAAACTAGTTTATTGTGAAGGGGATTGAATGCTGAAATAGGTTGCTGAAGAAGCTTTAGAGTCTTCATTACTGGCTTCTTCCAATCTCTGTGATTCTGGGATTTTATGGTTTACACTAAATGCTGAACCTTCCAAAAATAGCAATGTAAATACCTTTATTGTTTATTTGGTCATACTTGATTAAGAACTCAGGCATATTGCATCCTAAGATTGCTTCTAATATCCCTCACAAGAAATCCCAGCTGTGCCATCCCAGTTGACAAAACCTCTAAGTTTTAAACAATTTTCCTTCCTCCTCCATCTGAAAAAACTCCACAGAAAAAAAAAATACCTACAAAACCAGACTTATCTTAGTCCCTGGGCATTTTCAGAGTTTCTCTTTCTTATTCTCACTCCTCTCTCCAAGCGAAATTAATAGGGTTAGGGGTGTTTTTTCTGGTTTTAAGTCTATTATCCCAGAGGCACCACCACTGATGGGCTTGACTTTGGCCACCAGCAGGCCTGGCTTGGAGCTGTCTGGAATTGACTCCATGGATATTGGGGAAGTTTCCAGGAGCCTCTCACTGTGACCAGCCGAGTATCCCCCCCACTGCCAAAACCTGGCCACCCAAACCCAACACAAACTATTCCTCACAGTTTCTGCAGCCTGTGGCAAAGGAGAGCTGATCCTCTGATCTTTTGCCTCTCAGCTTTTCCACCCTCTCCACCCTCTGTGCTGTGTTTCCATTGGAGAGCTTCATTTCTTGTGTGTACCTCGAATCTCACTCTCAGTTGCTCTTGGTCTCTCCCCTGACCAAGCACAGCCTTTAGCCTGCATTTGTGCTCTCAGTTACCCAAGCTAGAGGCTTGAATTTGGGACAGCTTGTTGGAGTTCAAAGCTGTAGAATTACTCACTCTGAAGTGAGGGAAAACAATCCTCTTGCACTGACAGCTCTCCAGTTGTTTGATTCCATTTTTTCCTTGTGCTCTCATGACCAGGCTCCTGCCCCATCTCTTCTCAAGATGGAACATCCCAGAATCACAGAAAAAGATGTGCTGTCTCAATTAAATGTGGATAGCAGCTCTTCCCTCCCTTTTGGACCCAGCAGACTGGAGAGGGAGACTCTCAACCCCATGGTGGCTTAAGCACAAGAAAAAGTCCAGATTCCTTGTGTGTCATCTGCAGGGTGTGGGTGCTGAGGGCCAGATGAACCTCTGCTCCCACCTGGGTGGTGATCACTGAAAGGGACTTTGCAAGGCAAGCATTAACCTTAATACAATTACAAAGTTCCCAGAAGAGACACACTGAGGAAATTGCACCCCATCCTCATGTCTGGGTGTGTCCAAACTCCTTGGTTTTTTGCTAGCTAGCTCTCAGTTAAAATAGTGCAGTATTTTCACTGATGTCAGAAGGCAAAACAATTTGGAGCTTGTCAGCAGGGGAGGAGTCCTGAATGGTGCCTAAGAAGGAGAGTGGAAGGCAGAAGTGTATATGACAGTTGCATCCAGGAAGAGCTCGGTGTAATCAGGTTTTAAGTGTTTCTGCTTCAGTACACAGCCATAAATGTCAGCTGAAAGTTAGCTTTGTTGTTTATCAGATGCATGTTAATAACTTAATTGAAAACCAAAGTGCTCTATTGATTGCAAATGTAAATTGGCAATGCTGTGGTCTCTGCCTGCCAGTCAATGACAGCAGCACGAGTCAGGGAGGTAAAAACAGAATAAGGGAGCTGATCACAGAAGGAATTGAAGGAAGAGATAAATTCAAGAGACTATTTTCATATTTCAGTATCAGCAGACTCCTTACATTGTACTGTAAGGAGTAACCCCTCTTGCAGCAGCTGATAAAGATTCAATCCCTATAGACTGTTTCTTTCAATTTAATTTAAAGCTTAGATGAGACACTCAGACATCCCCACTGCCCCAGCACAGCCTCCTTCAGGGAAGAGCAAGAAGCAACGCTGGGTGACAGGGGACAGCCCCTCAGGGAGCACTGTCTGGACTGACAGCTGCTGGATGGGATCAAGGACTCCAGCAACACCTCACCCTTCTCCCCAGCTGTACTTTTACTGACAAGAATGACATAAAACTTTCAAAACAGTGACCATATCCAGAGCAAATAGATGCAAGCAACTGGCAACATTTCAAGAGGGTGATCAGAAATCTTCCTCTGGGAAGAGAGAAGGCAGCTTTCTTGTAAAGATGGGCTTTTCTGTAAAGGATCTACAAAGGTTTTGGCAAAATCATTTTTAGTAAATGTAAACACCTTAATATTGCTCGATTTTTGATACTGATAAAAACTCATTTAGTATCAACAAAGACTTACTCAGGGCTAGAGTCAACAAGCACTTAAAATCTTGGGTTTATAATTCACCCCTCCCTGCCCTTAAATTCCCACCTATCAAACAGCACATCATCATTTTGTAATTCTTCTGTGAATGTCTTTCCATATTGTTTACAATAATAAGACTCAAATTCACTTGAACTCCTAATTACCATTGTAGTCTGAGTAGCTCTAAATCTGACCCCTATTATTGTATTATTATGCAGAAAGGGTCATAAGTGTGATTTGATTGATTCTATTTGTTTCCTGTACACAAATGAGTTTCCCTCTGAGCACAGCAGACACTGTCTAGAACAATATTGTTATGGAGATAAAGCACTGTGGAGACATCTTTTAAAGGAGAATTAAAGTAATTCATAAGCAGCTGAACTAGAAAATCCTGTGTTCCTGTGTATTGGAGTCCCACCTCCTACTGTTTTCCCTCATCATCTGTCCCTAAAATCTTTTCCCTGTTGCAGGCACCACTACAGGGAAAGCCACTGTGATGCTCCAGCTGCCTTGCCATGGATCTGGACTGTTCCCTGGGGAGCTGTACCTGGTTTTAAGCTGCCCATACCTCAGTCAGGATGTGCTGCTGGAAACACTGGCTGGCCAACCAAAACAGGTTGAGCTTATATGGTTTTCTTTGCTTGGAAGCACTGATTTGGGTTGTTTGCCTCTTCAGACAGAATTGTCACAAAATGTTTGCCTCTTATCTGTCTCCATTTGCCACTTCTGACAAATGGAGCAACAATAGCCAGCAGATTCATAAAGCATAAAGAGGAAATGAAGCATCAGGTACACAAAGAACTTTATCTGATCAGCCTCACTTACACGCAAAATTATTCTGGCCCCCTTCTTCAAATCTCTTTAAAAGATTTATTTCCAACTCCACCAAAACTGCTAGGAGTCAGGCAAACATATACTAATCTAATAATATGTAATTTATATAAGCATATAATCTGCTAATTTCAGACAGATGGGTAAGGTGAAGCCACATCAAATTTCTAATACTAGGGGGGGAAAAAGCAGATAAAGAAAAAATGGTTTTGTTAGATACACAATAAAAATGCTGTAAAAATCCCATAAGTCTTAAAATGTCAAGTGACAAATTATTTTATAAATTACTATTTAAGTCAAGTAGTAGTTGACTTGATTTTTTGAAGAAACTATAATTGAAGTACTTCTAATTTTTTGCTGCCTATATAAAATAAAATAATTGCATAATTAGCACATAATTACTTTCAGGAGTGACTAATTTTGGATTCTACTAAGTATGTACTAATTGCTATGCTGGCAACCACAAAACAAAAAGTCAGAAAGTGAAAACCTCCCTCTCTCAAGGTCAGCATTTGCATTGTAAGACCATGCTGATAGTGCTAAATCGATGGACAGTGCAATGTGCAGAGGCTGCAGGGCACAGGGCAGTGAGGTGGAAGGACAGCCAGGGACTCCCAAGGCATTGCTGGCAGGATTCACCCTGACCTCACCCTCAAAGGTCTGGTATTGCACCCAGTGAAGACAAATATTTCCAATGGCTTCACTGGTGCAGGATTAGGTCCATTGATGAATTGTCTATTGACTGGTGTTCATTGGTGTTCATATTGACTGTGCAGAGTCCTCTTTGAAACCTCCTCTCCATCCTCTGTCATACTTAATTACTCCTCTTGTTCAGTTCGAGGAGTTATAGACTCATGACAAACAAATGAGAATAAAACTTATTTTATTTTGTAATCCAGTGCTCCATCCACTGAGTTACAGTTGTGAATTTTTGTGTTGTTAAAATGTTTTTGATCAATTTTTTTAAAAGAAAAAATACCAAACAACCCACACATGAAAGAACTTCATTTACATACCATTTTTGTCTCCTAGGACATCAGGAAACATTAACATATTCCTACAGCCAACTAAATGTAATAACACTGCATACATTTCTGACAAGGCTTTCTTTAACAAGAGGTCAAACCCCATTTGATCTTTGAAACCTGTTCATACTTTTTTTGTTCCAGCTTTGATACCAACATTTCTCATGATCCTGAAATCACCCACAATATTTGAGGCATTGATAATATCAAATATCCCAGTTTAGCCACCTCCTATTCCTATCTCAGTAAAAAACCCTACCAAATTGCTGCCTTTTATTTTAATGTTGTCATATAGTGATTGTCCTTTTGCATTTAAATACATTTAAAATAAACCAATTTGTACTTATCTGAAATATTAGAAGGTCTGGTTGTAGATTTGAAGCCTGGTCCTGCTCACATTAACACCAATCTTGCAGGGCCTTCAGACAGCTATTTTTACTTCTATCATTCCTACATTTTCTGCATCCCATCCCTATTTCAGGAACTCAAAGGGATAATTAGCTGTTGGCTGTGGAAAAATCTAAGTATCTCAAAAATCCCAGAAAACAGGTCACTGCTGGAAAAGTTGTCTGTCTTTGGACAGGAACAATAGAAGGAACCAATGAGAAAAAGGCTTTTTTGCAAGTCTTTCATGGAGTGTGACCTTCAATGCACCCAGACTGTGTGAGGGAAGGCAGCTCCTGCCAACCAGATTAAATTGTCAAAGTGAATGAATTTAAAGGTTTTAACTTTCTACCTATTTACATATCACATGGAGTTTAACGATTAGCAAATTAGACACAAATCATGTGCAAATCAATGCAAATTACTGGTTCACACACACACAATGTAAACTTCATTTTTCATGTTGGGATGTAGCCAGTGCCTGGTTAACAAGCATATGGATTTCTGATCTGGGGTAAATGAGCTACTCCCCCCTCTTTGCCTCTCATTCCTCCACTTGGCACAAACCCACCACATTTCTCATTCAATCCACATAATTCACTCAATACTCTCCTCATGTTAGGCTTTGTGTAAGCAGGTAATAACTTCTAGAGTCATTAAATTAGGCTGTGTGCTTTCTCTAATTTGTGCTCCTTGGTTAGAGTTTTGTGGTCACTTACACTAATTAGAAATGCTCGGTTTATTAACAGAAGATTTATGCTCTGGAAGGCTCCTGGAGATTTCCAAGGTGTTTATAGATCCCTGAAACTTTTGTTTTCTTGACTTTTGAACTGTGTCGTATATAACTATTCTGAACTGATCTGAAAAAAGCCCTTTGATCTCATCCTCATAATTAAAACCCATTGCATTCACTGCTTCTCCAATGTCCCTTTTTATTTCAGAGGGGATCTCCCTTTTCCCAGGAGAGATTACACACAACCAGAATCACAGAATCAGACAATAGTCATGACCAGAAGCCACCTCTAGAGATCTGTTCTGCCAACCCCTGCTCAAAGCAGCAGCAACCTCAACGATAAATCAGATTTTTTCAGATTAAATCAGATGTGAGCCACAGACTCACAGAATGGTTTTGGGGGGAAGGGATCTTAGAAATCATGTTGTTCCAACCCCCTCCCATATGCAGGGACACCCTCCGCTATCCCAGGTTCCTCCAAGCCCCATCCAACTTTGCCTTGAACATTTCCAGAGATGGGGCAGCTACAGCTTCTCTGGACAACCTGTGCTAGTGCCTCATCACCTTCATTGGGAAGAATGTTTTCCTAATATCTCATTTAAATCTATTGTCTTCCAGTCTGAAGCCATTCTCCTTGGTTCTGTCTCTCTTCCTTGGGCAATTCTGGAGTTTGGAAAATCTGTAGGGTCTGTGATTTTGCTCCCTACTGCTGAGCCTCTGCTCCTGTGATGAAGGGAAAATGAATTTCCTAAAACCCAGTGTGAGTTTCCACTGCTGAAACATGTGGCCTTTGCCTTTTGACCTTTCATTGTGCAACCCCAAGTCTCTGCTCTGTCTTCTCTCCGTGTCGCCGTAGGCAGTGGAAGGAGGGTTGCTTTAACTCCCATTGCAACATCTCTCATTCCTGTGCTCCAGCCTCCAGCCCTCTCTGCTACACTCACACAAATTTCTCATTTTTGAGGGACTCCAAAAGATTTTCTACAGACTTCCCAGTAGCAGTTCAAATAGCCAACTGTCCTTTGGTGTGCTGCTGCCAATTAGCTGTGAATTTTGAATGAGAAACTTATGCAATTAGCAGCCACAATTTTTCCCTCCTCTCAGAAATTCTGTGCAGCAGAGAACTCCTTTTAAGGCCAGGTGAAGAAAAAGATGTCTGGAAAACTCTGTTTATCACCCTCAAACTGATTTTGGACTGTTGCAGACAAGAAAGATCAAAACACACAAGTAAAGGGAATGTGCCCACTGGCAACATATAATCCTTAAAACTCCAGTGTGTCTCTCAGCAAATCCCACACAATGTGTATGTACAGCAAAGGTTGAACTGAAAACATTGCTGAAGTCATTGCACCCATTTAAACTGCCTCAGGCTAGAACATCTAACTGGGAATGAGTGATTTCAGTCCCTATCAGATGTGAATAACATAAACAATCAAGGAAATATGTCTTCTCTGACATGACCCTTAAGCACTGCAAAAAAACAAGAGACAGTGACTTTGATTAACATTGTGCTGCTGAATATCACACGAGAGATCCCATTGATCATGGATTCCAGCAGCTGGGGACGTGCAGAGCCTTTGTTTTCATCCCTTCATTTAGTACCTACAGAATTTAAGGTATGATCAAAACAGAGGAGAACGTTATACAGGCTGCATCTGTAATCTTCTGCTCCCTGCTGAATACAAAGCTCTTGCATCTTTTGTATGAAATAAGAAAGAAATACTCATATAACCTGGGCTCAAGAGGAATTTCCAGTTAAGTTTCCATTTTAATGTGTGTGCAGGAGGACAGAGTTAAAATTCTGCAGGTATTTGCAGGCAATATGTTGTTGCCCATTACCTGTGTAACTTCTACAGCATAAATAAGTTAAATGTGCTATTTTTATTATCTTTTTTTTTTTTTTGGAGGATTTGGGCCTTAAGAGTCACCCTTTAATCAAAAAGATGTTTTGTTCTTTAGCAGCACAGACATCCCTACAACATATTAAACTATATTAATTTTCTGCTTTTTTTAAATGTTAAAAGTAACATCTTTTCCATGAATATTTATTTTATTTTTTTAAAGCTTGCTTATTTCACAGTTCATCCTTCTCCCATCTAAGCTGCTCTTTCCTTTGCTCCTTGCCTTGCTGCCCAAAGAAATTAATTCTGCTATGCCCATGGTTTTGCATGTATAAAACATCAGATACCAGCATTTTCTGACCTTCTGCTTCTTTCAGAATTCTGTTCATTATTCTGTTGCTTCAAACAACCAGGTATTATTCATATTTTTTAGACTTCACAATCATCCATCTGATGTGTCAAATGTTTTAAGAGGCTTAGTCAACAAACATCCAGCAAGATGAAATGTGTAGAAAGTAGCCATAGTCTGAATCTCAGACAAAAAATGTCTACAAATAATTACAGACCTCTCTCATGAGGCCCAGACACAGTCAAACACACTAAGGTTACAGTTCTATGCTGAATCCAGTATTACTGCTGTCATTTACAGCCCCTAAGGTTTAGAGCCCTGGAAAGGATGTGTGGCTGGAGCTGATTACAAACTGTTGGGAATTATCTCAACAAGGTCATGACTCCCAAATTGTGCTCAGAATTTGCTTCACAGAAAGTTATTTACCAGGTTAGGGCCAGGTTCGGGTCACCATGTGGATGTACCCTGCATTCCAGATCCTGGAGGAGAGCAAAGAGGGGCAGATAATGTTTAATTCTGTAACAGTAATTAGGAAATATTTTATAGTGCATTGGGAAGCGAACAGGAAGCTCCTCACAGCTTTGGGTACGTAACTTTCTTTTGAAAGCCTGCCCTGCTACAGACATTCACTTCTGAAAACACCTCAGTGCTTTGGGTTTAGGAATTAACCTACATGGGTACTGCAGTGGCAGAATTACTTCCTCAGCCAGGAGACTTCATTTACTGCTCTGCATTGAGATTTTTGCCCCTGCTGCAGTACATCACCGAAACTCATTAAACGAGGTGTCTCTGAACCACTCGCTTTGTGTCTAAAAATAAGTTCAGTGCTTTATTTCCACCATGGGATCAATCCAAGAGGGAGATGCTTTTCTTAAGGAATCCAAATGTACCATCATGAACACTGCATCTTTTTGCCTCAGAAACCACGCGGATTCACAGAGCAAGTGAAAAAGTTGTGGATAGTTTTTTTTCCCCTTGTCTTTCCCTTCCCTTCAGCTCTTAAGTCTGGGCATTGTAAAGGAGAGTTGAGCACTAAACTGCACCCACAAAGAGTTTAGAGCAGCACCAGGTCTGTCTCCAATGCTTCTATTGAATCCAAATTAAGCTGACATAAGCTGGATGACAGCATGGCTGGTTTTGTGCTCTCAGAGTTTTAAACTGCTGTTGAGCTCGAGCTGTTATCAGACTGAAGTTTAACAAAATAAAGCAGAGAAACCCGCCTGAAACACCTCTCTCTAGCTTTGGATGAATGCTATTTATCACTGGCAAACTTAAGCCTGTCTTCTAGGTGTTCACTCTGTGCATTTTATCTGCTCCCAGGATTGGTCCATTGTGAAGATGAACACAAGTGTGAGACTGCTCTGAGCCACAGTTCCCTTGGGAAGATCTATCAGGTAAAGCTGTTGCTTTCTCAGCTTCTGCAGGAAATTCATTCCAAATATATATCCCATATAAAACACCTTTGATTTATTTTTTTTTTTAAATACACTTCCCTCTCTCCAAGTAAGTGCAGCTTCTGTTAAGCTCAAATGTAGAGCCTTGGATCTGAAGCAGGGATAATCATGATCAGACTTACCAGGCCATGATGATACTGAGTGGGTCTTCTGTTCCAAATTTGTTGCTTTTCCTTCATGGGTTTTATTTTAATCTTTCCCACAGGCATCACCTCTAGACATCTTCTGAGCCATGCATTTATCTGTGCAGGACATTGGAACTCTATCTTTCCCTGGATATGGATGGTATTCATTAACAAGCTGACATGCATAGGATGTTTGAGCACAACAATTTTTCTTTTGGACTCCAAGACTCCAACACAGGTCTTTCATTGCCATTGCAGGTATAGAAATTTGGTTTTTCCAGTTTCCTACCTGTCCTCAGAATAGAGGAGCAGGAGGGGAGTGACAGTCTCTCAGCAAGCATTGAGATAAAATAAAACTGAGGAAGAAGTATTAGATTCAGGTAATTTTTTAGGTTGGAAAAGACATTTAAGACCATTGAGTTCAACAGTTAACCTAATGTTGCCAAGGCCACCACTAACTGGTTAGGTGCCATGACAGAGGTCCAAATGAGTGGTTTAAATATTCATCCTTGGAAATCTTCAACACTCATCTGGACAAAGTCCCAAGTAATGTGCTCTTCGAGGTCAATCCTTTTTTTGCACGGGAGGTTGCATGACAGACCTTATATATTCCCTCACAACCTAAGTTTTGTATGATCACAGTACATAGGCTACACAAAACTGTTGAACAAATGTGGGATTAAATTTGTGCAAATTAAATGCACAAACATACACAACAGTTTCTTTAGATTTGCAGTTCACTCTGTAGACCATTCTTGCTCATTGGCCTCAGCAGAGGTGGACTGAGATACAGGCCGGTGTCTGCAGGTGGTAGTGTTTGATTGTGCTGATATTTAGCAGAAAGAAGAAGCTGATGGCTCTGATTCAGGGTTGGTGATTTTATATAACTGACAAGCAAGGCAGAGTCTGTGGATGGGTGTTTTCTATTGCAGTGAAATCAAAACAAATAATATAGTTAAGGCACCATGCAAACTGTTTGGGATATTGTCATATCATTACGTGGCTTCTATTTCTGACAAACATTACTTACATTTCAAAGCACTTTTCCCCCCAGCTTTCCATATGTCAGCTGCTATAAAAAGACACTATTTAGAATTAAGTGGAAAGAAAATTAAAATTATTATTCTTCCTAGGCTCTGATCTTCAATTGCTTGACAAAAATCCTAAACACTGTAATATGTGTAAAATGTCCAGCTCTATCCATTACTCTAGGACCACTCTACTGCCTCCAAAGATTGTCCAAGCACTAGAAGATCCCAGCCTCAGCCTTGCAGCAAATAAAAAACCAGTGTCTTTTCCAGGTATTGCTTCAGTCATTCAAAACTCATCTAAACTAGAGAGCTCAAGACTGGGATAAAGATTCTCCCATTTCATATAAGTGTTAAATATGACTGTCTCTTTGGAGGGATAGCAAGTTGTTCTATCTGTCAATATGTGGTGCTGAGAAGCTAAAAATAAGAAATCAGAAGGAACAATACAGACTCTTAGACAAAGTGGCACTGTGGGAAAATGTGTCAGAGACACAATCTTCTGAGTGACTATTCAGGCCCTCCATCTGAAATACCAAATTAAGTTCAGAAGGTAAAACCATAGAATGGTTTGGATGGAAGGGACCTTAAAGCCCATCCAGTTCCAGCCCCCTGCCATGGCAGGGACTCCTTCCACTGTCCCAGGTTGCTCCAAGCCCTGTCCAGCCTGGCCTTGGACACTTCCAGGGCTCCAGGGGCAGCCACAGCTTCTCTGGGCACCCTGTGCCAGGGCCTCCCCACACTCACAGGGAAGAATTTTTTCCAATCAAAACTTATTCTAAGTTTGAATCCACCCCCACCTTGTCCAATGGCTACATGCCTTGTAAATAGTCTCTCTGCATTTTTATTGAACTCTTAAGACATTGGAAAGTTGCAGGGAGGTCACCCCAAAGCTTCTCCTCCCCAGGCTGAACAATCCCAGCTCTCCCAGCCTTTCCTCCCTGCAGAGCTGCTCCATCCCTCTGCTCATCCTGGTGCCTCCTCTGGACTCTCTCCAGCAGCTCCAGCTCCTTCCTGTGCTGGGATCCAAGAACTGGAGGCAGCTCTGCAGGTGGGGTCTCACCTGAGCAGGGCAGAGGGGCAGAATCCCCCCTCCCCTGCTGCCCACCCTGGGGATCAGCTCAGGACAGGGGGGATTTCAGAGATGGGTCACGTCCAGCTCTCACCCACCAGCACCTCCAAGTCCTTCTCCCAGGGCTGCTCCATCTGCTCATCCCCCAGCCTGGATGGCACAAATTACTGGTCTGAGAGGTTACACGAGCACATAATCACATACAGTCTTTAAAGTTTAATCAGAATTGCTCCTTAATGGCTGCTTAAAGCCAATTTCAGGTCATAAGGAAGAAAGCATCCATCCAGTGTGCTTCCATTTAATCTAAAACCAAGTTTCAGGGAACATGAACAAACACAAAAAGGAGAACATGCTGAAAGCACTGCAGTATAAAGAAAAAAAAAAAAAAACCACAAAACTTCTTTGCATTAGCTGAAAGGATTTTTTTCTGGAGTTCTCTTGACCTATTACGGAAAATGGTTTCTGCCAGTTCAGGTGAGGGTAGTACAGTAGTGGGCGCAGTGCTAGGGAAGAGAAATCACTCAGACTAATTAGCAATATAAATGCAGATTTCAACAGGTGAGTGACAAGCAATTGCTGAAGCTGGAGGTACTTTCAGTCTTAAATTCAGATAGTAATGTGAGACTATGAAACAGCTATAGCATGTTAATGTAAAAAGCTACTCAAAAAGTTAAGATGAAGGTTAAAGCCTACTTGGAACATGTACACCTCAGTTCCAAATTTATTGATAGATATGAATAGAAGAACAATTTACTCATACAATGGTTTTACAGTGCCTGATCTCATGTGTAGGAAAAAGCACTAGTGCCAACCTCATGCTAATAGATTGCTGGGAAATAAGAACAAAGCAAAAGATGATCTACGTTGTTGAGAGACTTCGAGTTTGATACTAGTGGGAAATTTATTTCAGACAGGTTTACACGGTGTAGTCAATAAAGCACTGAGTTTGCAAGATTGTGTGTATGTGAGCTCACTAGGGAAGTTTGGCCAACAAATCAGTTGTAACCTTGAGTTTGTCACCAGCCTCCCATCCATTATCCTTTTCTTCCCCCTCTGCAGTAGCACTTACATTACATATTGTGTCTCCTCTTTTCTACAAGAGATAACCCAGATTCCCCCAGTTTTCTTCAGAGGCAACATTTCTTGATTTCTTATCACACTTCCTGCTTTCTTCTTCAGTTGATGCATATTAGAGTTGATTATTTATACCTAAATGGAGAACTTTGAACCTAGCTATGTTTTTTTCTCCCTTTATTCCTTTTTTTTTCCCTTAAGAATTTGGAACAATTAAATCCAGGTTTAAATGAATTGATACAGTCAGTCTTTATTCTGAACAAATGGTCATGGTACCAGTATTAATGGTGCATGTTTATTCACATGGGTAATTACTGAAGCCTCAACACAAAATGCTTTCTGACCTTGTACTTTCTGTGGTCTAAAATACCTGATATATTTTCAAAAATGACTTCTCCCTTCCAAAAATGTGACTTAATGTATGTAGGCTTTATATTTACCCTTATCCTGTTGCACTGATCCAGCCAAACAGAGGCATCTAAGTGGCCTCATATCAGAAACAAAATCCAGGCAGAAAAAGGTTGTTAATTCACTGGGCTTTTCTTAGATCTCCAGATTTTCAATACAGTTACAGCTGACCTCGAAACTTTGGATTTGTGGCTGAGGAGATAATGGCAGAAGTGCTGATAGACTAACTAGTGTTTTGGGATATGAATCTGGAGTTTACTCCCACTAGCAGTATATCATTCTGCAGCTGAGGAATTACTTATCCTGGTGCTCTTACCTCTGTCAGCACCATGAGTAGTTATCTCCCTTCATATCATTAGGGCAAAAAATCCTATAGAGTGTCAGGAAACAATTTACACTTTGGAACAAGCAAAAAAACCATAAAAGGGAAGAGAAGATAACATAATTTGAGTGCAAGCCATAAGCTGTGTGGCAGTGAGAAAGGACTGGAGTCTTAAAGACTGAATGAAAACAAGAATGCAGTTACTTTACTACTGCAAGAGATTAAAACAGTCCTAAAATCCTTCAATAGGGTTATGGGTATGTGTGAAATCCCACACAAACACACCCAAGTCCTTAGGGTACCTTTTTTAAAATTTTGAAGTATTTCAAGGACACTTTAAAATATTTTAAAAAAAGAATACTTCAAGAATACTGATTACCTTACACATTTTCTCAAATTGCGGGTAAAACTCTAAGGTTTTACTACATGAAATCGGGTGATTTTAGTGTCAGTTGGTGTGTTCAAGAACGTTACAAAACACACCACTTACCCTTACCAAAATCTAAATAACTGCCTGCATTAAATCCCAATGATCTGTGTTTCCTGGAAGTAATGGAAAGTTTTATTCAAATGATGATAAATAATCCAAAGGATCCTCTGAAAAAAAAGACTGGTGGTGTCAAGAAATCTGAACAGACACAAATCTTCAAAATTCAGCCTAGAACATATTTTCAATGGCTCTGGTCAAATTCCAGATTACTGCAGTTGTTCAATATTAATCTTTTCTCTTGTGTTATGTCTGATGCTTGTTTGAAGAAACAATATTGGAAAGTGAATTTGAAAAAAAAATAGACCAGGACAAAGCACATGAGTTGCAAATTGGACATCAAAATTACCAGGCAGTGCAATTCTAGAGCAGCCAATTTTCACATAGACCTTGGCGAATCAAGAGAACACCATTTTAATCAATAAGCTTGTCTGACACAGAGCCAAAGATATGTTTTAGACTTGCAGATGTTCTAAGAATGATTTGTAAATATTTCACTACCAATGTTTATTTTAGAACCTATAATAAAATGTAAATATAGAGGAGGAAAGAATCAGGAACTTTCAAAATACTTCTTGAAATGAGATATGGGGAAAAGAGTTGGTCTCAAATTCAGGGTCAGTTGGTTTCAAATTGTCCAAATATATCTTAATGCTCCCCTGCTGGTGAGAGCCTGCCCTGGGCACTCATGAGTGAGGACCAAATCACCCATCCCAAACACACAGAGAGGGGGGGGAATGGAGGAGAACACAAAGTCTCACAATCCCCACAAGTGACTTGGCTTATGGAAGAATCCTGAAAATTATTGCAGCAATGATGAACAAGCCACATTAATATAAATTTAAGTTTCCTATTACAGTCTGGGGAGAGGGAAGGCACTCAGGAGAGCTGCAAGGGGCTGGATGCTGCTGGGTAGATGCTCAGCCAGTGTAGCTATCAAAGGGATGTGTAACTTTGCCCACTTTCATTTAGACAGTGCTTTTACAGCTCGACCCTTGGCATCATTAACATAATTAATAATTGCTAGAAGTTGCCTGCTCTGCCCATGCTGGGAGTAGCAGTTTTCTGGGTAGCTGCAGATCCCTTCTATCAAAGTTACATGTAATGGTGGGCTGAGGATGGGGGGCATGAGGATGGAGAGTGAGGAATGTGCAGCCTTCTTTCACACACATAAGGTTATTGTGATGCAATACTTTCTCCAGTCCTTTTCCTGACTAAATCTAGGAACACTGAATTCTATCCCATCCCTGGACATTCATCCTGTTCCTGTGGTCAAATAAGGTTTCAGACATATCAAAGCACCAATATTAACTGTATTGCACCAAAGCCAATTGGATAAGATCACTGGAGGCAGAATTACAGAATACCCCGAGTTGGAAGGGACCAACAAGGATCACCAAAGTCCAACTCCTGGCCCTGCACAGGATCACACTAAGAACTGCCCCATGTGCAGATAATACTCTGCTCTCACAAAACAGCTGCCTTGCCAGTGAGCAGGCTGGTTAGCCACGACCCAACACCTCAGGTTTTACCTTTTGCTTTGCAGGGTGGCCTTGGGCAATTACTTTCCCCTTGCCCAAACTTCCCTTTCCCCTGTGCATAGGATGTGCAAACAATTGGCTTCTTCCACGTGCTGCAAGAGATTTAGACATTCTTTAACTTTAGAAGCCATAACTGGTCCTTATCTCACCAAGCAAATATTCTTTGGCTGTTAAGAAAAACAATAACCTGGAAAGGCACCAACAAAGAGCCTTCATTAGTGTGGAACAAAGATTGCCCTTCTGTTCTTCCAAGACTGTTGGAAGTAGTACTCTGCCAGCTAAAGAACACAAATGATATGGTAATAATGTCTTGCCTGTACTTTCTGAGAAGATCAAACACTTTGTGCTTGCAGATTGTGTGCTTTTTATGGAGAATCTTAGAATCATAGAATAGATTGGGGTGGAATTTTGGGATGGGAAATCATCTAGTTCAAACCACCTGGAAAAATCAGGGAAAGAGGTGGGCTCTCCTAGAGAAGAGGGTCCACAATAACTATTGGTTACTCTTTAAGTCCCATTTTCCTTGGAGAGGGGACAGCTGTCCAGCTGAACCCTGCTGAACAAGGCACCTGCCAGTCTGAGTCCCTGGCTTTCTCCTGGGATCATTTCCACACCTCTTGCATGACCCACTGCCTGTTATTCCACGCTGTGCTTTCCTGCCCAACCCTGCATCTCTGGGCTGTAAAAGTGCCACATTTTACAGCTGACAGTGAAATGGTAACACCCAGGAAATAAATTCTGAGCCAGCTGATATCAACAGGCACCTTCAATCACATGGGGACAGCAGAGCATCCCCAGCAGCTGTGGGTACAGCTCTCCTGACCTCACACTCCCCCAGTTTCCAATGATCTCAGACAAGGCAGGAGCAGTTTGGTGACATCAGGAATAATTACTAGTTTGGGTGGAAAAATCTGCATTGCATTATTATTTATCAGTTGGGTGTTTTCTATTTTTGAAACCTGTGAGAGTCACTGCTGGTGTTCTGGGAAGGCAGCAGAGTAATCTGAACTCCACCTAATGAACTTGTGCTAATGAATAAAAGAAGTGGTGTGTGCTGTGGTCTTTTATATTTAAGTTTTTAATTTTTTTTTTCTGATAAGAGTAATGGAATTAAAACAGTCTCTTTGTACTGAGAAAATGGAATTCATAGCTATAATCAGAATTTTACTCTTATTGGTGAGCTAGAAAGAGAACACAGTCTATAATATCATATTGTCATTGTGCTTCCACATTCACTGCTTATTTATTTCCCAAGAGACTAAAACATTTTTGCTTTCATCAGTAAAAAAGCAGCAATTTCCCATAATATCTTTCAGGTCATACAATGTCTATATTGAGGCTATCACGTGTTGTTTTTTCATCTGTGATGGTTTTGTTTCTTTTGGAGGGGAGGAGGGTGTGAAGAGGGAGAGGGAACAGCATTTGAGAAAGAATTGTGTAACTAAGACTACATCCTCCAGCTCTCAGTCAGAAACTCCCAGGCAACAAATTCTGCATCCTAGACACTCAATTTTAAATGAAGAGTTAATCACTGGGTTTATTTTAAAAGGATTAAAAAAAAAAAGGGGGGGGGATTAAAAAAAAGCAAACAAACAAACAAACAAACAAACAAAAACCACAACAAGCAAAAAGCACAGTTATTCCAGCTCCAGCAGTTAAATATTGAACCATACTATGATTTAATGTATCTTATTCCTGCTTCAGCCTGGTCATGTGCTCCTGAATGGATTTCTGTGAAATCTGGTACATAATCATCAGCAATTTATCTTCATCTGTCAAAAACCATACAAGTCTGATCCACACCACGAGTGGTCTTCCTGTGGCTCTGTCTGTGTACACTGCTGGCAATTGTCACTTTGTGGAGCTTTAAGTAGCATAAAGGCTTCATTGATGCTGTGTCTAATGGATTCACACACCTCTGCATTCACATTAATATTTACTGTTAATTATTGTTGCCAATACAGAGCAAATAAAGGAAGTGTGAGGATGGGTTTGGGTTTCTGAGCTAGGCTAACTTGCCAGAGTAATATCCTAAAGCTGCAATGCATCCCACGAAGTTTTATCAGACTTGTGCCACACAGCATAAGGGAAAAAAATGCCAAAGGCATTAAAAATATAGGTCCTTACTGTTCTTTGACAAACTGGCTCTGTGATCACATTGTAGCATAGAATGTATGTTTGTATTTCAAATATTTTTGTTCCTGTCTCTGTATGAGTACATTGATAAGATAATGGAACACAAATAAGATATTACTGAACAGCTTTCCTGTGTGCAGCTATGCCAGTTGGAAAAAAACAATATCAGCAGCAGGAGTAAAGCAGCCAAAATCAAAGTTTAGGAAGGCTTAGGAAGATTATTGCACTACCTCCAGTGCAGAGGAGATACAGATCTTAAACATATTCCAAATCTATTCAGACTTCAGAATAGTTTGGAATGATCTGTTTGCCTCCATTTTATTGAGATCTCATATTTAAACACATATCCTACATAAAAGGGATTCTGAGAAGCATAAAATTCCCAACAGTCCACTGTCATTTCCCTGGGCAGAGTCAGCCCTACCTAACTCAGGTTTGGTTAGAGGCACCTGTCAGGGAAAACAGGGAAAAGAAGGAAAACAGGGGAAACAGGAGATGCAGATTGTGCAGCATCCCCCAGCAATGAATCCTGTCACTCCTGGCTGTCAGAGAGCACAACCCTGCACCACAGCAGATCCTGAGGGACAGCTTTGGATCGTGGCCATTCCATCAGACACAGGGTGGGCTGTCTGACACCAGGTGCTGTGCTGGGGTAGAGCAGGAGGTGGATATTCCAGGAGGTGATAGGGATCAAAGATACAGCCAATCACTTAAAGCAAGCTGGAGGGAAGGTAAACAAGTCAAAGGAATTTTAAAGAACTAACAAAACAAGGTAGGACTACAGGGAATGGCTTTAAACTGAAAGAGGGAAGGTTTAGATTGGATATTAGAAATAAATGATATATTTTGAAGGTAGTGAGGCACTGACAAAGGCTGCCCAGAGAAGCTGTGGCTGCCCCTGGATCCCTGGCAGTGCCCAAGGCCAGGTTGGACAGGATTTGGAGCAACCTGGGATAGTGGAAGCTGTGCCTGCCCACAGGGAAGTTGGTTTTTAAGGTCCCTCCAAACCTCAGCCATTCCGTGACTCTAGGTTGTTATCATCTAAAGCATCTTTAATCATTCATATTATCCAATATTTCCTGCCAAATTCAATGAAGTTTCATTACTAGCTTTCATTCAATTAGCTTTTCCCTTCATATCTCATTTTGGCCCACTTCAGCTCCCAAATAGTGCAGAAATCATCATGGGGTTAATGGCTGAAATGCCTCCAGCTGGAGGATATGATGTCAAATCTGTGTTATGGATCCTCCTACAGATTCACCTACCAGCTCACCTTGGAAACACTTCAAGAGGAAATTTCACTTGCATTAAGTGTATGGATGTAAGACTGGCTGCTGAATGCATTGCTGCAGTAGAGAAACAAACCGTCACAACAGAACAATGATTTTTCCTCTCTCCATAAGGAACACTGAGAAATCCATTCCTGCTGAAGTACATCTTATCCTGAGAGGTTCACAAAGAGCAGGTTTTATCCTCGACACTCACAAATAGCAGGGTGGTTAGTTTTTAGATTTCATCTTTCCAGCAAGGTCATTTCCCCTAGTCAATCAGCACTCTGACATCTCATTTTGTCTCTAAAAAGGAGGAAACAATGTCTGGCATAGCAGGAGAACACAGACAGGCAAATTTTTTGGAGACAACAGAGACAAGAAAAGGGTCAGATGACTTCCTTTGTGCCAAGGAAATGATTACACTGACTGGTTGCTTTATTTAGATGTAGTGCAGACAGCTTGCAGTGGGTTCATTAGAACTGCCTTGCTCTTAATTACATTGACTTTTAAAAGCTTTGATTAATTATGATAGAGAGCACAGGTTTCCAGCAGAGGGGTGACTGTATCAGAAAACAGCTCATGATGCTGACCAGACCAGGTCAATGTTTGAAGCATTTTATCTCTCATAATAAACTGGACACAAAGTTGTCACTAGCACGATTGTGGATAATAAGATATTTTTCTTTTGTTCAAAGAGATCTAGGATTGCAGAATAGTAGCAATTTCTTATTTTAATTAGTGGAACCAAATGAAAGGAAAGAGAAAAATAATCATTTGGGGTTTTTTAGGTTTAGTCACTGGAAAAAAAACAGAATGTGTATTTGTTGAAGAGATGGAATTTTTTTTTGCCCTAATTGAACTAAAAAATGCCTAATTTTTTTTAATTTATTTTTTAAAATTCATTTACCGTGTGGACTACAAGCTCCTGAGAGTCTGTGTAAGCAGTCAGATGCTTTTCTTCTCTCCACCTCATTTCCATCCAAACCCTCAGTGGCTTTCTCAGGTTGGTGCAGGTATTTTCTCATATCTATGGTGCTATTATGAAAAATGATGTGCTTGCCTGAGTTGCATAAGGAACAAATTTGCATTCAATTCCCCAAGGAGCCATCAAAGGTTTACATGTCCTTGAAAGCATCACTTAAAGTGGGATTCATTGAAAACTAACTGACAGCTGAGTTTTTCAATGGCTCTGGGAGGCCAGCAGAGGAAAATTGAACTGCCCTGTGCTGGTGCTGCTGTCAACAGGAGCTCTGGGTGGAAGCTGGATGACAAGGTTAGAGTAGATGCACAAAGTTTCAGGGCACAGGTCTCCCTGCCTCATTTTCTACACCTTTAATTTAGTAATGGCAGCAATTCCCAGGGCTACTGTATCAGGGCATATTTATTAACATTGCAAGTCCTGCTGCTAATGACAAGTATATGTGAAAGATTTAAGAGAGTGAGATTCTGGCTTCTGGACTGATTTTGCAGTGCTGATATTTGTGGCTGCTTAAATCTTACTGTTGCAGACATTCCCACCTTCCCTGCAGTTAAGGTTTTATTTCAACCCCTGACAATTTCTAGCATAATAGCATAGTTTTCCCTCTTTAAGTTTATATCCTTATTCTTTTTTTTTTTTTTTTTTTTTTTTTTTTTTTCCCCTCACATCTTTTTTTTTTTTTTTTTTTTTTTTTTTTTATCTCACTACAGTGATTAATTTCTTTTTAAACCGTCCTGGAAATATATATCCTACTTCTTTTCCTTATAATTAAATATTGGGTATTTTTTATTATATTTAGTTTTTAGCATTACTATTTGAGTTATAATCTACTGTAACCTGCAGAATTAGGTTCAAGATTGAAACCTAAGTCTATTTTAATGAACTTTACATGACATTTTTCTTTTTCACCTATGCTGTTACCCCATCAACCTACAGACTAAAACTTAGAGGGAATAGATTGCAGTACTGATAACACACACTTCTAGATAGCTCTTTGAATTTCTATAGGTGATTAAGTGTGAAATACTACCCAACTTCTAAAATGCTGGTGGGAAGCATGTAACACTCTGGAAAGGAGATATGAAAAAGTAATATGCAATTTAAGAAAAAAAAGAAAATTTGCAAATGGAGGAACTAAAACCAAGTGTACTGAGATGAAATGAGGTGTAGTGAAAAGGACAGCAACTTGCCAAAATGAGTCACATTGAAATCCTAAAATCAGGAAAGAAAGGTAAACAAAGAGACAGAAAATTGAAGAAATGGGATGCTACAAAATTAAGGAAGAGAATTTTGGAACAAAGTGAAAATCAGAAAAGTGAATGGCATGACATGAAACGCACAGAAATGGACCAAACCTTCTCAACTGATCCTCATTAAAATTGCAAGATTTCCTTCCCTTTCCTGAAAGGAAGAATTTGAAATCAGAAAACGAAGTGGAACAAGCACTCTGGAAGGGAAATATGATCAAATCAAATGCAACTGAAAGAAAAAAAATTCAAAATGGAGTGACTACGACAAAATGTACTGAGATGAAATGAGATGCAATGAAAAAAGGTCAACTGGGGAAAAATCAGCATTTAGGAGAGCATACATCAGCAGTCTTGGGGGTCAGGCAATATAACACAAGAGCCAGAGAAAATTCAAGAGTCGCTTCATGATGTATTGCTTTCCTTACTGCCTTCAGAATGGGGTTCTGTCACAAGCACTACAGTGATATATTGATGCTCCAGCTTCCCCATCCACCCCACCAACTCCCCTTTTCAGATCTGACATGACTCTTGGTACAAAATACACTTTTTCTAAACTAATCCTGATCACTGAGATGTTCCTTCTGACTTTACTGTAAGGTGAGCTTACTAAGAGCTCAAGCTCAGAAATTCAGGTAACTGCCTTCACTTGATTTTAGGGCCAAGCAGTCATGGGGCATTAGAAAATGAAACACAAATGGTTCCTTGGTGGAAACCACACCTTCAAGGCTTTGTAAGCTTTTGCCTTCAGAGGAGGCATCCAAGCAGCAATTTCCCACATGTACTGGGCCAACAAAACTTATGGGAGCACCATGAGCACACATGTGCACATCCTGGGTGCTTTCCAAAGGCTGATTACACAGAATTAAGGACCCATGGCAGCGACAGTCTGGGCATTCAAAGTCGGATGCACCAAGAAAGAAAAAGCCCAATCTCATAATCATCACTTGAAAAAACATATTCCCTACTTCAAGTCATGCTCCCACACAAAGCATTAAACAGAAAGCTGATGTTATATTTACTGTCTGCACAGAAACACCTGTACAGAGAGTGAACCTCTGGGAAGCACACAGCAAGTTTGAAGCGATTTGAGCACGTTCAAGGACACCTGAGTGAAAGAAGAACTCAAACTTCTATGCAATTAGACCTTTCCCTCACTGCACATATTTTTATCCCTGACAATAAAGCATTTTCTGAAAATTAAGAGGTCAAACCTCTCATCTACAGTCTTATTTAGAGGGGAAAAAAAATACAGCTTAACTGCAAACACCAAAATTCATTTCAATAACAAGTTCAATTTTAAAAAATAGTTATTAAAGTTTATTACATATCTTTGATTGAATAGTTGAATAACAAAACCTTCCTTTCTCCTATTTTTTTGTATAGACATTTCCCACCATAGCACCCACCATCTCTCCTTCTCTTCCCCTTCGTTTTACCAGAATGGGTAATTTTTTTTTTCCAGGCCTGTCCAGGCTGATTGCCCCAGTATTTATTTTCTCCTGGCTATATCATGGTTGTTACATACTGCAGTTATGTGCAATAGATTCCACCTGTTTTAATAAACAAACCAGCTTTCCATCCTTTGGGAAAATTTGTACAATCACTCTTTCCTTCTCCCCACAGGGTGATAGCTTCACATCAGAGAATAAAAATCAAAGCACTGAAGGATGTCAGGTCCTCAGGAGCAACCGAGTCAGAAATTCTCCAGTGATCATGGAAAGGGCAGACTGTTAGCTTTTCCTGATGGCAGTGATCCTTAAATTACTGCCTTACCCAAACACTCAGAGTTCTTACTCAGAGATGTGAGTGTGTATTTCACAATGAGCTGTGCTGCAGTTGTAGCAGAGGAGCATCCTCCTGGATTCCTGTGTTGTGGGCAACTTCATTCCCTGTTTCCCCTTCGTAGTTAGGATTTGGCTTGTTTATGTCTGTCAAGAGAAACTCTCCCCCCTCACTGGAGAGAGTCCAGAGGACCAAGGGGATCAGAGGGATGGAGCAGCTTTGCTGTGGGGAAAGGCTGAGAAAATTGGAGCTGTTCAGCCTGGAGAAGAGAAGGTTTTGGGGAGACTTAATTGGGACCTTCCAGGACCTGAAGGGAGCCCACAGGAAAGATGGGGAGAGACTTTACAAGGGCCTCGAGTGACAGGACACAGGGAATGGATTCAAGCTGAAAGAGAGTAGAGTTAGATGGGATATTAGGAAAAAAATCCTTCCCTGTGAGGGTGGGGAGGTGCTGGCACAGGGTGCCCAGAGAAGCTGTGGCTGCCCCTGGATCCCTGGCAGTGTCCAAGGCCAGGCTGGACAGGATTTGGAGCCACGTGGGACAGTGGGAGGTGTCCCTGCCATGGCAGGGGATGGAACTGGTTCATCCTTAAGGTCTCTTCCAACCCAGGCCATTCTGTGATCGTTAACCCACTTTTCTCCATTTCTAGAGGAAATCAAACCTTAACACTTTGGAATTCTTTTTCCTTTCCTATGAAGTTTCTTTGGTGACTTTTTGTCCTCATCTCATCTGTCTTGAGCCTCTCTCTTGCTAACATCTATGACAGTTCTTAAAAAACTTATTATGTCCCCATCAATACCTCCCTTCACTTTGACACTTTGTAGCCACTGTAATAAAGACTGCAAAAATGACCAGGGTCCAGAGAACAAATTCACACCAACAGTTACTTGTGGTTTATTGGAAGGACACAAATAAACCAAAAATAAGATGGCATCTTCTAAGCTAAGACAGTGGAAAACTACCTCATCCTCTGAGATTCAAACTTTTGGTAACATAGGTTTTATTTTATTTTATATATTCTTATCATTAATATTCAAATTAAGCAAAAGGAACATTTTTGTGCTTTGGATTTGCACAGGAATTAGCCCAGTGAATTCTGGAATTGATCTCCCTCTGTACAACAAATGCTGATTACAGTCTCTCCTCTCTAGAATAAATTATTTATCGTTTTTTGAATGATCATTAGCAAAATATTATTGAACTCATAAGAAAAAAAACAAAAAGACAAATTATACTCTGCTAATGAAGACACACAGAGAGAGAGAGATTCAGATCTTTCTGTTTTGTATCTCACAGCTCCACTGGAATCCACCAGAAGTTTGATGTAATATGCCTCATGAAATTTTATTTGCATACAAGAATGTATATCCATCCATGTAATCTGAAAAAAAAGGGGGAATGAGAACAATGCATTAAACAGGAGTGCAGCAGGAGTGAGGCCTCTAACAGCTCTAAGAACCTGGGTTACACTCAGATTTCAGAACTATTTACAGTTTTCAAGTGCTAATGAAATTTCCCTGCTAGAATTCATTCTTTTCAACTGGCAGGGACCAGGGAAATCTTCATAAAAGCTTTTTCCTTGTGTTGTTTACAGCTACTTTTAGATCTTTCACATGGCTTTCAAATTTCAGAAAGAAGGTGGAGGGTAAACAAATATTTTTAAACTAGGTGTGATTTTTTTTCCTTTTTTCTTTAGTCAGCTTTGTTAAATATATTCACTACATAATCTTGAAAGAAAAAAGGAAAAGAAGATAAAAAATATCATGTTAATTCCACTGAAATATATCAAACTTAGATGGGTTTGAAAACACCCAGCAGGGCAAGAACATAAAAAAGAATTTTATAGCGTTTGTGAAATGATAAAGCCTAAATTCGCAAATTTGTTTTTTAGCTTGTATCACAGTGGAAGGGGATTTTTTTTTTCAAAGTTCTTTTAAAGTAATTCACATCACGATCAGTGTCTTGACTTGTGCCATCTTTGAACTCAAGCAATGTAAAGAATGGCAGCTTAAGATCTCAGCTCCTGTTTTACCAGTCATGCTGCACACATTGCTTTGATCTCAACCAAATTTAGCTGACCTTTTGTTGTGGTTTAAAGAACAACAACTTTTTTTTTCTCCTTCCTGGAGGAGTTCTTTGTTTTTCTACNTGATTTTTGTTGTCTTTTGTTAATAAACTATTTTTATCTTTGAAGTTTAGGCCTGTTTTGCATTTCTCTTAATCCTTATTCTCATGAAACCACTACACCGCTCTCTCGCCTGGTGTGAGCAGGCGAGCAGGTGAATATGAAACCGCTACATTAAATGGTGTTTCCGCCCGGTTTTGAACAAACCCATGACACCTTTCCAGCAAAACCAGGACAGAACCCATCCAATTGCATGAAAATTTTAGTCTTCTCAAGCTAATTAAGGAAGAGGCAGAGAAAAGCAACCTCTGGAAGGAATATGTGGATAAATAATGACACCAAAGGCTCAGTAGAAATTATTGGGCTGTAGCCAGTCATTTTCTTACTAACACCCTCTCTACAACTGAATAAATTAAATGTTTTATTATTTTTTATATTAAGGGAGGTGTATTGTCATTAGTGAATTTCTTTTATGGCATCATCTTCTTATCTACAGGGTACCCATCTCTCTTTGTTTCTGTAATTGAACTTTCTCCAAAGTTCTTTACCTTCTAAATTTTTCCCTTCTAACAGTGTAAATTTACAACAGAAGTGTTCCTTAGCTCTTCCAGCTCTTCCTTCTCTATATGAAAGAGGTTTATGCTCCTGTTTTGTGGTTACTTTCTTGCCTTCTGGGACTCCTTTCAAAACCTTTTCTGCAAAGATGCAGGATGAAGAGAACTCTGCTTTAGTTTCTTTCCATCAAAAAAAGACAAAACAAAACAAAACAAAAACCCCCAACCCCAAAACCGAACAACCAAAACTCCCTGCATTTAGTCTTTATCACAACTCATTTTGGAAACGCATCTGCAAAATCACACAGCCTGACTCCATCTTTGTCAGGACAGACCACTGCAGATTGGGGTGAGCCCAAACAATGCAAGTCTGCTCACAAAAAGCCTTTGTCACCACCAGGTTTAATTCCATAAGTCCTACACATTTCTCACCCATGGGAACCCCCATTTCACTTTCAGACCACGATCTCAGAAACATTTAATGGCATTGGGAGATTTGTTGTCAGTATTCAAACTCCCCTGTAAATTACCGACTTTGGAGAGCAATGTTGGACCTTGACACTGATCCTTCTCTCCCTTCAATTGTCAGAAATGAGTTTAACTTGGTGGAATTGCATTAGTGGGAAACCACATAATGGTCCTAACTCAATAAAGCACATTATTTGTTTGCTTTTAATCTGGTGGCAGTCCCATTGAAGTTAGCCAGCCTTGAGTGTATTCCAGAATAACAATGCTTTTTGAGTGAGGATAGGAATATAAAGGTGTTCAGCCTGAATGCTTCCCCTCTAATCTAATATAGAAGCATATGTTTATAGGAACCTGTGATTTAGGACGGAGAGAGAAATAGTTGGTGTGAATAATTTCACTGATATGCCTCTTATAGAGAGTTTTCTTAAGAATGGAGAATCATATAAAATGGCCAAATTCCCAGGCAATGTCAGAGAGGGAGCAATGAGAAAGTAGGTTGCAACTTAAGAACATTATGTAAAATTTGTAGATAATCAAACTGGATTTGGACTGCTGATCACACAATCACATAAATCTCCCTTGTAGCAGGACTTCAATGGTTTGTTCAGTAACTGTCCCTTGATCCCCCCTCTCCCCTGCTCTCATGCACAAACGACTCTCTCAGTTGACTCCCAGACCCCACAGCAGCTCCTGAACTTGGCTTGGATCTTTCTGATCAGTGGTGCACTTGCAGACCCCCTGGTCTCTCTAGAATCTGAACACAAATAATAGTCTGAAGGAAACCTCAGTCTTTATTAGTTATTCCTGATCAGTTCTAATTTCCTCTAACTTTATGCCTAAATTAAGGGACAACTATTATCAAACTAAAAACCCCACAGACCAGAGCTTCCACTCCTAGGTTGGTTGGTCTGTCTTATAAAACAAGACTCATGGTAATTCCATACAATCTTCAATTCACATGAAAAACTTAATTTTAAACAATCTCAGCTAAACACAGCTGACTGGCTTATCTCTGTAACTACTAAGACTATAATAAATTGATAGTAATTTATGTGGGTGTCCAAATAATGGGGTGTAATGAAGAGGAGATTAGAATGATGTAAAAACTGTTACATCCTATTTTGACTGAATACAGTCTCAAGACAGATTATCAAATTAAAAGAAAAATATTTTGATTGCATTCTATGTGATCAAGATTTTGTCTGCTTTGGAAATGGCAAGCAGTTAAACTATATCAGTGAAAGATAATTTGTGAAGGAGCTCTGAAATAATATGCACACAAAAATTCCAGAAGTCTTCAAAGAAGATGAAAGATTTTTCAGGTCTGTATTTGAAGCAGAGAAAACAAGAATATTCAGCTGATAGAGAAAGAAAAAGGTGTGATAGTTTAGAAGTTAAAATCACTTTTAATAGCAAGTGTTTAAAAGCACAACTGAGTCTTTACCATAGTAGAGGTCAAAAGTTCCTTTAGGATAAGTGAAGGATGGGTTAGGCTTGGCCTTACAACTTTTCTGACAGGTGAAGTTCTCTGCATCTCAACACAGTTTCTCTATGACTTTCAGGCCTTATGTCCTGTGTGTTAATTCCCTGTTTCTAAAATAGGGGAAATGGCTTTTTTTCTGCCTCTGAGGATTTCTGAGAGGATCAATACACTAAGGATGTGAGACATTCAGATATGGAGGTGATGTGAACTGCACATCTCCAAGATGGATGGTTGCTGAATGGAAGCCAAAACCTCTGTTTTCAGAATATCAGAGAGTTTTATTATTCTGGTCCTTACACAGTGGAGAGCTGCATAAAGAAAATGTGACCTTGAGATTCTGTGTCTCCTGTTGCTCAGTGCCCAGCAAAAAAACCCTGTAGATAGACCCAAACTTGCTCAATTTTGTGCTTCATTTTGGGGTCCCATTAAGTGATCATGCCCCTGCACTGGCCAATACCCTCTTACACTGTTGGTTAAAAGGGAAGGAAAAATATCATCCTCTTCACAGAGTCTTGTACCTTGCCCTGATGGGAAGGCTGAGCCTGGAACCTCAAGTGCTATCAGATGATGCTCTGGGTCTATAAAAACTGACAATCCCACCCAGGAAAGAACTGTGTCACACATTAAAGTGTCACTCCTCATATACCAGTCACTGTCTTATGCCTTTGCCTCTCAGTTCCTTAAGAGACACAAAAAAATACCATATTTCAAGAGAAATTCTTTCTTTTCTTCCATCCCACCCACATGATACATCAAGATATTCCAGCAAAGACCACTGCAAATGCAGACAAATGGAACAAACTTGTGACAAAATGGAGATGGATATGGTCCTCCTTGGTTTAACATTTTCATTGCATTTCAAAACGTTAAAGCAAGTCTACCAATACAACATACCTAACTCAAGACACGTCTGATGCATGATAAAATCAACAACAAAAAAATCTCTTTAGAGTTAGAGAACTATTGAAGCTGAGTAAGGATTCAGAAAGCAAAATTCAGTGTTTCCTAAACAGATAAAGTGGAGGTGGGGGATGCAAAAATCTGTACTTGGAAATCAAGAAATACTGCAAGAAGCAGCAAGCAAGAACAAAATCAGAGAGGGCAAGGTGCTAGAAGTCCAGGTTTTATACTCCTCATTTTAACATGAAGAGGGATTAGGAAGTGTTATTACTTCCCTTCTGTTCATTCACAGAACACTGCTAAAATAGGAGAGAGGACTATTTTTTTTTTTTTTTTGCACTGAATGAACAGAAGCTATGGAAACTGAGGAGAAGTAGGGTACAGCATTCGTTTTGGTCCTAATTAAACACTTTCCAATCTCATACTGAGGGCAAAGTTCATCTGCTTTGGCAGAAATACTGCCAGAGAAAAGAGGAAGGGAATGAGTCTGAATGGCTGAAATCTCAGCTAATACAGCAGGAGTGGTTATGAGATTCATGTTCTTTGTACAACAGCAAAGATATTCAATGGTTATTGATTCACTTGACCAAGAATTGTGTTACACAAACTATGTTATAACAAATAACAGGGAAAGGAGCACATTATTTCCTGCTGCTCATGCAGAAGAATTCCAAGAGTTCTCACAAAGCCTTAGTATAAGATAACTTAAGCACTAAAATAATAAAGATAATATTTTATAGTCAGGACTAGTCAGTTCGACCACTGGAACATTTCTAAAACAAAAACATATAAATTGCACCAAAGAATTACCAAGGTCACAAAATTTCAAAAATTAGGCAATGGACTCCTGTGTGCAATATATTTTCTAATTATATAAGTTCATGTTAATTCTCTTATTTTTCTTTCCACAGAGAGGAGAGTGCTCAATCTCCTCCTGAATTCCTCAGTGCTTATTACTATAGTAACAAAATGCTTCAAAAACATTAATTAATTTTCAAAATATCTCTGTGGAAAATTAAATCCATCTGGACATGGTCCAGGACAAATGTTTTCAGGGGGCCCTTCTTGAGCAGGTGGTTGGACCAGATGTTCTCCAGAGGTTTCTTCCAACCTCAGTCCTTCTGAGATTTTGTGAAAAATAGCATTATCCTCATTTAATTGAAAGGAAACAGAGGTAGAGGGTGATTAAGACTGCTTTTTCTGGGATCTCCCTTTCAAAACATATTTGTATAATATTTTAGGCATGATTGCATTTGTCTCTTCAAAGAAAAGCTCTTTCCATTTTTAGTTTAGTATTTTTGGAGATGAGATACAGAATTTTTCCTTGAGTATAAAAGAACTGACAGTCTCAGGACTGAATCAACACTTAAGGACCAATCAGTCCCAGATCTTTTCTTTTTCTCTCCTGCTTTCTCATTATCAGGATGTTCATCCTAATTCATTGATCTCCAAACGTCAAACTATAATCCTATAGAGGTGTTTTCACGAGATAGCTTTCCCTAAATTAGCATGTCTACATTTGTATTTAGTGTAGGGGGGAAAAGCAGATGATTCTGTGGCTGCCCTTCCTTCTCCAAAACCCATCACAAAAAAATCAGCTTAGAGAAGTCAGCAAGAATATGAAGCTTCAGCTCAAAACCAGACTGAATCTTGTGAAGTTATAAAAAACTGGACAGACAGATTTACAACAAGGAGAGACAGGAAACAACATTTTTGAGTCTGATGCAGACAGAAGAAGTTTGATTCATCAGGTATTTAACTACAGCAGCTTCATAGTAGTCTTTTCCCCAGTTAGGTTCAGATGACTCTAAATTAGGATGGAATTTTTTCAGCTGACCGTTGCACGTAAAAAGAGGCTTCGGGGCAAGAGTTTTTGCCTAAAACTTGGATTCTCTACATGGAATTTTAGGGGCTTTAGGAACTTTATCTTGCCTGACATCACAGCTGAAATAAATCCAGCTGGTATTACAACGAGTAATTCAGGGACTTTAATAGACTCTGTCTGGGAAATGCCTCCAGCCAAGGGTCGGAGGCACAAACCCAGCAGCCCCCACGCAAAGCAAGCTCCAGTGCTGGGCTGAATTTTTCAAGCTGGGAAAATCCTCTCAGGTAGCTGGGTCTCAGTGCCATGCAGCTCCAGTCATTTGGCAGGCAGCAAACCACATCAAATTAGCCCCACTGAGTCCAAATCATAAAACAAATACCCAGAAACCTCAGAGATTAGCTATCACAAGCTTCTAATTTTGCTATTTATAGCAACAATAACCAAATAATCATGTTCTTGGGAGCCTGTATCCTAGCAGGCACACTAACATGGTTTTTAAAAGTCATGCTGGTGCTAGACTAAAAATACAATAGTAACAGGGAGGAAAACTTGACTTTTTCATGCTTACATTCTTATTTTTCTTTCTAGAACTTTCCAGTAACTTCCTGGTGATTATTCAACACTACTCCTTGGTTACCACCATGTCAACTTCCAGCAGGTCTGCCAACTTCACTGGGAGATGAAGGGCAATTCCACCTACTTTAACACTTCTCTTCACGTGCTGCACTTAGCTCAGCCAGCCAGGCCATGTCTGTGCAAACAACCTGGTAGAATTCAGCACCTGAAGCAGAAACAGCTGATGAGATCCTCAATATTATCTCAAAGTGCTCGCAGTTTTTAGTAATAATTCAAGTGGATTAATTAAATCTGAGGGGAGTCTGAGAAGCAGGACCAAGTGAAATAGATATGGTTGAGAAATATGGAGAGAAATACAGAGTAAAATCCTGTCTTTGGGCTCCTCTACCCCAAACTGTGTGGAACATGTGCCTTTCTCTGGCAGTGGAGACTCTATGGCACCTTTTCTTCCTGCATTTTCACAAGTGAACAAAAACATGAAGAGGAGGAAAAAGAGCTTGCACCTGGTAGGAAAATTAGCATAAAAAGGAAGTAAATATTTGATTCCTTTACAGAGTGGTACATGCAGTGGTGGCTGATTTTTCCTTCTTCCATATTCTCAGTCCTTTTCCATTGAGGCCACCCCCTGTCTGTCTTACAGTCCCCAGGGAATCCTGCTCAGTTGATATTGTTTCCTTTTTCTTGAAGTTATTCCTCTGCCAAAAATGCCATTTTTGTACCTTTAGCCTTTGCTCTTTACCATGACCAGCCCTTCTCTATTCACACTCTGCCTGTCTTGCTTATTTAGGTGAAGATTCCTCAGTGCAAGGTTTGTGGGTGTCTCTGGGTTTGCACAAAATTCAGCAGCAGTTGCCATGTTTTTAGTGGCAAATATAACACAACATAAAAAAATACACAAGCCATAAAAGAAGTATGTAAGTCGGGTTTGAAAGTACGAACAGTCCTAGAAGAAAAGTCTTCAGGCTTTTTCAGTCTTGAAAAGAAATTCAGCATGGAATTTTATACATTAATTAGGACAGAGATAAGTGTTTGAAGTAGGATCCTCTTTTTTTTTTTTTTTTTTTTTTTTTTTCTTCCCAGACTGGCCATGATCATATATAAATAATATTCTTTCTTTTACTGTGCTGAGTTAGAATGAAGTCCAGGCTAAGCCTATTTATTTTCTTCAAATCCTATAGAAATATGTAGTGATCCTGCAAAGGCTTGAGACTCAAAACTTCTTTAAAAAGACAAAAGTATTTCAGAAATTACATGGAAAGTGAGTGCAGTTTCTACAGATTAAAAATGGTAATGAATCAAGTGAATCAAGAGAATCTATTTGTACCATCTTGATGTCATATATATGTTCTATGACTGCATTTCAGCAAACTCTTTGAAGACAGACTAACTTTATTATTCCCATTTTACAGAGAGTATTGAGATAAAGAAAGAATCTGTCATCATACTCAAAATCTGCAGAACGGTCAAAATCAGACACATTCCTACTGTTCCAAACACAAGATTGTGCTTCCAGTCCAAATTGCTAGACAAGAACCTTTTTCAGGAAGTACTAATTGATTATGCACTACTGTGGATGTTGGTTTTAATGTGCTGCAGATGCTTGGATCCTGTACACACTAGATTTCATGTCTTTCCATAAAACAGATGACCAGGTGTAGACAACTTCTTAAGAATATTTAATATTTCTGCTATTATGAAATCTTTTTTTTTCATGCAGTTTTTCATATAGTGAATCTAAGGATAACAAGGTATTTAATTTTCTTTCTCCTCTAATGTGCCATAAATTATTTAATTGTGCAAACATATATGCAGAAATATATTATATATGAATGTGAAAAAGAACTCTGTGGTATCATAGAATATTAATGTACCCTGCAGCTTTTTTATTACTTAGCTCTGAATTGTACCTAGAGAGGCACTGAGATTACTGATGCAGAAAGAAATATTTTCTCAAGGTAGGTCTATTGTTTTATGGTCCAGCAGTATGCCTGCCATTGTCACCAGGTGCTGGGCATTCCTGCCATCTCCAATGGTGTTTTGTCCTTAAATAAAATCTGTTCACAGCTCTGTTACAAATGACAAAACACTACTCCCAGTTAGCGGTTTGTGTGGTGGCCACAACTGTGGCCAAAGCACAGAATAGGGGGTTATTCAGGTTATTTGCTCTGCTGAGACCTTCTAGGTGTTCTTTTAGCTACTTTATATTCCCAAAGAAATCTCTGTATAATATCAGTTTAACCACTACAGTATTTTTGAGAAGGCTCATATTTGTGTGAGCTGAAACTGGGGAGGTTGAGACAATCATCTCCTCCTGTTGCTGTTGCGAGAAGTGAGAGTAGGAGACATCAAAAGATTCATCAACCCATATGTGTCAGATCTGCTGAAGTTTTATAATGGATTGGGCTTGGCAGAGATCCTCTTCTTGGTTTGCACTTGGAGAGGTGAAGTATCAGTTCTGCTGTTTGGCAGAGAACGAGAGCACTCATGGGTAGAGAAAAGAGGCAGGAAATTTCCCAAGCTGGAGGAGACAAGACATATGTGTGTCATTTCTGTATTTTGCCCTGCTTAGATGCTGCACAGAAACATGGATGAAGCAAAAGGATTACCAAGAAAACCCTTCTCCTTCAGGCTGGGGAGGGTCTCTCTTGGAGTCTGCAGCTGAGCAGATATTCCAGAGACCCCACTGACTGCTGGAACACCGGGGTGGGACCAGCACAGCAATTAGGGATCAAAAGTCATAAGCTGATCTAAGTGCATTTAGAAAGAGAAAGCAACTATTTAAGTCTTTAGTCTTGAGAGCTTTAAATAGTGAATAGGTAAGTATTTGGGAATACATATATATATATATATATATATATATATATATATCCTCCACATTTCCTAAGGAGCTTTCCTTGATGCCATGCATATAATAACTGTCTGTTGTACAATATTCTGCATTATCTGCCAGCCACCAACAAGCACAAGATACTGAAGGAAATGAAACTTCAGTTGCAGACTGATGAAGATTCCTGCTTTCCAATGAGTAGTCTAATGTAAAGTTGTCTTCCATAAAGAGCAATTTAAGTAATACATTCCTTGAATTTTAGTACCCATATTTTAGCATTGTGGGCTAAACCAGGTGAAGACTGAACAGAAGTATAGAACCCTATTTTCTGAAGTTTGGGATTAAAAAAGAAAGATCTACTTATATATTGGGCTGAGAAATTCTTATTCCATTCAAGTAATCTAAATAGAAGGGTGTAATTTTAATTATTATAAGAGAATGTAAATGCAGCTAAATTGAAGAGTTGATTATTCACAAAATTATTGTGTCATTCTTCTACAAATAAAATGAGGCAAAATGTAATTTGTGATTTGAAAGTTTAGGCAATACTAATGCAGTCAGTTTATTTCTGATGTGAATCTCATTCAATAGTCAAGTGAGTTCCAATCAATTTTCTCACAGAACCTGCATGTAGAAATTTTAACTGGCAATTAGATAGATGTCATGTGTTGGCTCTTTTGGGAAATAAGAAATCCCTCCACAAGATCTTCAAATTAGTTTTCACCAATTGTATGAAATCATATTAAGTAATACCAGGCTATGTTTTATTTATTTGAAAGTCTGCATCAGGAACTGATGAGTCAAATCCAACAAAACAATCCCAAGGGTAATTTTCATTAAAACATCTGTTTCAAACCACAGAGCGAATGTGACACTTCTGAAAGACTCGGGCACAGGCACCACTCACACACAACCTCTGCCACTGAGCAGGAGGCTGAGCTGGGTTTGAATTCCAGCTGAACCACAGGAAGCAGAGAGATCGGGAGGTACAACCAGGAGTAACCTCCTGCTCCGTGATGGGAAGCACCAGATTGTGTGGCCTTTTGAAACCATCTGACGAGGGAGATCTCCACCCCCCAGTCAGAAATAACAAGGGGTTATTTCAGCACGTTCAGCAGGGGAAGCAAATTTAAATGGAGAAAGAAATAATGAATTTCTCCTCATGGTCCTTTCAGATAATTCCTGAGGCTTTTTCTGCCATTGTCTACACAGTCTTGCAGACCTTGCCAGTGAGTTTTTGCACCATAGAGAACCACTTAGAAAACTCCTGAATACTTCACTACAAATAGATCATATCCTGGAGTTTTTGCCACCTCAGTCAGAATCCTTGACTGTCTGGACAGAAGAAGAGTTTCCAAGTCTCACATGCAAACCTGATACATCTTACCAAATTACACAACTGCAAGATACACGAACACATTTGCTAAGTCAGAGTGTATCTACTCCAGAAATAGTTATACAACATTAGAAGTTATTTCTGTGTAGAGATGGAGTGAAATTGGAGTTCTGAGAACTGCAGTAATCAGTTATAAACGAGAAGGAAACTCCACAAATAAAGAATCTGGACTAGGTAAATAAACTGTTTTCTAGTGGTGTGACTAAACCACTTGGAGACTGAATAGGATTGATTTGTTTTGTGGCAATGTAACTAAAATTAATTTTGTTTTCCCACTTTCTATATGTTAAAAATCCTCTTAAAAATAACTGTTACTTATTAATATTAATTTATTTTAATTTTTTATGCCAACTGGGGATTTTTACAGTCTTTTATGAGCTTATTTAAAATTACTCAGTTTCAGTCTGGTCCAAGGGACCCTGAGTGCAGGGGACTGGGCTCAAAGGGACAGGGAGAAGAGGAAGGTGAGAGAGGGGGCAGGAAGGGGAGGGAGAACCAACTGGTGTCACATGAGAAACACCCAGTGAGCTGTGATCATTCTCCAAGGCTCTGCTTCACTTGTTCTGCTTCTACTTTATGCCATTCCCACACAGAAAAATGATATTCACTGTGAACATAATGAATGCATGTCGAGAGCTAAGTATAAGTAAATATCTAAAGGTTTTTTTTCTAAAGATACAGCAAAAATCACACAAACAGTGCAATAACTGGGAAAAGAGGAGCTGCAAGAGGAAATTCTAAAATATAGTTAATCCAAATATTGCTATTTTTTTGCAAAAATATTGGGCGTACAGCACATAAAGAGAGTTCCTCAAATAACTGCAATGCTTTTCTGCTAGAATATTCTGAAGGGGAATGACAAATAAATCACCTTGAAAATGGTATTTATCTGGGACAACAGATAATAAGTAGCAGCAAATACAAGCTTCCTGTTACCATATCATATTACTGTAGCCTAAATTCTTCCAGAAGTGGTGTGACTGCTGAGGCTACAATAGTTTAAAAGATCTAATCTGTGTGTACAGGTATTAATTTTTATGTAGGAAACAAAATATGTGTGCTGAGTCTTTTGTTCAACAGCCTGTGATATATATTCCATCTATAAATGGTTAAATCACAAAATCCCCAATTAAAAAATATATATATTTATACATATACACATAAATATTTGTATAAAACACCTTGTACAGATAGACAGAACACTGGTCGCTAAATAGAGACTTGGTTCAGAGACAGATTTGATATTTTAGTTTTATCCTCCTGCATAAGGCCTAGGAAGATAAATTTGATGCCATCTTCAGCTGGATTTAGAAAGACTCAAAGAATTGTTCTGGCATAACCCTTGAAGCTTAACTGTGTGTAACAACTTCACATTCCTCACTTTGGCAGAAGTTACTTCGGCTTGCATGGATACAGTGACACAGCAAAATGTCACTGATTCTTCTGCTTGTACAAAGATCCAACATTTCAGAGAGAAAATGTGGCTGTGCTGGAGTCAGAACAAATTTTGCAGTATTTAAGCTTTATTCATTGCATTTGCATGTTAGGGGTGAACACAAGTGGCTGAGGCTTCTGACTAAGCCCTGGCTCAAGGGAAAAAACAAGAGACCTTGATAGAATTTGCAAATACTTCAGAACATTATAACTTAGGCAGAGAAAGGAGGGCGTCCGTCAGTGACAAGATTCATCTTAGGAAACAGCTTTAAGGTCATTTAAGCTCACTGAAATTTTTCTAATGATTTGAAATTATTTATCTTCAATAAGTTTTGGGTTTAATGGTATGATCTTAAAAAATTTCTATGTTTGATCCCAGAAGTGTGGAAATACACATCACATTTCTCAAACAAGTTCACTAAGAAAAAAACTGCACATCAGAAAGGCCAAAACATTTTGGTTTGATGTACTCAGGGCAACCTTCCTCAGTTTTGCATGATGAAATTATATCCCTTTCCACTACACCCACAATCAACATGAATCAGTTTAAAAGAGGCTACACACAACCAGATTTTTGGAGGGGGTCAAGTGAAACCAAACTGAAACAGTCTGGGTTTTTTTGCACATCTCCATGTATGAGCTGCATATTCAGCTGACACTGAGGAGCAGGTTCAGCAGGAGAAAGAAGTTAAAATGGAGAAAGAAAGAATGATTTTCTCATTGTGATCCTTCCAGATCATTCCTGAAGTACACTGAAACTTTTGTTGCCATTGTCTACACAGTACTTGCCCTGCTTTGTCATTAAATGAGTGAATCAATCATCACAGATCCTGAATTCACTGAAAAAATATTGGTTAGTGGAGCTGTGCCAGCTCAAGAAAAAATGGCCCATTGACTTCTCCTTCTCAGTGACAAAGGAAAATGTTCTTTCAGAAAAAGGCAGAATTGATGGCCTTTTTTTGTTGATTATAAAGGTCAAAAGTCTGAAGGAAAAATAGAACAACTGGACAGAGAAAAACTATCTTTGCTGAAGAGCCCATGAACAGCCAGTGGCACCAAATGCTTTGCTTTAGTTTGCATCGACGCCCTCAGTGAGGTTCACTGGCCACCCCTCCTGCCTTACTCAGCCCATGACCATAAAAATATAACAGTGGTGGTGACTCATCTCTTGCTATAAATACAATTCTAAGTCTGAGAGCCTCATTCTGATCCTTCACATCCAGGAAACATCCACAGCTCCTTCCCATGCACCAGTGCAGAGGTGCAGAAGCAGGAAGCACATTTCCCAGTCTAAGCTAGGATTTGCTGCTGTGGTGGATACATAGAGTCACAGAATGGTTTGGGTTGGAAGGGACCCTAAACTTCATCTCATTCCACCCCCAGCCATGGGCAGGAACACCTTCCAATAGCCCAGATTGCTCCAAGCCCTGTCCAGCCTGGCCTTGGACACTTCCAGGGATCCAGGGGCAGCCACAGCTTCTCTGGGCACCCTGTGCCAGGGCCTCCCCACCCTCACAGGGAAGAATTCCTTCCTTATATCCAATCTATATCTATCCTCCTTCAGCTTAAAGCCCTTTCCCCTTGTCCTCTCAAATACCTATGAACTGTACGTTGTCCTCCTCTCCTTGTACTCTGAGACCATTTAATTGGGCCTCCTTGTTCCACCCTGGAGAAGGCAGTACCTCCTCACAGAGCAGTAGGACACACATTGGCAGGCCATCTAAGGCTGAATATTTTAAAAAATGTGTTGTGGAGCTTTTATTAGTTATTTCCTTCCACATCCAGCTGCTTGATCTCTCTCCAGTGTAGAAAACCCTGTTCTACCCCAGCCAGGCTTCCTGGGAGCACAGAAATCAATCTTCTTAGGCAAATCTGTTTATGTGCAGCTCCAAGCACGTGCTAATTTCAGCTGATTTATTGATGCCAGCATCCTGCCCAGTGTGTGGCAGCAGCTGCCCTGCTTTAAAGGATTCATAATCTGCCAGTGGGGGTAAACCACTCTGCATCCTGACATCCCTTCCCTGCTCCAGGCATTTTGTTCTATGCCAATTCCTGAGCTCCCTGATCTCAAGGAGCACAACAGTGTCTAGCCTGGAGTAGGCTCTGCTGGGGGAGCTTGGAAAAGCTGTTTGCACCCATCTCCCACTCCCCCAGCACCCACACAGGGTCAGGTACAACTGAGCCCATGGTGTTTGAACAACACTTCTATTCATTTTTGTCCCCTTTGGGAGTTCACAGCTTGAGTATGAGCTTATCTTTCATCTGGATGAAAAGAATTACATCTGAATTTAGCAGCTTTTCTTACATCCAGCTTGTACTAGGAGGTTTGATTCAAAAACCTATGGCAGCTTTTCCAGTTTTTTCAAAGTGATTTGGATGGGTTTTTAGCAACAATATTCTCTTCTGATGAACATAATTGTCCCACAGAAGCTGATAAGGTGCACACAGCCAAATTGTCCTGGGTTGTCCCTGCCACTCACAAGTTAAGCTACGTGGCCGTGTGAGTACACCTAAGAGAATGACAAGTGTAATGCTTCATGTTTTCCAAATGCTGTGGTATGGCAACCTACAGAAGGGTTATTTGGTTCACCCTGGGTAGAAAAAAACCAGTCACTGATTCAGTGTGTTCTGATCTAGTAATTTCTTTCAGTAACCTCTTGATTCCCCTAGACTGCAGGAAGCCCTGAGAAGAAACCAAGGATTCATTCACTCGTGCCATTCAGCCTTATTCTAAAATCCATCAGTATTTATGAGTACTATCCTGGAAATAAAGTACCTCTGAAAGCTACTGCACATTGAACAGGTAAGTCATGATTCAAAAACAATTTTTGAAGAGAGACTTACACTTTCAAACACTTTGCTTCACACTAAAATACTTCAGGAAGATCGCTTGGCTCCTGGTTCTCTTGGCATATGTAGAAAAAGAGAGAAAACAACATTAAACTTCCTATACATGCACAGGATGCCTTCCAGTCTTAACATTTGAATGCTTCAGCCCACAGCTCTGCATCATGGAATAATCAGAGAATCACAGAATGGTTTGGGTTGGAAGGGACCTAAAAGCCCACACTGCCATGAGCAGGGACACCTTCCACTATCCCAGGTGGCCCCATCCAACCTGGCTTTGAAAATTTCAAGGGGTGGGGCAGCCACAGCTTCTCTGGGCAACCTGTGCAAGGGCCTCACCACCTTCACAGGGAAGGTTTTTCCCCAAACTTCTCTTTCACTTTAAACTGAAACTTTATATCAGTGGCTTTTGTCCATAGTCAATTTATCAAAGATTATGGTACCCATTAGAATAAAAGAAACCATATAAACATAACTAATTTTTAAAGAATATTTTTTTCTTTTAAAATTAATACTACTTATTTCTAAAACAAACAAACAAAGAAACAAAAAAAAACAAAACAAAACTAAACTAAAAACCAAAAACAAACAAACAAACAAACACAAAAAACAATGAGAACTATAATTAGTTTATTCAGCCATAGGACATAGAAGATGTAGATCATAAATGTTCAGTCCTTCCAAGCGACAAGTATTCCCTTTGGTTTGTTCTCCACTGAATTTCTTTCATATGTGAAATCACTTTGAAGAGACCCTGGCACTAGAGAAAACTAGGAAATGTGCATGGTGGGAAAGTATTGTACATCCCCCAGGCATTACTGGGGGACAGTATCAGTATGCAATGACATGGATTTCTTTAACAGGCAGATAAGGGGAATACAAATCAAAGAGCAATCATGGCTTCTTCCAAGAAGAGGAAAGCTGAGTGTGCTGAGGACATGTGAAAACCAATCCTGTCATACCCCACTTCACAGAGCTCTCCATCAATTCATACTTCCCCCTGTACAGTACTGTGAGGCTCCTGTGATTCTTTATTGAACCACAGGCATTTTGACCGGATTTTTGCAGGTGTCTAATGGGGCACAGCTGAAGAGGTTTTTCAGAAGTATCTGCATCTTGCTCTGTGACAGAAGGAGCAATATTAAAGTACCTGAGAAAGCTGCTTTGGGTCATCTTTCTAGATCCCTGTTTCTGTCTTCAGGCACCCAAACCTGTTGACAATTCAGGTCCTTTGCAATTGCAAACAGAAAACAACATAACAGACAAAATCACTGTGTGCTGTAAGTACAAAGACACTGGCACAAGCCTAAATTCCATTTACCCTGAAGTTTGGGTCACCCAGACCAACCAGAGCATAAATTGCATGGCACAAACTCTGCTGTCCTGTTTATCTGGGAAATAGAACTTAAAATTTCTGGCCCAAAGAAAA
>VZTR01018010.1:590566-608507 GCA_013400775.1 Chaetops frenatus | reverse complement strand
AAAAAAAAAAAAAAAAAAAAAACCCAAAGCAAACCAAGCCAAACTTCAAATGCAAAATGCAAGTGATGTTGAAGACAAACTGCTTTGGCACAAGTCATTCAAGAGCCACAAATTTATGAATCAGACCCAGGGATGTTCTTGCAAGCAGGAACACTTTCAGATTTTCCTGGCCATCCCTCTTCCAAAAAAAACCAGCTGTGAAATTCCCACTTCCATGACTTCAGATACTGCTGGTATCTATGTCAGCAGTAAAAGGTTGTTTTTATCTTTTCTTCTACAGAGGCTGGACCATATAAAAATCATTTTTAGAAAGAACCCTACCACATCAAATGGGATTCCATTTTGCCAATATATCAGCTGGTGGAACTCATCCAACCTGAGTGAGCACAGAAGAACTAAGCCAGGCCAAGCAGTAGCTAGCACATTTTTCCAACCCTCCAGAGCAAGGATTAAGCAAGGACCAAGTTTTTGAACTCCTCAAGTTTCCCATTTGGCTGCAGCTCTGCTTGCTGGGCATAACAACTGTGCCTGGAACCTCAGAAATGTTTAAAACCACTTCCATTAACAGTCCCCATGGTTTGGTTAGTGATATTTAAAGGTCTTTTGTACTTTTACAAACAAGTAGGCAATACTACCTTAAAAAATATGTATCTTATTGTCAAACTGAGATGAAAATGATACAAACCCAGCAGATTTATTGCACATTCCCAATACGCTGTGACCTTACACTGTAAAGACCAGAGACACCTCTGTGTGCTAGGCCAGTAAATAATAGCTCTGGAAACTGAAAAACTTCAGTCTCAGGAAAGCTCAAGTCTGATCTTAAAACAAAAAAAAACCCTCACACATACTTGAATCTACATTCAAAGGGTGTGACATTTCCCTACACACCAAATACACCAAGTTTTGCACCACAATATCAAGAACTCCTGTGAAAAGTCATGGGAGAGAGGGAAGAGTTAAGTGCAGCTCAATAAATAATATTATCCCCAGCAGGAGGAAAGTAGGTCCATGTGTCACCTTGCCCAACAGCAGCTCCTGCTCCCAGAATGGCTCAATTTCAGTCACAGCTGCTGGTGACGCAAACCAAGAAGGAGATGAATGACTTGGCTGATGTTAATGGGTTGGCTTGTTTGTCAGCATGAATGCCTCCTAAGATTAAAAGATCCCATCCCCACTAAAGGCAGGAACTTTGTTATTATGAGTTCCAGAAACTGCATGAGATCCCTTTCATTTAAATATAATACTCTGTTAACTCTAAATGAAGGATTCAGTTGATACACACAGAGTTCAGCTTTTGATGTGCTGTTGAACATTATCTTCTGCTGTTGTTCATTTCTTCTTTTGTTGTGAAAAGAATAAATCCTGTATATCTGCCCAACCCTGTGTCATGGGTTTGTTTATTCCCGGGCGGAAACACCATTTAATGTAGCGGTTTCACATACACCTGCTCGCCTGCTCACACCAGGCGAGAGTGTAGCGTAGTGGTTTCATGAGAATAAGGATTAAGAGAAATGCAAAACAGGCCTAAACTTCAAAGATAAAAATAGTTTATTAACAAAAGACAACAAAATCAAAATCANTCCTGTGAAAAGTCATGGGAGAGAGGGAAGAGTTAAGTGCAGCTCAATAAATAATATTATCCCCAGCAGGAGGAAAGTAGGTCCATGTGTCACCTTGCCCAACAGCAGCTCCTGCTCCCAGAATGGCTCAATTTCAGTCACAGCTGCTGGTGACGCAAACCAAGAAGGAGATGAATGACTTGGCTGATGTTAATGGGTTGGCTTGTTTGTCAGCATGAATGCCTCCTAAGATTAAAAGATCCCATCCCCACTAAAGGCAGGAACTTTGTTATTATGAGTTCCAGAAACTGCATGAGATCCCTTTCATTTAAATATAATACTCTGTTAACTCTAAATGAAGGATTCAGTTGATACACACAGAGTTCAGCTTTTGATGTGCTGTTGAACATTATCTTCTGCTGTTGTTCATTTCTTCTTTTGTTGTGCAAAAAATAAATCCTGTATATCTGCCCAACCCTGCTCATCTTTCTAGTCGTTCTCTTTTTCTGTTTTTTTTTTTTAATTATATCACATGTATTTATAGTGATTATTTTAAAAAATAATAAAAACCCTACTCCCTTCCCCCAAAGCTTTCATTTGCTGTCATATCCCTCTGTTTCCTTTCTTGCATTAACATCAAACAGCTCGTCTGTGAAGACAGTGGCTCATCAAAATCACTTGGAGTAATATCAATTTCACACTGATCACACAGATTGGAAACCTCTCCAAGCAGAGATTTTCATCACAAGAGAAAATTTGGTCTCCTGTTGGGGTTGTTGATATTTCAGCTCTGTCTCTTGTTAGCTCTTGGAATATATGTGTTATGGGAGCTTACCTACAAAATTGAATTGATTGCAACAATGATTCAGGATTAAACGAGATTATTGTATTTCCATCCAAGTAGCATTTGTGTTGTATTTTTTTTCTTTTTTTTTTTTTCCCCCCCCTTCTCTTCACTTGTACTTTGAAACTTGGCCATTTTGAACAGTATAAAATCAGTTCCTGGTTCTGTCCCACTTTTCCACTACTTCTTTTGCCCCTTTTCTGATGTTTTCTGTTATTAATTCTCTTGCAGTTGCACCTGGAGTCTTCCATCAAAACCATGGGAGTGGTGATGGCAGGCAGTGCACAGGTTGTGAACAGCGTCCCCACAGCTCTCCAAAAAAAAAAAACAAAGGCACAGAAAAAGGAGCAGAAAGACAAAAAGTCATTTCTAGGGATCCATGAATGTGTCTCAGCTCTTCTGAATTTTCTCGTCATGCTCTGTTCATGTTTTTTGACTGTATTATTTGCCATACACAGATTTGGAAATGTCTTCTGCAGATTGTGAGGTCATACATGAAACCTGATTTTTTACATGTTTGGGGTCATTATAGGAACAAAAATCATTGTACATAGAGCACTAAACAAAGGTGAGTAAATTTTGTGATAAAAAAATATTTTCTTCTTTCAACTAATTCCAAACAAATTCAATATATTCATTGTGAAGCCATTCTTCACATGTTTTCTTCATCGAGGAAGAATATTAAATGCTTTAGGTGTTGTGTACCTAAATTCAATGTTTCTTCAGATTTTTCAGAAGTACTTTTGGTTAACCTAAAACACTTTGGACGTGTTCAAAAAGGCACATGTTAGACACTATGGTAATGAATGATCTGAAAAAGACAATGGAGTTTAAGTCACCAGAAAGATGGACATTTTTCAGCAGTCTCAATGATGTTATTTTTTTTAAAAAAGAAGAGGATCCTGGATACCATGCATGGATATTAATCTCTCTTCTGAATAATGGGTCTAGCCTATAAGTTAAGTGCAACTTCCATGGCCTGTCCAAGCAGAAGGCAAATATTGATGACTTCCAGTGGTCCCTCTCAGGCTGCATGATTCAGAGTCTTGGATGCTGAGTTTACTCTTCAGCTCCTGCTCTTACTCAGAAAAGAAAATTATCTCCATTTTCTCCAGCTCAGAACAGAATGCATTCAGCCAGGATGCAGAATTAAGGCCTGATTTTCCCTGAGAGGATTCAAAACCTGATCTTTCTCCAGAGAAATGCACTGCACCAGATTATAAATATTCCAGGGTGAAAAGTGGAAAGGATATCCCTGACGTCTTCCTCTTGGGTTTGTTTCATTTCATATAATGAAATTATAGATTAGACTGGAGGGAGAGAAAGTTTAAATCTCTAGCCTAGTTGGTTCATGACTTCATCTGGGAAAATTCTAACTTGTGTTTCTGCTCCAGGGAACTTTACTGTATTTTATGTAGTGTAGAGGATGAAGAGAACAAGGAAAAATGTATTCTAATTTAAAACCTCAGACTTTTTCTCACATCTCTACTGTAATTTTTTTTGGTGAAATATGGCTAAATTCAACCCCAAACATAAAGAACCTTATCCTTCCTGATATCCCTAATTTAGAATATCTGTCTACTAATATTCTCCTACAACATAATTGTCTTATGTGTTCTTCTTCATATTACCAAAATAACTTTCCAGCAACAATACCCTTAACAAACAACCAATTTTCAAAAGGCATCTCAGCATCATCTTATTTCTCACTGAGAGAATCTTACAGTATCCAAAAATGAGGTGAACAGGAATATATTTTTATATGTATTTGTTACATGTAACGTGAAATATTGACATTTTAAACCTTTAAAGACAAATAGATAAAATCAGGAAGAGAAAAGCTGTATCAACTTAGGCTGCAGGCTGAGAGATATTTGTCCTATAAAAAACACCAGAAAACACGCAGGGAGCCATACGTTGTTTCCAAGGGGTAAAGTAAGCAGCTATTTAAATGCTTGCATAAAGCTCTCTTCTTTTTAATCTTCACACTCCTCTCATCTTTTAGAAAATATTGCACTAGGAAATGCTGGACTTACTTAAATAAACATTGCAGTAGAGCTAATCCTGGCCTCCTTAGCTGCGGAAAGGCTTGAAAAAGCAAAAGTCTTCTCACAAGATGGAACATGCTTTACTCATCTATTTGCTCATCAAGCTTAATTTATCCTTCAGTGGAAGAGTTGATACAAAGTTCATTTTCATCTCAAAACAACCTTGACAGGCAGGAAAAATCACAATAAGTATTCCAAAAGAATCTGCTTCTTATTGAAAATAAAACATTTTGGCATTTTTTTCATCATATTTTAACTCCATATTTTCATTAAATGTTAGTCCCTCACCTGCCTTTGCATTCCCAAATCTCCCTCCTAATGCATGTAGGTTAGGATTCACATCTCCTAACTTTATATACCCTCACACCTGAGCAAAACATCATAGGATCCTTTTCTTTAATTTTAGAGTGTGATTTTCTTGCCCAAAGGTAGTTGTCTGCTTTAGGATGCAACTAACAGCACCCTGCAGTCACTTGCTTCTTTTCTTTTACTAAAAGAGGAGCCTTCAGTGACTCACTGTAAAAATTGGAATATCTGCACTGTTGAGTCTGTTTGGTCAGGCCACTCTCATCCCTGATTTCAGGCTTGGGCAATGCTCAGGTAATTCAACAAAAGTTTGGAGAATATCTGAATCTATCAATAGCTTCCTTTTCCTGAAATACCACAGAGTTTGTTTTTGAGGAGGACAAAGCTTCTGCAGAGCCAATCCCAGTGATGGCAGCAACTGCTCCCCTCCCCCAGGAATGTGAGCCAACAGCAGCCACTGCCTTCCCACAGGGCACAGGAATAGCCAGAACTTTCCAGAAGAGGACAAATCAGCCCCCAAGCACAGCACAGGGAGGGTATTCTCTTCAGAACCCCTCATTTTCCCCAGTGTTATTTATGACTCCTTATTTCACATCAGCTCAGTTGGAGGATGCAGCTCCCTCAAACTGCTTTACACAGACATATAATTTATTTCCACTTCTTTCCACAAAAACAAACCCTCAGGTGGCACTTGAGGACATGGTTTTGTGGTGGGCTTAGCAGTGCCAGGTTAATGGTTGGACTTAACTTTAGAGGGCTTTTCCAGCCTAAATGAGTCTATGACTGAATGTGACTCATGTTTAAAAACCCAGCTGTAAGAATTTGGGGGTTTCTTTCAATTTTTTATTCCCTGTGTAGTCCTTGTATCCAACAAAAAGCTGAGCAGGACAGTCTGCTGTCCTCAAGGCTTGATCCTGTTCCATTGCTACTGACAAGTGTAAGATTTTCAAAACACAAACCAACCAGGAGAGTTCTTTCTGTGGTCAAAAATAGGAGCTACAAATTGCAGGAGAATGCAAAGAGTGACTGTTTAATGGAAACTTAAAGCTGTAATAGCAGGTCATAAAAGTTCTTCCAGCATAACTAGAATTTTGTTGTCGCACAAAATTGCCCAAACAATTATGACACTGTCAAGACAAGTGATGTTGTCAGAGTAGGACTGCAAATTTAGTGGTTTTTACTTTTCCACTCATGTCAGCCATTGATTGTTTTTTCCCTCTCATCAGCTTCTCTCTAGTGACCTATTTATTAGATAAACAAGATTCCTCTCCTTTAACTTTTTTTTTTTAATTGCCTGTAATTATTAGAGAAACACTTGTTTTCAGTCACTGTTAGTCTCTCAGCTAAACACTATGGTTAACCCTCCTTATATTACAGTAATTTTACACACATCAGAAATGTCAATAAAACAAAAGCAGGTAGCTACATGTTTCTCTTTGTTCTATCACATGCTGTATCCAAGCATTGCAAAAGGGGTTTTTTCCTGTAAGGGCTGGAAATGGATAAGTTGCTGATATTTAAAGAGGAGGTTGCATGGTCTAGGAGGGATGTGCTTTCAAATTGGAAATGTTGGTAACTGAGACCTCTAAAGATATACAAGGAATTTATGTGCTCACAGATTGTCAGTTGCCATTAGAAAAGGATTATATCTAAAAGTTACTAAATTCAGCAGATAATTCCGTCAGGATCTCATCTAAAAGACTCATTCTTTCTTTGAGCCAGTAAAAGTATTATTAAATTTTTCAACCCAAACTAAAGGTGATTTAAACCTCTCTATAGGCATTTAATTCCTAGAAATTAAATATCAAATAATTTGCATGGTCAAATGATTTGCAAAAGTCAGAGGCAGGAGTTGTGAGATGTAGAAGATCTTTGGAAGAGTGTGACAGGCTAAGGGCCATCAAGAGACTTTGGGGCTGTTGGAGTGAAGGAGGGCATTGCTGGGAAGGAGAGATTTTGATCCTGCTTTTCACACCTCCTGCCCACATGTCACTGCAGCAGTGCTGGCTCAGGGGTTTTACACTGTTCACCCTCACAAAAACTCCACCTGCACGAACTGCACCTCAGGGAGGTCCTTCAGCCCTTCTGCAGCCCCCAACACCAGTGGTGAGTTATGACCCAAAGTGTGGAAGCCTTGGGCAAGCCTTCCTAAATTCTCCTCAGGATCCTGGTCATAAACACTCCCAGTTTAAATTGTCACAGCCCAAGAAATATAAAAATAACAATAAAAACTGTAGCAACTACAACAACAATAATAATATAATGGGGTGTGTTTCACCTGAGGAGACACAGATGTCTCCCAGTCACCCCCCTTCAGTTCTCTGGGCTGTGACATTTTACTCCCATGATCACAAATATATAAAGAATCAGCACTGTGAAGGGGATATTAAAAGCATCTCTGCTGAGAAGGGATTCCTCAGTGAAATTTCCCTGCCAACACAAAATTGTAACCTGAGCACTGATACCACTGGTAGACAGCAATACCATGGCCTAGCTAGATAAACTTGGATTTAATGGAAACCAGTGACTTGGTGCTAATGGGACTTGGAATCACTCTTTAACTGGCAGAGGCCCTCAGCAGTCTGAAGATTCAACTTCAGGACTGATCTTGATCCCTTAAAATGAACACCAGTAATAAAATAATAAAATATTAAAAAACTAAAAGTGTACAAGCAACGAGACAGGATAGGAAGCTGGGGTGGAGCAGATGGGGGATATGGTGGAGAGAGACCATCTTGAGCAAGAACAGGCAGTTCTGAGGAAGGGGAATGCTAAATTATACATCTTCAGCTAGTCTGTGATGTCTGATAGATATTTCCTGGGGGTTATGCAACCCAGTAATTGCTGTTATTTTTTTCATACCACGCTGATTTTTATTAAACCATTCAGCAAATGCTAATTTCAGAGCTGCTTGTCCAATTAGTCACAACACTTCACAGGTATCCCTGTTAGTGAGCAGATCCTTCAGCCTTTGCTCATCCTAGGCAATGCTTTTACCCCCAAAATAAGGCCTTGTGCTTCCCAGGGCAAAGCTGGTAGAATCTGCCTTTGTCATTTCACCATACATAAGTAATTAGCTTAATCTTGGGGTCAATGTCAAAAAAGATGGTTCTTGTATGTGATACTCTTCCTAGAAAATAGGCAAATTATCTGCCAATTTAAATTTTGATGGATTAAACAAACATCTTTGTTTATAACACTTAAAAAATAATGTGTTTTCAGGGAAAGGGAAATAAGAAATTAGTACTTTTCTACTTTAACTAATTTAGATGTGGCTGTTACCAATATGCAGATTTCCTTCTGAAAGCTGAAAAAAACCCTTGCTAACTCAAACTGCCAAAAACCCCAATCCCAGACCCATTTTTTGTTAGATTCTTGAAAGCAAAAGTTTTTTTCAAAAAATTAACTGTTCAATAGAACATTTTCAAACAGCATTATTAAATATGATAGAAGCATGCAATTCAATTTTTTTTGCAGGTAGAGATTTTACACAAGAATTATGACTTAATTGGCACAAAAAGAATGTCTAACCTATTCTGTGTTTTAATAATTCCTAGTTTATTTAATTGAGCATTGAACATTAATTTCTTTATTCTACTTTCATGATGCATGATACTGCAGAAATGGCATTTTATGATATTTCAATTTCTGTTGTCTGTACTGTTTGTAGTGTATCTGACCTCAATTTCTGTATTGGTAAAATGAAGGGAATGGTTATGCATATTTCCTTATTTTTTAAAAAGTAATATTCTACTGATGAGAAGTGTTATATAGGAATCACTGTTCTTACCCTTAGAGAATTTTTTGTACGTTTGCATTTTAATTATGAAAATATCATCATGATTATTTGCAATTATTCCAGGACAGGATTATTTTCACAAGCACAACGAATACACGAAATGTCAGGGATTTGAAGTCCACCTTCCTTCACAAAAATCCCTCAACATAAGTTCCAGTAGTTGATCACAGGATAAATTTTATGCCTCCATTGCTACCTGACTCAGCCTTGTTCCTCGTCACATCACAAGAATGTGGAAGCTTCCCCTGCCCCTGGCAAGGGGTGGGAACTGGATGATCTTTAAGGTCTCTTCCAACCCAAACCATTCCATCCTGATGCCTCCCCAGAAGGACGTGTCTCTCCCTGGGCTTGCTCAGCCCAGCTGCTGACAGAGAGAGAGGATGAGGTCTGGCAGACAACCTCCTCTGGATGCAGCCATGATATATTCCCAGAATTCCATCACACTTGAGGATTAAGAAAGAATAGTGTTGAAAACAAATTATCAGTGCTTAAGTAATTAAAAATTGTCCCACAGTTTAGACCAGCCTGGGAACAGAAATTTGGCTGTGCAGGTAGCAGAGAGTCAGATACCTTAATTATGAGTTTTGCCTAATTTTGCCACGTTAAAGATGGGCTGCTAGTAATGGTCTAATCCCTGGGATTTCCTCCTTGGCACTCACTCATCACATTCCAATTCTCTCGGAAATATTGCTCAGTGACAGGCTCTGGTATCCTTCCATTGTCCTATTTGCTTTCTTTGAACAATATTGAACTTCAGGAGTTGACAGAGTGTGGACACCTATGAGCAAATCATCCTAAACTGCCTTCATCACCAACAGTGAGAAAGAGGCATTTCCCAGGGCTCAGTTAATCTCACATATTTCATGATTATGTGTGAGGATGTAATGAACTGCAGCTCAGCTGCACCCAGCAGTGTCATCTTTGACTGCAAGATTTACGTGTCCCCATTAGCCCAGATGAATGTGGGTGATTTCCAATCCTGGAAAAAAATAAATCTGAAAACACAGCAATCTCATGTGCCCTGCATCCACAGCCTTCAAAGGGAGAGGGAGTTGGCATTTAGATAAACCAGTATCTAGACAAACCATGTAACTACAGGCACATCAGCCTGACACTGGTTCTGAGGAAAATAATTGTTGACACAAGAGATACCAGATAAAGACCTAAAACAAGATGCTGTAAATCACATTTTCTTTTGAAAGTGCTCCTATCAAGCTAATTTAATACTTCCTTTCATGAAATTGCACATTATTAAAGTGTATGGTGTCAGTTTTGCACACTTGACATTGCTACAAGGCATTTTTTATGCCATGGTACACTATTTGGACTTAAAAAAAAAATCAGAATAATCTGTAACTCATAGGAAGAATATATACCAAGCAATACAACAATGTGAAACAATTTAGGTTGGATATTCAGGAAAAATTCTTCACAGAAAGGGTTGGCAGGGCAGTGGTGGAGTCCCCAGTCCTGAGGGGATTTAAAAGCCCTGTGCATGGGGCACTTGGGGACACAATCAGTGGTGGCCTTGGCAGTGCTGGGGAATTGTTGGACTTGATCTCAGAGGGCTTTTCCAACCTCAATAATTCTATGATGCTCTGATTCAAATGGGACAGAATTAGCCCAGATTATTATTTTTTTTTCAGCTGGTTCATAAACACATTACATAGAAAATGTTTCTCTTACAAGGATATACTTTGGCAAAATCTCCAGCTTCCAAAAAAGTGGCTCTTTGAAACAGGTATATTGGGCAAGTGTTCAAGTAAGCAGAGCCTGGTGAGTTCTGCCTAAAATACTGCAGGTGAAAAATGCAGAAATCATCCTCCTTTTAAAATCCTACCAGGTAATAACTTAAAAGACCTTAAAAAGATTAACTTCTGATGGCAGTGTGGCTATTGGTGCTTAAATCAGATGATGGTGTCCTTTGTGGAGAAGTCTCTGATTCTCTTCAAAACATACCTAGTTGGAACTATATTCTGTTGATTTTTTTCCTCACAGAAAGAAAAAGGTGTTTTTTTTTTTTTTTTTTTTTTTTTTTTTTCCCAAAGAAAGTTTTGTTTGATTTCAAGTTTAACAACAGGAAGATCAGTTACTCACTGTAACCCTTCAAAGCCTCAGTATAGATTTTTCTTAGTGTGAGTGGAAATATATTTGACATTTTGGGAAACTATAGTTATTGGACTTCCCCCCCTAAATTAAATGCTAATAAAATATTTATGACATATGTAATAAATATTTTTCCTCTCAAAGTAAATATTTACAATTTCCTAGCCAAGTCTCCTTGAAAATGTTGCAATTCAAAGCAGGTAACACTTTTAAAGCATTTGTCTTGTATTTATTTTAAGGTGGAAAAGACAGGAGGGAGGGAAGATTTTACTTAAGGACACAGCATCAAAATAAAGCATTTTACTCTCGGTTATAGAAAGATATAGTAGGAAGATATTGAGCCCAGGAATCTTTTCAGCCTTGCATATATTCTATAAACTAAACCCTTCAGCTCTAGCTCTCAAAATAGGATGGCAAATTTATTCTTCATTTCTATGACAGAGGTGTTTGCATGGTGCATCATTTGAATAATATCTTGTTCTTCAGAAAAATTATTATCCAGGCTCTGCCCAACAGGGGCTGGGAGCTGTCAGACAGAGACCAGAACTGCCAGTGGCTGTTTTGGGCAGGGAGCATCACAAGTCATCTCTAACTGTGCTGGGAACACAGAGAATGGCAAGAGCCTCCTCAATTTGCTCTGAAATGTTTTAAAATACAGAAACCTGATGGTTGCCAGGTGTCATTTTCTCTACCTATCTGCATTTTCCCCCTGCTTGACATTTAACAGTGTTAATGTCAAGGTGCTCTGTGTTTTCAGGAGTTATTCTTAAATATTCCAACTTTAACACAGACAGGAGCTCATAGGTAACACAGATCTCTGATTTCCTTCTTCTTTTTATGCTCAGAGCCATGAGCTCTGTACCTTGTACTCGTGGCAGGCTGGTGAGAGGAAGTTCAAATGCCTGCAGCAAGGCCTCAGTGTAGAGTCAGAAGTCTTGGTGAAGTCACAGTGCAATAACAAAAAGATACACACCAGAACAGCTGTAGCCAATATTAAACACTCAGCCATCAATTATTGATGAAATATGCTGCTTGTGCTTGCATAAGAATGCTTTTTAGGATCTTATTACTTAGAATTTTTAGTAAGGCTTTGTCAAATAAATACAGCTTCCTGCAGTTTGAATACCTTAGAAGTTTACCAGGGTTGTTTAATGTCTGGGTGTTTTTTAGCTTATCTGAACTCACTGGCTCCAATAATCTGCTGCTAAAACCAAAGCTGTGAATATGGGACCATATTCACAGAATCAACAAATCATAGAATGGTTTGGGTTGGAAGGGACCTTAAAGATGACCTTGTCTCACCCTTGCCATGGGCAAGGACATCTTTCACCATCCCAGGGTGCTCCAAGCCCCTTTCAGCCCGGCCTGGACATTTCCAGGGATCCAGGGGCAGCCACAGCTTCTCTGGGCAATCTCTGTCTCACCATTCTCACACTCAGGAGTTTCTTCATAATATCCAACCTAAATATACCCTGTCCTAAAGTCATTCCCTCTTGCCCTAAGTCCTTTTCCAGCTCTCTCAGAGTCCCTTTAGGTACTGGAAGCTCCTGGAAACTCTTCCAGGAGCCTCCTCTTTCCCATACTTACTTGAAAAGATAGTTTCACAAATTGGTAGAAATGTAGAAACATTTCCAGGGATCCAGGGGCAGCCACACAAAACCCAAAAACAAACAAACAAAAAAACCCAACAAAAAACCCCCCCAAAAACCAAGAAAACAAACAAACCCCACCAAAAAAACCCAAACAAACAAAAAAAAAAAAAAAAAACAAACAAAAAAAACCCCCCAAAACCACAAACAAACAAAAAAAACCCCAACAAACAAAAAAACATGAAAAAGTACACTAGTACACTAAACTGTGGATTAATCTGGGCCACATGCTGCAGTAGTCCAGTTAAATACCAGTGATTTTCCCTTTCCTCTGGAGAGGAGCACAACAACAGGCCTGAGTCACTTCTCAAGCAGTTTCATATTTGGAGAATCCAACAGGCACAAGGCTCACAGAGCTGGTGGTCCCTTAAAGACTCTAATTGAATACACTGCCAGTGAAAAAGGCAGAGCAAGTAGTTGGAACATGCTCTGCATGCCAGGGATCTCTGCCATGGTGCCAAACAGCCCTTCAGCTACTCCCACCCAACACTTCCCACCCCCTTATTCCAGAGCTTCCTTGGCATGATCTGTGTTAGTCACAGGGTGCTGCAGCTTGTACCACAGCCAGGCATTCCAGGGGCCAAGCATTCCCAGAGTAGCCTGTGAATGATGCTAAAGAAAAATCTGGGCTAGCATTTTAAATTTTCCACACAAAAAAACCAAAACAAAAAAAACCCCATCTATTTAAAATTTTTTTTTTTTTAAAACTGCAACAGGATTCCAAAAAGGTAATGAGCTGTCATTGATTGATACTAGATTGGTTGAAGTAAAGAAAGAAGGATTCCCTTCTTTTAAACAAAGTAAAACAAAAAGACATTGTGGAAATCATGTCCTTACTAGTACAAATTTCAATTGAGGTAAAATCTCTACTGTTGGAGAACACAGACATATAAGAACAAAATCTTTATTCAATATCAGTGCAGTAAAAACTAAGTGAACTTATGACTGAAGGGTCATTTTGGTAAAATAATTATAATCAATTTATGATAAAGAGAAGGTATTTTGAATTTTCCTCTGTTTAGCTTGTGTACATAAGAGATATGAATTCACTTTAGTGCTACTGCACAGGACAAGGATTCACAGTTATGAAGCATTTGTATTACAAAATGATACACAGTTTCTTAAGAGAACCTCAGGCAAAGATAATTAAAATAAAATTGTTTGTGAAAATTTCAAATAAGATTAATATAATCTCCTGATAAAATTCTTCACAAGGGGCCTCAGCATTGGTGATATGACTCATTGCTTCAGTATTATCCATATTTTAGAGGTGTCTAATCTGCCAATATATGGATTTTAATATAGAATTAATTGCGGATGGAAGATTTTACATAGCATATTTATGAAGTTCCTATTCATTGATATACATTTATGACTTCAGGAGTGAAGCTCCTGCAATTCCTCCACCACTTGCTGTCAAGTTTAAATTGGTTTCTGAAGCTTCCACGGGGAGACAGCTTCTGTGCTCAAGTGGCCTCCTCCAGACACGGTGTCAGATCACGCAGGTTAATGAGACAGGCAGCCAGAAGTGAGAATAAAGGCAGAGCAAAAAGGTTTAACAAACCCTCCCTGAGCTTTGTACCATCACACACAGGCTGCTCCTGGGCCCCTCCCCAGCCCCAACACTCTGGGCACTGCAATCAGAGATCTCATCTGAACACACACACCAGGCAGCAGGAAAAACTTCCCCTCCTGAGCACAGAAATCAACCCCAGAACACCCCTGTTCACTGCAGAAGTGCTGAGTATTCTGAAGAGACTGATCCCCAAAATCAACCCCAAAACTGTCCCATTCAGCGTAGAAGTGCTGAGTACTCTGAAGAGATCAGATGAACTCATCTCCCACACCTCCTTTCCACTGATGGTCTGCTTTCCTTCACCACCTCCACCACCAGTTCCCACATCTGCCAAACTTCTGTTTACTTTTTAAGCAGTGTGACATTTTGGGGAGAGATTAGTTGTACCTCCAAATGCAACCTAACCCAAATAATTATGCTAAGTACCCAAACAGCGCCTTTTACTCCCTAATTGCCAAAAACAACCTAACAGTTTCATGTTACCCAGCACACTCACCTCTGCACCACGGTCTGCAAGCAAGGTTTGTGAGTCTTACAAAGGCAGTAACCTAAAAATGGAGGAATTGGAGTGTCTGTAACAAACACACCAGCACCCCAGGCTCTATCTATGAGAGATTGAAAGCCTAGAGAGAAAAGGATTTCCAGGCACAGGAGGCTCTTTCTAAGAGGGCCAGTGCTGAGTGGTTGTTTCCCACAGTAACACTTGTGCCACACAAGGCACAGTTTCAGTTCAGACAAGACACAAGTCCCCATAAGATAAAACATGGAAATTAATCTCTCTCATCAAAGCCTGCTCTGAGAAATCACACTTTGACAGGAAGTAAATAAAAATAGAACCCCCTCCCCAGAACCCAACAGAGCCAAAGTGAGGGAGTGAAACAATCCAGTTTCAAATGTGAAGTAGCTGGGAAAAGAAAGGTGACCCAAAAGTGTATGGAATTGCTGCAGGGAAATAGCAGACTCCTCTCCTCCTACTCTACACTGCAGACCCACAGTGTGCAACCCCTGAGGTGTTTTCCTGGGGTATCCCAGCCAAGTTACTCCCTGTAGCCAGGCAGCAAACTGAGCACAGAAGTTTAGCAAAGAGAGTCTCGGGTCACTGCTGAGTGCAGCCCAACAGGATAATGCAGAGCCAGCTATTAGCCCTCCTCTCAGGGTAATCACCACAGAGAGTGTAATCCAGAAGGAACATTCTGCTTCTGACAAATAATGCTTTGGAGATGGTCTGGGATGGCCCTGCTTTGGACAATCTTAATTCATACACCTGGGACACAGAGCTGCACATCCTCACCCTACAACACCTGGGCCAGAGGATCCCCAGGCAGTTTTGAAGAGGTAGAGACTGTCTGGGAGAAGTGGGAGGGAGAAGGAATTGCTCCCTGGAGAAAGGGAAATCAGGCTCAAGAATAGAGCCAAAAGAAAGGGGAAAGACAAGGGAAGGAGCACCTAGTGCAGAGAAGGGCATCTGAGAGGTGAAGGCATTGAAGCAAATGGGAAGGGAGCCTCTCTGAGGACAGTTTCCAGCCAGAAAGCCAGTGATTGATGGAAAACAAACCTGAATTCAAGGAACCAGCTGCAATAGTCCAGAGGACAAAGGTAGTTGTTCATATTGTTTTTTTTAATGACTATCCTGTTTCCAAGACATGTTTGCATTTTTGTTCAGAAATATTACTCCATATGTTCTAATGCATCTTGACTTTTACAGTTATTTTAATCTCCTTCTAAAAGATTACTGTAGAGAACAGTCATGCCATTTCTGTGTTGAAACCCTGGATAAGTTCTTTCAGCCATTATAAAATGCTGCTAATCAGGGCTTTAATTGCTCAGAAAAAGGCTATGGGGCCATTTCACTGCTTCTGGTTTCAGATGCAGCTCAGGCACATCCACTTTAGTTATCTCCAAGTCACATTCTGTGGCACAAGATAGATAACATCTCAAAAAACAACAAAGGCAATGCAGAGGCCTGGACCAATCTGGATAATCTGTGGTGAAGAGCCACGAGAATTTTGAAACCATTGAAACCTTTGTGCTGTGGATGCACTCGGCCCAAGCCTTCTCTTGCAGAAATGGGTGATAAAGGATAAAGCTGTTTGACAACATTTCCTCTGTCCCAGGATACTGGAAAAGCCTCCTGATGCCATCACAGTGAGGGATTATAAAATGCCCACTCAATGAGGTTAATGTAAATAACAATGCTTCCTTCTGAACACAAAATGCTGAGGAGGGAGGAGGGGAAAAAAAAAGTGATAAAATAATCAGTCCACAAGTATTTCTTTAAGCAAGAACAGAGCTTTCAATAGCTTGACTGCAAACCTAAAATCCCATGGCTTTAGAAGGAGTGAGAAGAATGTGAAAGCAGAAAATAAAAGAGCAAGGTGCTCTATATGATGGAATTATTAATGTAGAAAACCCCCCCGAGTAAGAAATACCAATCCTGAAAGGTAAAATAAAATGTCACTGCAATCTAAAATACTTCATCAATAATAAATGCAAGTCACTCTGAATGAGGTCTGTTGTCTCATTTTTTCCTGTAGAAGTGCTGTAGATGCAGGTTACCTCCTACAAGCAGCCTTTGCCCCACCCAGGAGAGATTCTGCTGCTCAACTCCCACAATCTGAGGAGGAGCCTGTGCAGCTCCTGCTGCCACCTCCGAGCCCCCAGACCAAGGAGATGAACAGGAACCCCTCCCTTGGCAGGAACCTTACCTTGCCTGCATCCTCTCAGCCAAGAACCACCCTCCATCCAGCCGGGGAAACTCCAGGGAAGCAATTAAACTTCATGGGGGCGTGGCTCCCAAATAAATCTCTTTATTTATCCTCACCAAGGCCCAGGGAAGCAAAGGCCACCGTGTCCTGTGCAGCACGCAGGACACTCCGACATTCCCACATCAGCTGCAGCCTTTCCTTTTCTCTTCCCGGGTTTAATTGGTGCCCTCGTTCCCTAATCAGCTGCACTAAAGCAATAAGCCTTGATGAGCAGGGCATTAGCAGGAGACAGTTTGGTATGCCCGACACATGATGCTCTACAGGTCAATTAGAAGGTCAATTAGCAAACCATATTCTCAGTCAGACTGTTTTGGGAGTAAAACCAGTATAAATTAACAGGCTTTGGAACTGCCGTGGTAATTTTCTCTCTCTCTTTTTTCCCCTCAAGTTTGAAAGGCATTTGAGAAGGAGATTAAGGGGGGGGGGGGAGGGGGAAGGGATTTAAGGAGGGNNNGGAAAGAAGGCATTTAAGGAGTGTTTTCTTCACATTTTCATTAAACCAAAACAGTAGTTTCTGAAATGGAAACAAACACCAGTCTTTTACAGTTATATTTAAGTCCGAAAGCAGATTTCTGCTCTATCTTTCTGTAGTGAGGGAAGGAACTAAAAGATCCTTGTGCCTGGCTGTGCACAATTCCATGATCTGGGGCCATGGGTCCAAATAATTTATAAATTCTCCCAGATTCAGCCTGGCCAATACAACTCCCAGTGTGAAAACTTTATCCATGAAATCAGCTTACATGTACCATCTTCTTTCAGACTGAGACATGAAAATGTCCCATAATCCACAAAATTTGAATCTGAAAGATGTAACAGTTTCACTGTGAAGGATGGTGACCACAGAGCCCTTTCAGGAGAGGAGTTGCGGGTGTTTTGTGTTTTGTTTGTGGTATAATATTGGTAGAATCAAGAGACAACTAAATATGTTTCAGTGTGTTATTTTTTGTTTTTCCTTTTTTAATCTTTCTGAGTGGTTTTTATTGACTTGTGCTTTACAGGAAAAAAAAAACAAAACCAAACCTGCACAGATAATTAATTTTTTCATAAGATTCTTAGGAATCACACAATAAAATTTAGCTGAGGAAATTGATGGTGATAAATTAGGATGCAGTAACAATATCTGTCTGAAAATGCAACCCACAGCAGTACAAAAAATATTTTTACTGATGAAATATCTTTGGAAAATTAACAGAGATTACTGGTTTACATGTGAGTACCTGTGTGGGTGTAGACTTATGTTGTGTCACTTCTATTTTTCTTACAATCAACGTGGTTATGGGGGGGGG
>VZTR01018010.1:578177-590367 GCA_013400775.1 Chaetops frenatus | reverse complement strand
ACATGAAAATGTCCCATAATCCACAAAATTTGAATCTGAAAGATGTAACAGTTTCACTGTGAAGGATGGTGACCACAGAGCCCTTTCAGGAGAGGAGTTGCGGGTGTTTTGTGTTTTGTTTGTGGTATAATATTGGTAGAATCAAGAGACAACTAAATATGTTTCAGTGTGTTATTTTTTGTTTTTCCTTTTTTAATCTTTCTGAGTGGTTTTTATTGACTTGTGCTTTACAGGAAAAAAAAAACAAAACCAAACCTGCACAGATAATTAATTTTTTCATAAGATTCTTAGGAATCACACAATAAAATTTAGCTGAGGAAATTGATGGTGATAAATTAGGATGCAGTAACAATATCTGTCTGAAAATGCAACCCACAGCAGTACAAAAAATATTTTTACTGATGAAATATCTTTGGAAAATTAACAGAGATTACTGGTTTACATGTGAGTACCTGTGTGGGTGTAGACTTAGACCAATTCACTTCTATTTTTCTTACAATCAACGTGGTTATGGAGGCTGAGTGAGAGTCTCCAATATCTGTGTCTTTTTCAGGGGACACAGTGGCTGGTGGTTTTAGTCTCAAAATTTGTATAAAACCTTTACAGACCTCTTTTTTCTTTCATTTTCTTCTTTAAAATACAGCATATATTTACACAAAGTGGGATAGGAAACCCTGCATCAGCCTAGATAAGCACAATATGCTCATCTGACTGCAATTTCACCATGAAAAATCCTTAGGATGATCAAAAGGGGTGAAGACAGACATTGAAGATTGATCAAACCCCTGTGTTTTCTACATTCTTCCTTAAGCTCTACTAAAATTTAAATGATAAAGCCTCCATGCACCTTTACATCTCTCTTAAATTTAACATCAAATAAGCTGTTTCAAATAAATACTTCTCTAAAGTTATTTTAACCTATTTCTTCACTTATTTCCAAGGAATCAGGCATAGAATTTCAAGATTACAATACCTGACCATCTCCTATTTTATGTCAGGATTTGCTTTTTGAGGCTTCTTTCCAGAGTGTCTTTTCAGAGACACCAGTGCAAAGTGTTTTTTCTCCTCCTCCTCCCCCCCGAAGATCCTAATTTGAAAATTTTCAAGGTACAAAGTGTAATTGCTTTCACACAAATGCTGTCACAGAGATAGAGACTGTAAACCCCTTTTCATGATTCTTTTAAAAGCAAAGACATTTTTAAAAGCATAGATTTGTGCAAAAAATCAAATCCCAGCTCTAGAATTTTAATGGGTGAAATAGTGATCCAGATCCCCTTCCATTACGAGAGTTGCTTCCAGCTTCTTCATGCTGAAGTGATAGAAGTTTACTCATAAAAGAGAATGAAAAGGTAGAAATGGATAATTCAAAGCAGGAAAGAAATTAAGAAGAAATAAAAAGAAAAGGCGACCTACAAGATCTTATCCAATACAATTTTTGTGACTCCAGGAAATACCTACAATTTATGAAATTATATCACTCTTTCCCACAGATACTTCTGTCATGTGTCCATGCAAAGCTTAGATGTAAACTGGGTTTTTTTTCCCACTTAATCATTTGACAAAGCCACTGTTGTTGGTAAAAGGAAAAAGAAAGATTATTTCTATGAGCAGAAGAAGCACTTGAAGATGCACGCACTGAGAAAAGCTAAAATCTCTTCCTGTGGACTGGTGACTCATGCTCAATGTACAGTAAAGCTGATATTTGAGATACCTGCAGCACACCCTGTGCCCTCAGGCAGGGAATATTTCCACAAATCCACACAAACACAGGTCTGTGGTTTAAAATGCTCCCAGTGACAGGGATCTCCCACAGTGTGGGATTTTTGAGACATCACTGCCAGAGAAGGGAGACCATAAATGTCTCTTTGCTCCCCTAATACAGAAAATTGTGTGAGCACCCAAATGAGTTTAGATCAGGGTACTGGGAAAGCTGGAGGAGCTTTTCTTCCCAGGACAAATAAATGACTCACTGAAACAGGTGTCTGAGCCCTCAGCTGTGCATTCTGCAGGTTTGCAGCTCTGTCTGAAGGAACCTCATATGCACATGGCCTTAACACACCCCTATGACAAAGAGTTGTTATCTTAATTTATTCCACAACTATGGACCAAATAATGGATCTTCCTTACAGCCTCAGGTGTAGGCCAGGGCCTAATTAATAATGAAAATTGTGTGTGACAAAGAGCAGAGGGTGTCTGGGAGCTCCTGCAGGTTCCAGTGTGCAATGCTGAGTGATGTTGAGCAGCTGAGGAAACCAGGGGCCTGGGGTTTAACAGAACCGGGCTGGGCTTCCACTCAGCCAAAAAACCAACCAAAACCAACCAAAAAACCACTAAAACATATACCTGGGTTCATATGTATATGTACATATACCTAAAACCATGGAATCATTTAGATTGGAAAAGCCCTCTAAGACCACACAGTCCAACCGTTCCCCCAGCAAAGCCAAGGCCACCACTGAACCATGTCCCCAAGTGCCACATCCACAGAATTTCTGAATGCTTCTGGGGATGGTGAGCCCACCACTTCCCTGGGCAGCCTGTTCCTAAACCTGACAAACCTTTCAGTGGAGATTTTTTCCCAAATATCCAACCTGAGCCTCCCCTGGCCCAGCCTGAGGCCGTTCCCTCTCCTCCTGTCCCTGTTCCCTGGGAGCAGAGCCCGACCCTCCCTGGCTGTCCCCTCCTGTCAGGAGTTGTGCAGAGCCACAAGGTCCCCCCTGAGCCTCCTTTTCTCCAGGCTGAGCCCCTTCCCCAGCTCCCTCAGCTGCTCCAGACCCTTCCCCAGCTCCATTTCCTTCCCTGGATACTCTCCAGCCCCTCAGTGTCTGCCTTGGAGTGAGGGGCCTAACATATAGGTATATATATACATACATACGTATATATATCTATATATACATATAGATATGAAAATTCAGGCATTGGGATCTTCAGAGGTCTTAAAAAACTCAGCACATCCCATCCAGAAGGTCTTGTGTAGCATTTGTGCAATATTCCAGCTAAATAAAGGCAACACCGTCTTCCTGGGGAGTAGATTTATTCTTGTCCGAGTTTTGGTCATCTCTGTGTATCCTGGAAATTCTTGTGCAGGCACACCCAGAGTCCACATAATTAAAAATAGTCACAGTTACAGAAAAATATTCAAATAGATTATGAGAAATTAAGACTTAAATATGGATTTTTCTTTTCACTTACCCTCCTGCTAGCATCCAAACTTATGGTTCAAGGAGGAGACAGAGCCATAAAGATAATTTAATATGACCTCCTCAAAATGCAGGCCAAAGAACCTTTTTTTAAAATTTTTTTTTATTTTTTTTTAAATAATTTCTGCATGAAATATTTTAGGAGAAGAAAATAATAGATCAAACACATCCTTCTAGCAGAGTCATTACCTCTGAATATTCTAGCAGGCTTTGAAAACACTACTTTATCTCTCTTTCTTCCTTGTGTTTTATTTTTAGTGAGCTGGAATAAAACAAGTAATCATAAACATTTCACATTCTGCAGTGATTCCACTCTTTTCAAGCCCATTATTATGCAGGACTTACCAAACAACTCTGGAACTTTGAAATTTTGCCCTAAGGGAGAGGATAAGATTGGGTAACAGCTACTCACCTATAACACTTCACCTAATATTATCAAAAGAAGGAAATATTCTTCAAGTAATTAAATATTTATTCCTTTAAAGGTATAACTAGAGCACAAAAAACACATTTCTACCTCCCACAGCTTTTATCAAGCTGTCAAGTTCTCCATAACTTCGTGTTAACTGAGTCATAAAGGGAAAAATATCTAAAGCAGGAGCAATGTGTGAACCCTTGCTTGAGGATGCACTTGGTCATTCAGTGAGAAACTGGAAAAAATCCTGGTTATTCCTGATCTCTGCAGGTGCAGCTCAGCAGTGAGATCAGGGAGTGCTCAGCTTCCAAACAGGTGCTTGAATTCCCTGCTAAGATGCCGTGGGAAAACGTGCCTGCCCTTGGACACAGCTTCAGACATGACCTTTTAACTTCTGGGCAAATTTCTGATAAAGTTGGAACCAAAAAATTTATCCTTTTTGTCTCTTCCAGCTTCTTTCCTTCTCCACACATATACTCATCATCTTACAAATTAACTGAGCAGCCCAGTCTGCTCTGAGTTGTTGTTTGACAGTGTATTTATAAAAGGAGTGAAAAGAAATACATTACCTTATTTCCATTTTAAGCCTTTAATTCAGATTAATATCAGGGGGTTCATTTAAAAAAAAACAAAACCTACTAAGGTTTTGCTTGAAAATCCCACTGAAATCTGCATTCGTATATGCAGAAATGTCATTTTAAGCCTATGAATATTATCTGTATTAAAACTGAGTTTCAGAGACACACAGGAACTTTGCTTTGGCCAGCTTTCATGTGGAGATACAGGACAAAGCACCAGATATAAAAATATCCATTGTTTTCATGGGACTGTTTCGCTCTGAGTTTCCACATCTTGGTCCACCTCTTTCTAAGGTATAAAAGAACTGAACTATTGATCAGCCTTTCACACTGAGGCCACTGCAGGAAAATACTGGATCAGAGTGAATCTCTGCAGATGCCTCATCCCCTGCTCCCTTATTGCCAAAGCATTTGTTCAGCTTTAAATGTATGAAAAGTATCATTCATATGGAGCCAAGCACTTAAACTCATGTGTGAGTTTAATAATGAGATTGAGATCAGTGGGAATTAAAGATTAAAAAGTGCTGTGTCTGAGTAATGGACTAAGTTATTTTGTTACACTCCAAAACCCTATTCTTGTAGTAATATCCTGCTCAGTAGCTCAGAGACCTAAAACACATATTTAACTATGTTAACTCTTCACTTTCAGATTCTCAATTTAATAAATAAACAAGGGAGAAAAAAAATCTTAGGAAAATTATTTTGAAAGTTATCTACAGGCTTTCTGTGTTCTCTGACTTTTTAATTCAGGAGCTGTCTCCTTGCTGAAGATGTATACTATAAATTGAAATACCTTCATGGCCATTTCCCCATTGTTTATTAAAATGGGAAAGCCAAAACAGGAAGTTTATTAAATGGGAAGTTTATCAAAATGGAAAGCCAATTTTTTTTTTTTTTTCTCTAGCCTTCTTCTCATGGCCACAGGTGAAAAGCTATAGGCACTTCTGACTGACTTTTGTAACTTGGGTGTCTAATTCTCACAGAGAAAATACAATGCCTGGCATATGAATAACAAGTAGAGTGACACAGAATTTAAAACCACACTAGAAACTGTCCCCAGCTCAGGAAGGCCTCTCTGACCTTCATGTTAATCTTCAAAACAGTCATTTGCTGTATATTTATCTGCTGGAAGGAAATTATTTAAAAATAACTAAATTCTGCCACCAAAAAATATAAAAATTTAAGCCCTTCTTTTGTGTTGTAGGTACAACTTGAACATTTTCCAGGTTGTAGGTACACAGGAAGATGTGTGATCCCCACACATTTTGGTTGAGAACAAGGTGATAGTCATGAGAAAGAGATGCAGATTTCTGAGCAAAGGTGTGGAGTTCCCTTTTTTCAATGGAGGACTGGCTCTAGAGAACACTTCTGAAATCCACATTCTTTTTTAAAGCCTGTCCTTTATATTACACTCGAAATTCTTCTAGATCTATAAGATTTGCAAGATTTCAAGATGGCAAGTCTGTGGGATGGGTTCTTGATTGGTGCAGCTAATGGAATTATCATCATGGAAATCATGACATCATGAAAAGAAATTCCACAATTTACTTATTTTAGGAAAAAAAAATTCTCTTTTTCAATATTGGACTTGCTGTTTGATGATTTACTCTGTCACTCCAAATTTTTGAGTTTGAAGGGCCAGTGATTACTTTTTGCTTATTTAGTAATTTCATGGAATCACAGAAGGGTTTGGGTTGGAAGGGATCTTGAAGATCATCCAGTTCAAAACTGTCGGTGCCTTACCTGATTTAGTCTCTCCTTGCAGGACAGCAATTCCAGATTTTGTAATGCTTCTCATGTTTCCATGTACCTTTCCATCCTTTCTACCAGGTGAGTGGATAAAAACTGCATGAACTATTCAAACACAGGCACCCAAAGTTTTCCTCTATCAAACCTGTCCTCTTCCTGTTGGCCCTACGACATGAGCTGGGCTCTGAACTGGCACATCCTGGTTGGTTCTTTTGGTTCATTTTTTCATGTGAATTACTTTATTATTTATCAGCACTAAATTTTATTGTGTGACCATGCAGTTATTTAGAGCATAGACAGAGAAAAGGCAAATAATCCATCCAAAAGTAGGACTTTAATGGCCATGGACCGAGCTGCCCAAAATCACTCTGGATTTTTCCCTCACTGCCTCTGATTTTCCTGGGGTATTTCACAGACACAGTCACTATTCTGAGTGAGTGACTGGTCCCAGATTCCTTCCACAATGATCTTCACCCATGGAGACCCCAGAACTGGAGACTCTATGTGTTCATGGATGACATTTGTCTACGTGCTTTGCTCAACACTTTTCCAATTTGAGATGCCTTTTAGAGGAATAATATAATTTTAAAGCAACCATTGAGTTAATCCATCAGAGTTTTAGAGGAAAACACTTCTGAAGAAGTGCTATTACTTTTATTCATGGCAAATTGCCTATTTTCCTTTTTCATGCAGCACACCAGGACATTTTTACTTGTCTGTTATTTGCTATTTTTGTCTTTAGACTTTATATCTGTCTTTTGTCTCAGTAATCTCATTTGTAAAGATCCTAATTATGTTTAGGGGGTTAATTGTTACCACAAGCAACGTCAGTCTATGTCAGACTCCAGGGCTTTACAGGGAAAGCTCTGCAAGGACTTCCCCACATCTCATATATTTTGGTCATGTCTACACTCTCCAGCTCTGATTGGGGAGCTGCTTTTATTACACAGTACAACTAAACAAAGCAAAAATAGCAACTTCCTAAAAGACCTCTGAGAGTACAGTTCTTTACATAGAATGTGTAGGAGGGCAATAGAACAAAATTTGGTGCTTTGCTATTCTGAGGAATAATCAGCGTATCTGAGACAACATCCAAACATCTCTCAAAAACTCTGCCAGGGCTACATGTGTCACTACTGGTGTAACTCAGTGTTCATCACAGTTTCAAATCCCCGTGAGGCCTTGAATGTTCCCTTAACTTGATTGTATTAAATTATATGGAAAATTAAAAGATGCGCTTTTTTTTTCTTTTACATACACCCAGACTTTTTGATAATGATAATACAGGCTCTGTAGTTAAGCAATTGGTGGTGTTAAAAGGGAATAAAAGTAGATATTTTTGCAGTGGACTTCGTACAGGTCTGTAAAGTGTAGCACAATTGATGATTCCAAGGTTCTGAAGTGCCAACCTTACAAGTGAATAAATTGAAATTATGATTGTTCTGAGATGTTGCATTTAAAAAAATAATTTCATCCCACATGACACATATGTCTCATATGTATTGAGGGTTAAATCTGTCTCAGATTTAAACTCTGGTTTTGACTCACTGACCATGTTTGGCTTATTCTGGTTATTGAAAAATGAGAAAATTTACAAAAATTAAGAAGAAAAAAGGAAGCACAAGGCAGAATTAGTAACTCTATAATTATGATGCAGGAGATATCTGCACAAAAGGAGAGACTCAGATTGAGGATTCCAAGGTTAAATGAGTTTATTGAGTTAGTGGTTACAATGGTATGTCAGATACCTGTAATCCAAGCTACACCTACATATTTGCCTCTAAATTCTCACACTGTCAGTTTCCGTGTCTCTAAACATTCCACCACCAGGTCTTCTATTACTAATATTATAATAATAATCATAATAATAATCAGAATATAAAAGGCAATGTCAATCACCATATTGTGCTTCATACTCCACCATAAGGAATTCAATTGGCAAAAGTAAACCTCTGGTCATATTAATGGGATTAATTGAAATGTGAGCAATCATAACACTACTAGAATATAAAGAACAAAATCTGGTTCAAAAGAAGCATTTTTAAGATGAATTAGTTTGAATCTTTTAAAAATTCACATACTAGAATGAAGATGACTTAAAAGTTATATCATTTAATTATTGGGCCACACATTGAAGCATATTGGCTAGTACATTTTTGCACTGCAACAGAAGCAATACAAGCTTTATGGTCTACCATTACAATTCCTTTTTTTTTTTTTTTTTTCCACTTAGTATACCTGCCAACCTAATGTTTCTTGCATGCATAAAAATTTCGGGGTTTAGACTTGAATTTATCATTTATTCCACACGTATACCCCCGTGATGCAAATTCTTTGGCCAATTTAATGCTATAGTTTAGTTTAAAAAGGAAGCTTGGAGTTTAAGTCCACTTAACATCAGAAGGCAATGCCTGGAATTTTGGGCACTGCAGAGAGTTATTTATTGGAATAGAGTCTCAGGTCGCATGCAAATTGTCACTTTGTCCCCCCACCCCATGCCAGACGCACACAAGTCGGCAGGTATGCATACAAAAAAGAATATAAAACCCTCCTGGTAAAGCTCAGTGGTTTAGAATGAATCCATAGCTTTAAATTCACTTAAGGCCTGTACAGGGGAAATATGTTTCTTCTGGGACCCTCTCCTCACTCTTGTTTGATATTCTTCTGGTTTTTCTCTCTTTACTAGAGGTTTCTTCTCGGGGGCCTTCATCTTCCAAGATACAACTGGAGAGTTCACTGCAGCAGTGCCATAGACCTTCTGGTATTTAGTAGAAGCCACATAGGAAGCTTTCACTGTAAGGACCACAGCGTTCATCAGGTTTTTAGCTGCCTGGATGAGAGAAGTGGCACTGTCCAGCTACAAACAGAAAACAAAATGAAATATAGCAAGGTTACTCCAAAATAAAATACAGCAAGGTCATTCCTCGGCTGGATCACGGGGCCATTTCCTGACTGGAGCCTGGATCCTCCCAGATCTCATTAAAGATGGAACAAATCCTCTTCCTCAGGGTACCTTGGAGTATCCAGCACTGGCAACATCATGCACTGAACAGTAAAGGTAAGACTGTGGTACCTCACATTAAATTAGGAAAAACCTGTGTTGTTTGTGGGTAGGTTTTGTTTGTTTGTTTATTCTTGTTGTTGTTGTGTTGTTGTTCTCTGTGGGGTTTTTTTTTGTTGTTGTTGATACTTTTTCTTCAATTTAGGAAGTTGTCTGTTTTCTCACAAAAACCCCTTTACTTCTCACTTAAACCTTTAAAAATTTACTGTTACATGTCAGAAACTGCAAAACAGGTCAACAGGGATTTTTCCCAAGTGTTCCAGTTTGTTCTAATTATTCCTGTTAAGCCCAGGATAACACCCCCAGTGATGTCTATGGAAACAGTGTGAGGCCAGCACTGAGCTTGTTAGAGAATCCCATCTGAAAAGATGAAAGGAGGTTTTGAAACCCCTACAGAAATGAAAAGATGAGACGGTTAACTGCAGGTTTTGGCAGCTCCTGTAATATGGGAGTTACACATGGTCTCAAGGAATGTTTCTTTGTGGTTACCAGGCTTTTTGTACCTTTGTGCTCCTCCCATGCACGAGTCTGCCTGAGGTTCCTGGGTGTCCTCGGGATGGAAGAGCCCTTAAGGACTTGCTGAGCTTCAAAACACTGGGACTTCCACTCAGCAAGCTTCCATCCTGCACTGAAGTGAAGTACACACCCCTGGCCAAAATTTTCAAAAGGATTTCAACATATAATGGGGACTTCCAAGGCAATGCACATCCATGATGTGAATCAGGCACTTGCAGATCCAAGTGGATATTCTCAAAGTAGTAGGTCCTAAAAATATGCTCCTAAGGACTGCAGCAAGCCAGGTTACTACTTATGATGTTCAATTATCCCTTTCCTAAAATACTGAAGGAGTGGGATACAGGTTTTTTTTGGTGAGAAAGCCTTTCAGCTCTACCATGGAAGCTGCTTCAATTACCTACATCTTTCCCAGACTGTAGCAATGATATGAGATGCAGTATTACTTTAACTCTTTGAATCCACCCCACATGTTCAGTAAGTTTTTAGTTATTTTGAATTAGTGTAAATGGCCTGTGTCACTCCAAACCTTCCCTGCTCCCTATTTTGGGAGCCTTTGACTCTGTAATATAAATGCAAGGTAAGCAGGACAAACAGTCATAAGGCAATAACAAAAGCCACACCTTACTCCACCTCAAGCATTTTCAGTCATTAACAGAAGAGTTCAGGAGAAATTTCCTTCTGAAGTGTCAGTGACTGATGTGAACAAAAACAGACATTACAGAAAGACTGTATTTGAAATTGCATTAATCTTTACTTACCTGGGTTTTTTTATTTCCTCTGCTCTGGTTTTCAATTCATTATGGTTCATTACATAAATAAACAGCTACATACAGTGAGGTGAAAACTAAAAAAAAAGCATTTTAATGATATTCACGTACGTGGTGCCATTCCCTGAAATGCACCGTTGATTGCCTGGCCCCAGTAAATATTTTTCCTCAGGACTAATTTGTATTTCTGTTAGTAAAAGAAACGAAGTTAAAAGATGGAAAATTACATTACATGGCAGAAACATGACTGTTCAATAGAGAGTAATGAAATATAATCCAGTCTAGTGTTATTCTATAACCACACTACTGCATGATTTATAAGGCAATCTGTATGTTTGTTGGCAAATAACAGATCACACTCTATTAAATTAGGATATTCTAATTTACTACAGAGATCTACAATCAAGCATTATTCATTGTTAAATGATTCTTTTTGAAACACTGGTGGATTGATATTGAATATAAAGTGATACCATCAAATAGTGTTTACTTCATAATCAGTGTGGATAAACTGACTGGATTGAGCCTCTATTGCACATTCCTGAATGAATTCTGGTTGCTGAAGGTCTCCAACAGCTTCACATTTTACATCATGAAAAGCATTCTGGTAGCTGTTTTACATATATTAAGGAACAGAATGAATAAAGGAAGCATTTTAAAATAAGGGGGCACCTAAATTAGATGCTTAAACTCATGCATGAAGTTCAATCTACACCTCTCAACACTGTAATCAGTGATTTTATGGACTGTATTGATAAGGGCATGTAGAATCTTGCACTTCCTCAAGATCAGATGGAGGCTGCAATGACACCTTTTAGGAAACTGTGTTACATATTTTGATGCCATTTTAACTCTCTTGGGCTTCAATATGCTGTTAGAGTAGATAAGAGCTCCCTGTTTGCACCATTATTAATCACATTTTAAGATGCAGATACTCAGTCTTTGACCCCAATATCCACTTATCTTGTAAAACACTTCCAAGTCCTGGAATCAGAAAAGAGACATAAAACCCCATCACAGGCTGTGAGTACTCTCCAAAATCTGCTGGTGGCCATTCCACACATCTAATTTGGCCACCTGAGCACTTCCTGTGATTTTCTTACAGCCTCCAGCTCCTTGCCTGTATTATGGCTCAGTAAAGAAGAATTCAACTGAATGAACATCATTCCAATTAACATTTAGCTCATCCTACACCACCAGCATATTGCTCCAGCTTTAAGATGTGCTTTGCCACTCTGGCACAAAGCTGGAATGAGGCAGCAGTGAATCAAGCCCTGCGTATGTTAAATCCCTAAAAAATCCGGGCACAGAAACATATGCACTTTTCCAAACGTTATGTTAATAATAATAAAAAAAAAAATAAGAAGGAAAATTAACATTTCAAATAAAAGCACCACTAGGAAAATTACTTCAGAGTACAGAAGGCAACTTTTAATCCCTGCAATATCCACAGAATTACAGATATAACAATGGATTATGGTTCCAGAGCCTTTGACTTGCTGCACAAAGTAATGGTGTTCTGCTGCTTAGACCTCTTTAAAAATATGTTTGACTGCTTTTAGGAAAAAAGCCCTCTCAATCATAGAAGATAAACTTAGGTTAATGTTCCACAAAACTCTAAGAACAGTGAATGCTGAGGAAAATTCAAAATTCATAAAGAACCTAAAAATAACTGCACTGGACCTGGTCATTTAGAATAATTAAGGTTTGAAAAGATCTGCAAAGAATATAATTCCAGAGTTTTCTCCCCCCTAGAGAAAATCCTTCAGGTTTTGAGGAGTTTTTGAGCTGCTTATCAGCTGTGCTGCAATTTTCCTGTGCTATTTGCAGAATTTTCCAGAATCTTGAGATAATCAAGATTTCTTGCTTCTTTTACATATACCCATAATCTAAGTAAAATAGCC
>VZTR01018010.1:502925-572264 GCA_013400775.1 Chaetops frenatus | reverse complement strand
CTTCTAAATTTCACAATGGTCTTCAAGGGAAAGCTTCATTTCAGAGAGCTGGATTAATCATATATAACAAGTAATTTCTAATGGAAAATCTATAATTTTATAGCAAATAAATTATTCTAATTAACTGTTCTATTTATTTGACCAACTCAATCAATAGTTAAACAACAGTCAGCAGGTAACAAGAGTTCCCTAGTAGAAGGAATTTTTTCCCTGGTCAATTACTGAACATACAATTTGTAAATGCATCTGTTCATTATATTTTTAACTTTAGCTAACACTAAATGTCATTAAAAACTATCAAAACAAGTAACAATTACCTGTTCTTACTTACTGCAAGCAAATTAAACCAGAACAAAACAGAAACATTTGTAAAGGCTGTTTCAATTCACAGGGAAAGAACAAGCAAAGATGACAGCAAATTGAGAATAAATTGGAATGAATAAAATCTTGCTCTGAATTCTAAGGGCTCATTTTTATTACTCATGTTTTATTATGCAAATATTCTGTAAGGATGAAAAGAACCTTTTGAGGTCATCTAGTGCAATGCCCTGTTGAAAATTTGAATTATATGATGTTATTCTGGATTTTGCTCAAATTCAAGTATGTCCAAGGATGGATAATCTCCCACATCTCTGGGCTGGAGAACTCCACCCTGCACTTGAATTTCACTACCCTACAGTTAAAACTTTTTTACCTTATATCTAATTGGTATTTCCCATGTGAAAACTTGTTTTTCCTGTCCCTATGGCCATGCACCTCTGACAGGTCTGGATCTAGTTCTTCTAAATCCTATTCAGAGGCAGCTGTAGACAACAGTATCTCCTCTGAGCCTTCTCTGTATACATTCAAATGTATCTATGACCTGGGTAGATGATGTTTGCAATCTCATTTTCACTGCTGCAGTGCTGCAATGTGTCCTATCCAAATGGGTGGTAAAAAAGAATAATTGTGGAAAAGGAGGAAACAAATATCAAATTTTGACAGATTTTTAATAGCTCACGGAAATTGCTGAAGTCCAGTACTGTTCTCTTCAGAAAATACTTGTGTTAAGGATTCCTAATTTACTTGGATTCTCTTTTCTTTTGCAGTTCAGTACAAATGCAGAAGTACTGGTATTCTCAATGATTCAAATAATCTAAATGGTTCCTGTGCTTTTCACCTCAATGACAACCATCCCTCTACAAAACAAATTAATGCAACCACATCTCCAAATCTTACCACTAATCCAGAATTTACATGAAGGAGATGAAGGTATAGCCTTCAGAAGAATGGTAAAATGAAAAAGCATTTGCAGTGGCTCTTTTCTTATAAATTTCTTATTTAAATAGTGTACATTAGTCATGATTACCTACAGACTTGACTGCACTTAGTTGGCATTAGAAAAATTCAAACTGAATGTCTTTATATATATAATTAGTCATGATCCACCACAGCTGGTGTTACTTGAAACCCCAGATTTTTTTCTGATGCCTCTTACTGAACAATTCCTCTGGGAATGAAAGCAGGCAAAATAGGGCTGTTCCTAAACCCCACTGATTCAGTGTGTTTGGTGACTGAGTCAAATTTTTCTGAGTTTCCATTTCTACAAATTAAGTCTGATCCTGCACTCAACCTACCTAATTCCAGGTTCTGGACTAAAAGATTCCAGACTCCTTTTGTGCTTGGTGAAGAAGGAACCATGGAGCACTTGAGATCTCTCATGGGTTCTTTCTCTACAGAGATGGGCCAGAGCACTTCACATTTAAATTCAATTTAAAGATCCTAAATTGCATTAGAAACCCAAAGATAGTAGGGTGAATCTGGGCAGGTGCTCAACATCTGCACAAAAGTTGTCCTTGGACTTGACCTAGTGGTCCAAGAATTCAAACAACTTAATAGAGGTTTTTGAGACTGTTTTCCTTAATTCTCCTATTTTGGTCCCCAAAAGTATCAAACGGGCAAAATCCACAAACTAAAAAATATACAAATCTCTCCAGCCTCCAGAAACTAATGAGATCAGAGCATCAAAACAGAAAATTTACATAGATAAATGCTCCTTAAGAAGCAATTTAAATACTTCAGTCCAGAAAATATTAGGCATCACCTCAGGTCATAGAAAGTTGATATCACTTACATATCAAATATAAACCCTCAAAAGAACACCAAGGCTAAACTTTATGACTCTGTACATGTGGTTTAATTCATCTGCTTATGCCTCTGTATTTTTTTTACAATATTACCAGTCTAGGCAGTTGTCAGTGTCCACTTGAAACAAGAATATCTGCCCTCTGGAAATAGCTCTTGATTTCCACATAAAGGAAGCCTGGAGTGAACATCTCAGGTGCAGATGTTTACACTTGGCTAGATGAGTCAATATTCACACAGCAAAAGAGATGACAGCAACAACCTCCTCATAATTCAATTAAACTCTTTCTGAATAATAAAATAACCAGTTTCCATTACACCAGAGACCTGCCCTCATCTTTCTGCACAGCCTGAATGGGGTAGCCCCCCACTGATAATGCAGCATTTCTTTCTAATTCAATCTTTTTCAAACCATACTTAACTTGGGTGAAGTCTCTCTCCCATTGTTTTTTTCAGGAGAGAGTTTTTGGGATGCATTTGTGTTTTGGGGGTTGTTTTGCTGTTTTTACTTTTTTGGTTGGTTTTGGTTTCAGGGTTTGTTTTTTTGTTTGTTTGTTTGTTTTGTTTTTTTTTTTTTAATTTGGCCATCCAGAATGGAAACTGAAATATCAAATGGAAGCCAGAGAAACTCTAGTCTTGAACATTAGTTGAGTCTTGAAGGAGTATGTGGTGCTTGAAATCCATCATGATTCTACAGATCTTTTCTGCCTTGAGTGTGGCTCAGCATTATTTGTAGAAAGGAAATAATGACAATATTTACTTCTGTTTTCAGTTTTACCAGGGTACACCATGTGTTTGCTTTGAGACACTCAGATGGGACTGACAAAAACCCAAAGGATTATGATTTGAGGGAATCATGTTTAATGTCTTTGAGTGCAACAGTCCCAGGATCAGAAAGTCCAGGGTTTTAAGGCAGCCCTGGTTTCCTCCACCCACTGCACTCAGTTCAAGTGCTATGGAGCATTTTTGTTTAAATTCAAACAAGCTGAGGTCGAGGTTTAAAAGGACTGCCATTTAAATCAACGTGAGGGGTCCTCTAGAATGCTGTGCACTCTCATTGTGACTTCTCCTACTTAAACAAAATTAAATCCCCACCATTTGTGTTGAGGCAATGGTGTTAAACCAGCCCAAAACTGCAGTCAGAGAGGGCAGGGGGAGAAGCATCTCTTTGCCAGCTGACACGGTTTGGGAACAGATGGTGCATTTCACAGCTCTCCCTCACTTCTCACAGAGAAAAAGAAGGTAAGAACCAACCCACAAAGTTTCAATTCAACTTGTAAGAGAAACCAGCCTGGCAAATAGAGAAAAATTGGGAATTTCACATAGCTTCTTTAATCATACTGAACAAATGCTTGATCCCTGTAGATGATCTTACATCATTAAACTACGGCTCACCCTTTGCCATTATGACTGAGGAATAAATCTGTCATTTAAACGTTGATCTCCTTAAATATATAGGTGTAAATATACTAGTTAATATACTGGGTTTGTTTTGAGACAGTTTTACAGAACGTGCTTGCAAGTATAAATTTTTTAAGAATACCATATCAAAAATTAACTTTCAGTTCGCTAATAATTTATGAAGATTTAACTCATTCAAATTAGCAAGAAATTTCTCAGATATTTGCTTTAAAAGTTTTCACATTAAGCACTAAATAAAATCAGCTGAATTCTAGGCCTTCTAATATTTTAATTTCATGTAATGTACATGTAAATAATATTAAACAAACTTTGTAATTCACTGAATTTAAGACTAAGCTGTAAAATGTAGGAATCTGTGCACTCCAGACATTTTAATATTTTTTTTAATTATAGCTGCCAGTAAAATAATTTAACACGGGAATTAGCTCAGTAAATGTAACATTAGTTTATTTATTCTCCCAAAGTTAATTTATTCTGCCAAACTCACAGCCTGGGGTTACCTGGACAAAAATTTGCTATTAGAATTGGCACGGACAGATTTCAGGTTAATTATTGCAACAGTTCATGTAATTTGGAATATCTTTCCCTCTACAAACTCCCCACTATACAGAAGTCAGCCAACTGCTAATTTGCTCATTTTACAAGATAAATTTAGAATGCAAATTTCTCTGTATTGAAAGTAATCTGCTGACATCTCTGTTCCACGATATCCCCTCAGTGCTGATCACTGTCTCTAATTCACCATCATTACTGAATGACACCAATTCTTATTCCCTTTTCCCAACCCTTATACCACTCCTGAAAGGAGTTTCTCTATGCCACCAAAATGCTTTTGTATCATTGAAGTGAGATTAGGGCACTGTACAGTTGCTTCTTGTGTTCTCTTGTCTTTGTGTTTGCAATTCCGTGCAAAAACTGAAGTCTCCTGCATTATGCAAGAATAATTATGTACTAAGACAATTTGATAAACTCATCAGCAAAAGATGTGCTTAGGATCTAAATCAAATTTTACCTCTAAGCATTTGCCTCTGAAAAGAACAAACTTCAAATAATCTTTAAGAGCAATTCCCATAAAGCTTTCCCAGTGAAACATTAGAGATTGACTAAGCTGTTTTTCCTTTTCCTTTCCTGAAAAGACTAAAGTTTGCGGGGAAGCTAAATTTGCTAGACAAGTTCGTGGCTTTGCAAAGGAAGATTTGGAGCTTTCAGTGCTTGGTTGACTAAAGGAATAAACAGTAGTAATAAAACTCCTTGTGCTCATTATTCAAAGCTAGAAAAGCTACCACCTGGCAAGGAGACATTTTTATATTCTTTGTTTATATTTTTCTCTTTGACAGGGAGGGAAACAACCATTTGTGAAAGTTTTGGTAGGTAGCTTTGTAAACAAGACTCTCACCCTCCTCGAATTTAATTCAGATTTCCTGTGCATTGATACAAAGAGCATCCCTGAGTCATCAGGGAGGAATCTCTATCCATCACTATGGACCTATTTCCAGCAATGCCACTGACCAGAAGATGGAATGGTTTGCACCCTTACCCAATTGCTCAAAGGCACCCAGTCACCTGAAAATAGAAGTACTTCATCAATCAGACTATGGACCACCTCTGCTGAAAAGGCTGTGATTGCACTCTCTTTCTTTGATTTATTGAGGACCTGTTGCTGCCTGTTAGTGCCTCTCACTGGGATATGACCAGACCCCACACGAAGCTGGTAAAGAGCTTTAAATGAACAAGAACAGCAAGATTTGCAGTATCCCTAGGGCCCAAAATCTTCGTATGATCCTTCTTCTGCCCTTTAATATGAGAGCTCTGACATCTTGACAGCTTTAATAGATACCCAGGAGGCAGAACAAGAAAGGAAGGTCTTCGTAGTCCATCTTGTCTTTTTTAATATGCTGAGGGATATTAAAACAGTGAAGCAGTAATACCTGGGGCCGAGGGAAATAGGTAACAAGAAAATGCTTTACAGTAAAATAGTAATGTTTAGGTAGTGAGACAAAAAACACACCAAGAAATTCAGTCAGCAGCATCCCTGCCCATCTCAAGTTCTTATCAAAGAAAAAAAAAATCAAATGCTTTGATTTATAATTTCAAAGGTTAAATCTGAGTTACATCTACTCTGGGTTTTCTGCTTCATTTTATGTCTTCCACAATTTACCTTTGAGTTTTATTTCATCTATTAAAAAGATCTTATAATTTGCTTATTGTCAATACACAGCTTCATAAATATTCTGGATAAAGTGAATAAAAACAGTAATAGAGAATATTTAAAAAAATCCTGTCCCATATAAACAGCCATTATGCACAGTTAATAATGATAAATATATAAATAACACCATCTATCCTTAATCATAAAGAACTTTTATGTTCTTATGTTTTTAAGGAAAATTATGGCCCGGCACTGTAATTAAATACCGTAATTAAATTAATGGAAGTTTAGCAACTGAGTTCAAGGGGATCAGATCCTGCCTTTTCACAGGACAAAATAAACACTGAAGGATCATTTTAACCATCAGCCAATGAACCACCTCTGCAGAGAAACCTGGCCATTGCTTTGCAGGTGGAGTTAAGTCTGGGGCTTCAGCACAGGGAGGGAACGTTTCTCCACAGGTGACTAAGACAACACATGCAATTAACTCTGTGAGTCCTATGGTTAATTAAAAAAAAAAGAGAAACTATCAAAAAAAACCCCCGTTCTCATGTCTCTTCCCTCCACCCCCAGACCTATAAAGACATAGATGAGACAGGAGGTTACTCACCGTTGAGGAGTCACCGCTTCCAGTCTCAAGCGTAGCTCCCTCAGCACAGGTGGGTGGGTGGGTGGAAAGTTGACTAGCCCTGCCCCCATCTATGACATCACACTCTACCTCATAAAAGGTAGTGAAAGTGCTCTGAACTCCAGTCTGATTTCCGAGAGATACAGAAAAGAGATAGTGAGAGAGAGAGCAAGAGAAATATTGTGCCGTAGCGTAGCGGTGAGGAGAGAGGGGAACGTGTGCTGAAGGAGCTATGCTTGGCCAAGGACACAGGGCCTCCTCCACGATGAGTAACCCCACTGTCTGGGGGTTCCTCTCACTCCTTCCCACAGCACAGGGTCAGCCTGCCAGCCCCACAGGGCTTGCTGAGTCAAAAGGGGGAAATTTTTGGCACTTTTTGATGACAACCAGAGAGGACGGAAAGCTCTGTCCCAATTAATTGCTGACTGACATCAGAACGGGCATGAATTTGGTCAATAGATTCCCAAATGAGCCTGGTTTATATGTGGTTTTGTACAGCCAAACTGCACAGAAACATCCACAAGCAGCTAAAATTCCAGTGACTGCAACAGGAATTACACTTGTAATGTATCCCATGTGGGATAAACATGCAATTCACACCTCTGGATTGACCCTCGAGTAGAGTAATCCAGAGGGTTGGGCCTCCTACACCATGGCATGAAGGAGGTCAGGAAAAGAATAATGGTTTTCTTGCATTGAAAATGAGAACTTACAAACTGTGCTGAAAGAACAAGTGAGGGAAGTATAAAAATTCTGGGCATACATTAAGGTACAGAGCACACTTTTAAGTTCCAGAAAACATCAATAAAATTGCAAAGAGGTGATGCTTTTAAAGATGTACATTTTCAGACAATGACAGCCATACAGCCTGAGGCACACTTTTTTTTCAAACAACATCCCAAGGACTGAAACTGGAGGGCTTAAAATGGGATATTCAGTTTAAGTTATTGTAAATGGTATTTTTATCATCCAAATTCTGGAAAAGCAGGTTTGTAAGTAAACATAATTGCTTATATTATCCACTGGGATTACCTTAATAACCTAGCTGTAGACTAAAATTTTTAAAAATAGTGTATTTTTTTTCTGCTGCTAAACCTAACCCCACTAAATAAAACTGCTTTGAGAATGGGGGACTATTCAGTGCCAGTGAAGACTGCTAGCCTAAGATCTTGCCTTTGGAAGAGGAAAAATAAAGGCTCCTTAAATCTCTTTTAAGGGTATGTGTTATAAGCACACAGAGGTAATATTGATGCTTTCCCTCAGGCTTTGTGGTGCTACAAGGATCATGTGAATTGTAATCTAATAATGATTAGTTTTTCTGTCTTAAAGATGATTAATGTGCATTTCCTATTCTGTCAGTGTGTTCTTTGTTTTTCTTTCCTTTCCTTCTATTGAAATAAGGAAGTGTGTGACTCATGTCTAGTACCAGTCACTCCACCTAACAACAGAAGTCAAACATTTTCCTTCTTAGCCTTCAAAACTTTTATCAGCATGGTTATTCTGCAGTACCTGCAGATGTTGCTTTAAACCAGTGCATTTGTGGAATTAAAAACTCAATGAGCGCGTGCCCAGCGGGCGAAATGAAGAGTTATTGTGGCTGTTAGAGATGAAATGTAACTTCAGGAACACAATGCAAAACTAGGCTGCAGCTGAGGAATGCTAAGTGATGATAGTGCTGTTCATAATTTAACTGTTTTCTCTGTACATCATCTCTTGATTACAAACTATTTGCACATTAGAAGGCATAGAAGAGGAAAACCTCCTCTGGTCCGCTGTTTTCATAGACTCGTTAATATTTATGTCTCATGGCCTGCTTAAGAGGAAAGAAAAATCCAATTTTTAAAGGCTTTTATGGTAAAAAGTACCAAGTACTATTCAGTGAATTCATAACTTAGGTAACCTATGGCTTGACTACTGCACCACAGTTGTTTTTGCCAAATAAAGTAGGAACATATTTCAAACTCCTGTGACAACCAGACCTCATGAAGCCTAAGTGAGGTTGCTCCTTCTGATAAAGAGAAGGATGTTCAGAGGATACAACCTTAAATATAAGAAAAATGACACATGTAACAGCAGTTCTCCTAAAGAGAGAATTTAGAGGGATAAAGAGTTAAATTGTCTTTTATTGGGATGAAACTTATGGAAGTAACACAGTCCTGGAAGACTGAGTATGGCCAAGGACATTCTCCAGTAAAAAAGATAAGAAATATGGAGAAATATGGAAAATTCCACCATGATAATGTTATATAAACAGTTCAATCGATTGGGTAGCAGATTATAGCCCAGATGGTATTTTGGGGCTAGTATTAAATCTGAAATTTTGTTTTGACCTGCTTAGTATGATACCTGTAGTTGATAAAGAGAATATTAAGAGCAAAGTTAAGACTGAGTTGTGAACACAGACTAGAACACATTACTGAATAAAAGCAGAGAAAGAATATAACTCAAGAAAACATTTAAAAAAATTATATTCATTCAAGAAAGTGCAGAAATCTTCCAAATGCTCCAAGGAACACAACAAAGATTAATTAAATGAATGCATGGAAATGCAAAGAGACAGTAAATGAAGACTTTATTATCAAATATTTTCTAAAGGGATGTAAGTTAGCCTAACAGCATAAGAAAACTCTGTGAATGCTGGTCAGGTAATTGATTTAATCACTTTCACCCAGGCACTAGAAATCAGCTTAAAGTAAAGGTCCATGTTCAGTCTGACCCCAAGGATCTGACAGAAAAAAAAAATCCCAATGTGCTTTCTTTATTGCTTAAAAGGGTGAACACGAGATGGGAAAGGCAGGCACCACACAGGTACCTCTGGGTGCTGTCTGTAAAGTCTGAGCACAGAGAACCAACCCTGCAGAAGCACTACCCAGACTGGTGCAGACACAGAAGGTAAAAATGGATGGACTGTAAGGAATTGAAACGAGAGCTGGAAAAGGCCATGTAAAAATGCCAAAGTGACACATTTCATAAAAGTCTGAGAGCTTAAACACAGACACACCTCTGACCCAAAGAGGGCCAGCTGCTGTAGGGCATCAGCATGATGGATAAGGGGGAAAATCCTTTTTGTACATTATTTGTCATAGTTAAGGAATGATGAAATATGGAACATCCTACCTGACACTGAGGAAAGCTGTAACTTCTCTAACTTTTTGACAATGGAAATGTTGAATCCAGTTGCAGGTATAAAAGGGGGATGAAAATGTTTCTGCAGTCTTTTGGCTCAGATGTTGATGCTCTAATCCAGTTTTACAGAACTCTAATTTGGTGTTTGATGAGATTTAGGACACAAGTATACTTCATCTCAGTTTCCAGACATACTATTACCTACCTGGTAATCTAGTTCACAGATTTTGATGATGTATTAGTCAGAATCAGAAAGAATTGATGTTAAAAGAAAGCATTTGAGAATATCTAACTGTAAGAGGTTAGGACTGATTTTTCTGATACTGGATAGTTTTTTACTTTGACTTCATATCAATGCCTTAATTACATTATACAAAACAAACCCTTTTTGTTGACACAACTGCTTATCAGTCATGTAAGATAAGATGTGATAACAGAACTATTCTTTCTTTGCTTCTATGAGGTACAGAAATAATAATTTCCATAATAATATGACCCAAATGTGGAAGAAAATATTTCAGAAGTTAAAGGTAGAAGGCAACTTTTAACATTCCTCACTTGGTTTGCTCTCTTCCTAAATGCCATTATGACCTCCATCATTTAATGGAAACACATCTCTTTTGTGAATTTTATTAAAGACTTTGTTGTAAACTGTTCTTTTCAGTATTTGCAGTTGATTTTTCTGAGGCTGGGAAAACCTGTTGATGTTTTTTCTTGAGGGCACATCTTCTTGTCTGTGAATGATTCTATATGTGTGTTACTTGTCTGCAGCTCTGGTTGGCAAGAAATATAATTAAAGTCAAAGGAGCTGATGAGTTTAATGTTTAGTTGTTATTATTTTAATATCTGCAGAAGCTCTATCTGATAGTACTTTATAGAAGTGGGATTTAGTGTCACCACTTTGCAACTCAAGGAGTTAAATAATTGCAAGAGCTACAAGATGTACTTCTGTGTAAGAAACACAATCCAAAATCTCCTATTGCTGGTTATAAATCTGTCATTATGGAAATTCAGTTCCTGTAATTCCATGTGCAAGAAACAAACCTCATTTTCATTTAAGGTCTTGGGATTAACCTATTAGCAAATCTATGCTGTTCATTAGGGAGGCCAATGGAGAATGCCCCAGGGGAAAGGAATTCTTATTTAATACAAAATGGTGACACTTGGTCCCAAACCATTTCTTTTAAAGGCAATAAGACAGGAAAAGAAATGAACACCAGATAGCACCAAAGTCCTCTCTTTCTGTATTGTAATTCTGTGTGAGAGACGGTTCGAGATTCATCTGCCTCACGGCCATCGCCCAGGACAGAGACTGTGAGACAGAGACTGAGATCCTGGCCCTGGCCTGACTAAGGTGNTTCATTAGGGAGGCCAATGGAGAATGCCCCAGGGGAAAGGAATTCTTATTTAATACAAAATGGTGACACTTGGTCCCAAACCATTTCTTTTAAAGGCAATAAGACAGGAAAAGAAATGAACACCAGATAGCACCAAAGTCCTCTCTTTCTGTATGGTAATTCTGAAAGGAATAATCCTTTAGGACCATATCTTAGGGTGTGTTAGAATGGTCTTTGAGCCCTGCTAATTATTGCAGGGCTGGTGTAATTTGTGTATCAAAAAGCCATTATATTCCCATTTTTTCCCAACTCATTCAGCATGGCCTGGAATAGGAAAACAGGCTGAAATGAAGCTCTAACTACTGTAGCAGGTGAGCCTTGAATTTTTGAGTGGCTACTATTTTTAAAGCAAATGCAGTAGGTAATGAAGCACATACAATAGTATTTCCTTCAATTCTCTATCCTTTTTCTATGGTCATATTTGTTACATTTGTTTTCAGTCTTGAATCTGTAACATTTTGCACTGTTCTCAAGGAATTAAATGCTTAATATTGTTTGGTATCAGAAATGCTTTTCTTTGCAGAAAATTCTTCTAATGAGAAATTTCAATAAATGTAATCTTCACAAATGCACGAATATTAGTCACCTGACAAAGCACAAGAACATGTTCCCTGGAGCCAAAATGATTCTTAATAAGGATAAAAGTCTGACCTGTCTGAGTTTAATCCTACTGAATGCAGACATATAGATGGCGTCTGTGCTTCTTGTCTCCATGAATATATTCTAATGAAGACAAGTGCAGCGTAATTTTGCTTTGCAAATTAAATTCTAGATAACATTTTTCCATTTATGCAGGATATATCATTTCATATTTCTGTGTGTTTACACATTCATTCATATAAAATGAGATATTTTCTTAGTCCTAAAAATAGCCTTATATAAAAAAATTGGAGCTTCAAAAGAACCAAGATTATGTCACAAAAAATATTTTCTTGTTGGATTTTTCAGTTGTGTCTTGAGCTTCATTCATCTGCTTTTTTACATAAACTCTCCCTGCCACCATCCACCTTCTTTGAAAGAATGGCTATACTCTAATAAAACTAAATTAACCTTTCCAGAGGCTTCTGCACAGGTTTTTTCTGTGGATCACAGTTATGATCCCCCTGATGCCCAAAGCTCAGGGTCTGCACTATCATCTAACCCAGCACCTTTTACAAAGGCAAAACCCTGTGAACTCCCTGACAGAGGAACAAGATCCTGCGGGACCTTTCACTTGTCTGAATCAAAACACCGTACGAATGTCACTTAAAAGAGACCTCTGGAGGACTCTTGTACAACTTTTGACTCGACATGAGTTGATTATCAACATCAGATCTTCTCAGCTGCTACACTGTCTACTCCAGGCTTGAGTCCCTCCAAGGAAGCCACCTGCATAAACTCCCTGAGCTTCTGGTTCACACTGCCTTAACTGGGATGCAACAGGTAAGCTACGTATAAATTCCTATTATTGTCACATATTTGGGAGAGGTATTGCAAATAACTTTAGAGCCACTACAGATACATTTATTTATTCCTCTTTTCATTTTTTTTTAAATTCATCTTTAAGGTGTTTCACAGGGTAATTAGGAATTCTTCACTGTTTTAACTTCGAGAAAGCCCTAAGACAGACCCTCTGTAAAATACATCATATAAAACAAATATATGACCATGAAGGATTTTATCAGCACTCGTTTTGATTAACTTGCACTGGTGCCTTTGTCCTTTAGGAGTAATAAATTGACTCAGTGTCAGGATGATAAATGTTTTATGTTACCACATCATCAGGAAGTCCCTTCTTGGACAGCGTACTGAGGGACATTCTGTGCCACCAGGAGTTGGAGACTCCTCTTAGTCAGTTCAAATACATTTATTCCAGATAAAGGTTTATCCAAACCTGTGTAAGCATATATGCTTCAGCCAGCCATATATTTTGGAACTGAGTACACTTCCTATGGGTTTATTTCACCCTCACATGTATCTGCATACATTCAAACACTTATGCAGAGGTTACTGAAATATATCAACCCAAACTGTCCAGCTGAAACATCTCTGTGTATTTTTCATGTCTTTAATGTTTCCCAAAGCAGATGAAATGAGCTAGTTGAATACACAGTGTACCTCAAGGCCTCCCACTTTCCCCACCCAGCCTCAATCTTCCTGTTCTGGAAGCTGTCTTTTCACAATGACAAAATCAAGACCCTGAGTTTTTATTTTCTCTCCCTGCTTGTTCTATTAGGTAAGTAGAAATTATTGTGGTGTTCAACCAACTTGATGATCCTAACTTTATCTCAGTCCTTTCCCAGCAGTGCAATTCTTTGATTTCATACTCTTATCTTGCTCTTGGTTTGGCTTTCTTCCCTGGACCATTTCACATCTCCTACTTCTTTGGCTTACGTCCTTATTATTTCCAAATTGCTGTCCTTTACCCTCTGCTTCCACAGAATCAACTGGGTTGGAAAAGACCTCTGAGCTCATTTCATTTCATTGGGAAATGAAACACCCCATCAGTGGCTCTTAGGTAGCTGTTTAGGTACCTGCTCCTAATCGAAATTCAATGAAAGATGGCCTTGCTCACTTTTCGTAAGAGGTGAATTTCAAATTACCTGGCTTTTCTTTGAGTCTACAGAATTAATAAGTAGTAACTTGATACTTCACTGCCCACACGATACCAACTTGCTTTTACAGTACAAAGTAATTTAGAGTGATTCAGCATTAATTGAAAGAAAAGTAGGACATTTAGGCCACTTTTATTAGATGTAAGATCCACAGGCAGAATTGATAGGGAAAGTGCTGGTGAGCTCACCTGAAATAACTGCTGAATGCTCACTGTTATTCTCTGATAAATAATGAGGCTCATTCATATTTGATGAGGACTGGCTCTTTCTGTTTATCGTACTCTTATCTCTGATCACAAATAAACATACAATTATTTTGCAGTCTATCCTGTATCTGTCAGTATTTTTATGCATCCACCCTCCCAGTCCAGGTGTAATGTCAATTTGCATCATGTCCTACCCAAAATTCATGGGGTGGCTCAAGCCCTTTCACTTTCCTGTTCCTGTCAAACCTCACACTTAAATTCACCAAGCAAGAACTCCTTGATAAACTCGCAATCTTAACTAAACTGTCTTATACTTTCAACAGAATATAGGAGTCCTTCTCTGGGTATCACAGTTGAGCCTATTATGTTAAGATAAATAGGACTTGGAAAATAACTGGGAACTGGATCCAGCTAAGGTGTATATTTGGAGTGTGCCTTAGCTATTGATTCCATATTTTTGGACAGTGTTCAAAGGCACATGGCTGTTACTCTGTATGACTCTGCATATCTGTCTGGCTCAGAAGTTTAAGACTCTGGCAAATTTTCTGATAACACAGCTGATTTTATCTGTAGAGCTCTAAATCAAGCCTGAACATGATAAAGAGCTGCCTTGGATAAGGGATTTTCTTAAATTCTGCTCAATCTAATCCTACAGGAAAAACTGGGGCAAATCTACTAACATAAACAAGAACTTGAAAAAATTCAAGCTCACAGCCTAAATGGAGAGTAGGTAAATGAGCTGATCAGCTTCTGAGCAGCAGTAAACAGAACAAGTGGATATTTATTCTAGAATAGGAAATGAATATATAGATTTGTTTTATTATAATTCTCTTGCTAACAAGAGGCTGACAGGAATGCTAGAAAAATAAAGCAGCCCTAGATTTAGAAGTCTAGTTTTTTTATCCAAATAAGAAACATCATCATTAAAAGCAACTCTATTCAACAAAACTAGCTCCCACAAAAAGGCAAGGCCATCAGCAAGAGCTAAGTATATGTAAATGGGATTTACTTCACTGAGAGCAGTGTACTCTCAGCACCTCAGAGGATTCATTCCAATACAATACTGCAAGTGATTACGAAGCAAATATGCAATACCATAAATAAACCAAAGCAAGAGACAAAGCAAATTATTTTGAAGTGCTTTTACTCTGTAATTTCATTAAAGGAGGTTGTTTATTCTCAGAGGGGAACTAAAAACTGAATATTGAAATCTAAAATTACAGAAACATATATCTGTTTATGGTCCAAGGTCAAAGAGAATTCTCTTAGGAACAAGGGTATCATCTACACAGTTAGAAATGTTTTTTAAATCTTCTGCATTTTTTGATAATAATTTCTTTTTCTTTTAACTAACATCTGCCTCACCATTTTTGCTTACTTTCTTCCCTGCAATCTTTTTCGGGTTTCCAGGGCTTCTCACTAAATAACTGGTATCAGGGTTTTTCCTTATTTTACTTTTCAAAACTCCACTGGAATCAGGAATTAAGAGTCTCACCTTGGAACACAAAGGGCCAAGTCAACAGACAGTCAAAATTGTCCTTGCCCTGTTAATATTAATGAGGAATTAGCTGATATGTGCTAACTCCCAATTGCCAGATCTTACTTAACTGGTAAAAATAATTTTGCTATCTGCAAGGAGGAAATCTGATGAGAAAGATCAAAGGAGAAAAAAGAGCAGAGGAGAAAAGGAGTGGGGGAAAGAAAAGGGAAAACAACAGTGGTTTCTTTACTGGAATAATTTACAATTCAGGATTGTGACATTTTCTTACTTTTTGATCTGTTTTCCTATTTGCAGCAAAGTCACTGATGCCAAAAAGGACCCTTCATATGCTATGCTAGAATCATATCAATCTATAGAGGAAAAAGCAAACAATATCAGCTTTATGCTTGTTTTCAGAGATAAACCATACTGAACTACTGAATCTTTGGGGAAAAAAAAAGAAATAGAGGTTTCATCAAAAGATATACACACATTAAATGTTATGTACACACTATTTTTGAAGTTTTTGCAACATATTTTTCTCTAAAAAAACTGTAAGAACTGTGGGGTGGCTTTCATCTGTCTTTTAGCTTTTAATTGGTTTTATGTCTCTTTCCTTTATATATAAATATGTATACACCCACATAAATTCAAACATACATATGCATATATTCATTTCATTTATAAATATCGATTAATATTCTTAATAAAGAAAAAATTCAAGCAGAGATCCTACTCCCCATAATAGTTCTGAATTGTAAGTCATATTTTGGATCGATCTGAATTGTCTTGTGGTACTTTGTAAACACAGTAGTAAATTACACTATTGTAATAATTGTCATGGTGCTTGATATTTACACCAAAACACTTAAATACAGCCCAATCACAGAAACTTACTTCTGTAGCCATAGGTTGAGAAAACTTGAGTTCTGGATTTCTATAGTACTTCTAAGATTGTACTGTATGCAAGTTGCCAAATAATGGTATTTCATTTTCGTATAAATAAAATACTGTTTATTTGTAATTGGCTATCCAAGAGGGAATGAAGAAGAAGATGGAAGCAGAAGCAGCAAGTAGACAAGCAGATGTGGATGTGCACTTGGATACCAGACCTCTGGATAGCAAAGGAGCATACAGTACCCAGCACCCTGAAGATCGACAGCTCAGAAAACACTGTCAGGAAAGCTCATCACTGACTAGGTCATGTCAGATCACAAGATAATGCTCTCACAAAGGGATGCACCGGGATTCAACTCACTATACCTCCTCCTGCTCAGAGCACCAGCAGAAGAAGCAAGCTGGGCAGTCTTCAGATTTTCTCTAGGTCAGTTTTACCGAGTCTTGGAAACGGACCCAAATAACTTCAGTGGTTGAAGCTCGTTTTGCCTTTGAGACTGACTGTGAAAACCCCACCAAACAGAAACACAATGGTGATGGAGCCTGTGAAGCAGCGGGTGCCAACAATGCCAGACTGGAATGATGAACTCAAGCAGTTTGGCCACTGATAATTCCACAACGGATGGGGATGTTCCAGGAACGAGGAGATGCGCGAGGTTCACAATGGCTTATTCAGCATCCACAAACACTGAATAAAGAGACTCGAAAAAAGAAACACACACAACCACAAAAGCCAAGCTGGGAGAAGCACTGATTCAGGGAATTGTTTCAGAGAGATGAACATGACAACTCAATGGGTATGAAAGGCTGGACCCAGATGGCAGGAGGCAAGAAAAGATCATAGCAATTACGATGCAGCATAGCTGTCAGTGATACAAGGACAGATCACGCCGCTGGTGCCAGGAAAATGGAAGAGGATCTTTTCATTGCTGTGGGAAGATCAAGGTATTAAAATTACATACGTACATACGTCAAGAAGTGAAGACCAATTGCAGGACAGATACAGGAACCTTTAAGCAGCTCCTTTTAGGATTGTGTATATGACTTCAGAATGCCTGATCCAAGAAAGCCTGGCAAATGTTTAAGACCTTCTATAGTGCTTTGCAGAAAAAAAAAAAAAAGTTATGTGACTGAGAACACTTCCTGTGACTTCTGATATGTTTGAGGAAGGAAGTGATACCACTGGGGAATCTCATGGATGGAATGAAGGGCACAAGTTTGTTGTCATAATAATCTTCATACTTGATTGGGCTTAAACAATGAAAGGGTGCTTTTTCAAAACCACATTTGGAAACAATTTGTTTCAAGCATCTTGGGTCTCACAAATCACTATCACTTCGAAAACACTCAGGAGAGTGGAATTTGTTACAAATTTACATACATATGGTCTGTACTTGAGTTAGGGGATAACAAAGGCATCATGGGGCTAAACTAGTGTGAAAGAAAAAACAAAATCATGAAGAGCAGTCATTGCTTCTGCTAAGTTCTAGCATACTCCCAGAGGCTCAAAGGCCAACATAGGAGAAGGAAAGAAAAAATATTTTAAAAATGTAAAAAACGCATTGTTTATAATATTACTGCTGCCTGTCTTTATTTCTACAAAAGGTTGTGTGTAAGAAGTTTGTAGTGTTCATTGAAAATAACTGAAATAACTGGATGGTATTAGAGTATATAATCACTGTGCCTGCAATAGTACTTGAAAACAGAATATGCATCAAAATTTAAAATATTTTGCTGGCCTTCCAGAGTCTTTTGCTAAACCTAGTGTGCATTGGAACCTGAGTGAGTGAATCCCATTAGTCATCACCATCTTAACAATATGCACTTCATACAGAGTTGGCTCCTGCACAGAGGAAGGAAATTACCAGCACTAACAAAGGAAAGAAAATTTATAATGAGCAAATATACAAAAGCTCCAAATAATTATAATATTCACAGCTTGGCAATGACTTCCTAGGCTATGAAATTACGTTTCTTTTGGAAGAATGAAGATTCTACAAGGTTAGTATAAACAAAGGGTAATTGGAAAATCAAATTGCTCTACACAAGTTATTGGCCTGGAATAATGGTGATAGAATTTTTACAAAAGAACAAACTTGCTTATTAATCAGTGGATTTTTGTGTTGTACATTATTGCAATCAAAAATGCTCCCTTTTAAGTGCTACATGGGAAACAAATGGCTAAATATAAATCCCAGCTTACCCCTGATACAATGAGTTCTCCTCCCAGGTTCTGAACTTCTGCCTTCACTTTGCTGCAGATATTGAGCTGGTGGCAGTACAGGGCAATGCGCTGCAGGTAGGCCAGCAGGTCCTGCTTGCAGGCTGAGTCTGGGCACTGCAGACAACACAAACACTGATTAGATGGAGCTGAGTTCATGAGATTGGAGACAGCTAATCAGATGGTGGCAATGTGTGTGTATTAGGTGGATCTACTCCACTTTGTCTTTACATGAGGTACTAGGTAACATGTGAAAACTCAAATTTTTAATTTCATTTATATCAAGATTTATGAATTGCAACCAAAAGACACACACTACCTTTCTGTAAAATGAGAAATCTCTTTATCAGAATTATGAAAATAATACTTTTAAACTGCACTCGGCATTCATTTATGGTAGTGTCTTGAGGAGCCAAAAGACAAGGTTTGACATAAAACTCCAGGTGTCCAAGTTAACATCCAATATGGACAAGTTAAAGTCCAGATAAACCCAGTTCTGAGTGGTTATTCCCACTCTAATGCCAACTCTTGTCTGCCTGGCAGCTCCCCTGGCATTTGTGCAGAGGTTCAGAGGATTAGATTAGGTCAAATGTGCTGGATGCTGTGAGGGTTTCATAATCAATAGAACTAGAAAAGGCCCCAGTACAATTTATTCATAGTCTCTGGGACTCTTAATGGAAACTGCATCATCCTCCACAATATCACCAGCATAACAAACAACAGCCTCGTAGTTAATATTCAAAGCCTTGCCTCAGGGGAACAGACCTCAGTAATTCACTCTGATGAAACAGAGCTAAAAGGGTCCATTGCTAACAGCATGTCTCCAATAAATACTCTTTGGGGCTCCCCAGCAAACTCTGACTGACAATGTTCCTGCATTGCTTGGGGAATGGAGATTCCAAATATGCCTTTTTATCACCTTACAGAGTTTATGCTCAATTAAAAAAAAAATATTGTCAGAGAATTTCAAGAAAAACTGACAGAATTAAATGCACATGAGTCAACAACATCACAGCTCCTGCCTTGAGATCACTGCTCTGGCCCCAGCAGCTGATGCTGGCAAGGAAAGTGTTCGTGGTGAAGTAGTTGAATATATTGTTCTCTGTAAACCCAAAAGGAGTAACTTATCTCTCCCTTTAAAACTAATAATAAACAAAGCTGGAGGTTCACTGTGGCTGCTCTAGAGTCTCTCTTCCTGACAGTTACCACACCTTTCAGGCATTTAATCCCTAAAAGATCTCTTCTCCCTCCTGGTGCTAATTTAATATAAAAATATTTACTCAATTCTCCAAGCCTATGAACTGAAAGTAATAGCAATACTTTAATTTAAAGCAATGCTTCTGCAGAATTGTCAAGGCTTTCAATATAAGTACCTTGGAGTGAAAAAAATGTAAGGGCTCTCTCATTGGAACAATAATTAAAAATGCAACTATCCACAAAATGTTTATATTGCATTAGGGTCTCCAAAGTTCTGTGAAATATTATTAAAGTGCAAGCATTAAAACAAATACTTCATTCTCAAAATAATTTCACTGTTTATTATTAGTATTACAGTCCTCTGAAATTTAAAATGTGACTCAAGGCACTCTAAGGATAACAAGTCTCCTTCTGTTTCTTTCTTTAAAATATTCCACCTCTGCAAATACTGCAGACTAGGAATTTCATCAGCTGACAGATGGATTTCTTTTTTCTTGTGTTAAAATGAGCAGATGCTACATTTGAAGGACTGGAATGGGTTAACTACAAGAAAAATGCTTGCTGCTGCTGAAGAAGACCTAAACCCAACATTTCTGAGGTTACAGGAAAATGGGCCAGAGAGGTGTCATGGCCCATATTCCATGGCAGGATGTATTACACACTATCACACTCTTACCTGAAAGTAGAAAAATACATACTTACTTTGAAGAAAAAGACTAGGAGCAAGGTAGTTACCAATTCCCACTTCCAGCAAATTTTCTCTTGTTTACAATGAAATGAAAGAAACTATAGGAAATTTACAAAGGAAAAAATAGTGGAATTTAATTTGCCTGAATCTAAAATTAGCTATGTAGGACCTGGACTTGAAATTTGGCTCTTGACTTTTAATACAATGCTTCCTCTTGTTCTCCAGGTGAATAGATAATCCAATCTGAAAATATATGTACATCAAGGTCATCTGTGCAGCTGTGACATGAATTTGGTAATGGGAGTGAGGACACAGACCCCACAATAAGCACAATAACACTGAGGCAAGCCAGAAAACAGAACCTTGGAGGAGTAAAGTGCCATATCAAGGGAAAATTGCTGGAAGAATGAGCTGAAAAGGATCTAAGGATTCCTGAGCGCTTGGCAAGAGGAACAGAGAATCCAAATCCCTGCTGCTTTTTCAACAGCAAATACATTTTAGATGTGATGATGTCACAGGTCTTTTCAATCTGAAAGAGTCTCTATTTAATTTTAACAGGCTCAGAAGTGAGGCTGGGAAACAATCAGGCCTTTCTGAGCTTTGGAGAGACCCATTCATGACCTTCCTGTTCTGCAAAATGCTGATGGGTCTAGGAGAACCAACTTCTATCCAATGGGAAGGCTCTCAACAGGTAATTCTCTGGTAAGACAGACTTGTCCTGCAAAAGGCAACTCATCCATAGATGTTACACTGTATTTCAGCTCATTTTGGGGCTACCTGATCAGCTACGGCCCGTGCTAATTTGTCCATCCTGGATCCTGCCTCTGCAATCTTCTTGGCTGCATTAATGACATCAGATGTGTTCTTCAGGGGGCCTTTCCCTCTGTGAAACACAAGACAATTACCCACAATCTCAATAAATCATGAAAGGCAACAGTTTTAGTGACTCTGTTTAGTGCTCAATTTTAAAATAGTAACACAAATGTCTTCGTAATTTATTACAATTTTGCCTTTTAAGTACTTTGTAGTACAGCTTGATTAAGGAATCTGTTTGCTGTATTTCCTCTCCCTCACAAAATGCCTCACTGGCAATTTAGTCCGATGGTGCCTTCAAGCACATGAGCTGTACTTAATAGTATATGCTTTTTTAAGTGCTCATTAAGCCAGTGTTCTTCCTGGAAAACACATCTATTTCAAAATTATGTGATTCCCAAGCCAGTGCTAAATGTTCAGCCCATCATGTCTAGGGCAAGAACGTCACATTTTAGAAAAACATTTTTTAGTAGATTTTTTTGTTGGAAAATAAAGACCAGTGAACCCTAATCATTATGTTACACACTTGAATGTTACACTTAAGACATGTATAATTATCTCTAAGTCTGATCTTTCACTATATTTTTAAGATTATGCAAAAAATTCTGATTTTAGTCATTAAAGCTACCAAGATGTATTAAGACAAAAAGTCTCCACAGACTTTCCTGAGTTTTATTCAGACTCAAAACTTTAATCCTTCTTGTTCCAATAAAATTGCTGCTGCTCCTGAGAAAGGCTCAGCTGAAAGTGAGTTCATTTTCATGTTTTTAATGTGAAAAATCATAGTATGATCAAATATATTATTTTTTTAATGAAACAGAAGGCATTTTTTCTAAGCACAACATTGCATTAATTTTGGAATTTTTTTTAATCTATAATGGCAAGAGTAACATGCTGAAACATATTTCCATTTTAATCTTCTTTCCAGACTTTTATTACCACCTTAAACAGATGAAATACAAGTATCCCACTTCTGGTGAACTTAAGCTGCAGCAAAAATACTTCTTGGTGACCTCATGTGCCTCTACATTAATTACATGAGCAGATCTGACTGTCACAAACTCCATGCATTTGAAAAATTATTCCATTTTAACACTGCTGAGGTTACAGCCAGCCAAAAAGTTGTGAAAGGCTTGTTTCTGTTTTAATGGAATATATTAAACAACTTGTTATTGAATCTGATGCAGACAGAGGGGCACTTGGATTTTTTTTTTCATTTACTTCAAATGTGACAGTGGTTTTCTCTCATTCTCAAATTAGTTTTGTTCTATTGATACTAGAAAATATAATTATAGAACTTCCAATTTCATGTTCAATGTATCAAAGGTTGTCCAGGAGGTTGCAGAAACTGTGCATATTCTGGGCTGTTGCTTTGGGAAATAATTTCTTCCTTTCATGATATAATGACACTGTTTGGGTAGTTTTTCCTCTATTTTTTGGTGGCAGAAGGATCAGAGACACGAAGACAACACAAAAGTAACACAGAATTCTGTAAAATATCCTCTCCACCCAGTTCCACCCCCTGCCACCATGCCAGGTTGCTCCAAGCCCCAAACAACTGGCCTTGAACACCTCCAGGGGTGGGGCAACACAAAGAGATGAATAAATGGATGTCTGATTTTAATCCTGAAGAAAACCAAGAAGATTTTTGTCCTGTTTTGTGTAATTGAATTTTAATAAATACCATTTAAAGTTTTGAACTCACTTTAAAAACAAACACTGAACAAAATTTTATTTATTATGGTGATCTGGAATTCAAAGAATCTTGTAAACTGTTCTCCCTGGTGTGATCTACAATATGACCATAGTTAAAGACAATAATTCTGTTTACATTGTATCATTAATGAATGGCCTCTTGACACTCTGCAATTAGAGAAAAACAAGACATCAATTGAGAAAAGAAATGAAAGCAAAAAAAAAAATCATTACTGACAGACTCCCACAAAGCATTGGATCTAACCAGTTTCATTTCATTTGGGATTTTTTTTTTGGAAGGAAGTTCAGTGTTCAAATGATATAAATAGTTTTGCCATTATTTTTGATTGACACAAATTGTGCTGAAATGTTGAGAGTTCAGAGAGGCAAATGCATTTAGATGGGTACTAAACAAAATGCCACTGGAGTGTCTGTAAGGTCACAGACTAACTTTGCTGCTGAAATTCAAAATGATCCACAAAGAAAAGAGACTTGCAAATAGCACAAAAACTTCATGTGAGTAATCCCATTTGGACAAATACCCAGGGCACTGTATATGATGAGCATCCCCAAAACCATCTCAAAAGGGTATAAATCGAGCAGAAAATGGAAGGTGTGGCCCATCTGAGCTGCTCAGCCAGGGTTACTTTGTCCTCACCTGGTGAAATCTGTCATTTCCATCATGATCATGCACATCTGCTTGGCCAGCACAATGATGTCATTGCCACTGTCATCCCACTTGGCCACCTCTGCATCCAGCTTGCTCTTTTCTTGGTGGAATATCTCCACCTGCTCAGCAATCTTTGCCTTCTCCTCCTGGGGAAGCTGAGCCATGATAGCCTGGAGAAAAAAACCAGAAGTTGGGCATGAAAATGGAAGCTACAGACTGGATGTTTTCAGTGGTCCCGTCAGCTTGAGCGTCTTTTCATGGGAGTTGAAGATGCCAAGCAAAATCCTGTAGCTGTTTGATTTCTGTCAGGACAGGCAAAACCACATTCACAGCATGTGTATGCCACTTCTTCTGCTTCCAAGATGATAAAATTTATATTTATGATGCCATGATTATTTACCAGTGACAAAGGAGGATTAAATCTCAGTTATAAGGAAGAACAAAAGGAGTGACATTAATGGGAAAAGGCAGACTGAATTGCTGTGTCTGCCCTAGTCTCATCCTCTGTCAGAAATAGAGGATTTCAGATTAACACAACACTGAAATAAGCTATGACACACAAGACAATACATTTGAAGTGAATTGCAACAAACATATCTTTTAATGCTATTTAGTGCTCTCATTGTCTCTTGGAAGAGATGCAAAAAAGCACTGAACAGGTTGATACTGATCTGCCTCAGCATGAACAAAGCACAAAGTTCCCTCCAAAAAAACCCTAAAAATTTATAATAATTACTTTGGAAGATCAAATGGACATTTTGAATAATGATTTCCAAGTTGAGCTACTATTTGGCTCTAGGGGTTCTGAAGACCACATTATGCATTTAATGGGGTGTGACACATATTTAAGTGTCATTACATTTTTTTCTTGTTTATGTCACTTTCAATCAGCTGAAGTCTTTTTCTACATATTCTTAAAATGCTCTTGGCTTTTAAAAATTCGTAATTGACCTTTTCCAAAACTGAAATTAAAAAGGGTTATAAACAGCAGATCAGAAAATGAGAAATTTGCAAGTTAATCAAATTAAAATTCAACACGAGTTTTAATTAGGCCTTATCAATGTAACTCAGCAGTTTCAAATGTTAGCATAATAGTCTTTGCACAGAAAGATGCAGTGTAACTCAAGCTAATAAATAAATAAATACATAAAACACTAAATCTGAGGAATTAACTGAAGTTAAGAGAATGTGATAGGAGTAGTGAAGTTTGGGAAGTTTATCTTGCCTGTGGTTTCTTCGAGTGGCAGCTTCATCTGAACACTCTTTAAACTGGTAAACAGTGCTTTAATATTTCTGTTCCAGCTGCTGATGTGCTTTCAAAGCAGCCATATCCTACAGCAAATGCAGCCCATAAATTCCAGTTTTATTTCTACTGAAGACCAGCACAAGTCTTTCTACTGAAACACTAACAGCTTTATGGAGTAAGCATATTAAACAAATCCATTACATTCCACAAATAACAATATTTTGCATCTTTTCCACAGAAAAGGTTCAGACAAGATTCTATTCTGCTTAGCACTCCAGGCTGGGGACTGGGCAGCTTCTGCTTACCATGTTTTCCTTTTAGGTTTTCATCATTTGTAGCTTCCTGTGCCACATTGCAACCCATGTTATTCAGGAACTGTCTTTATGATATATTATGTTTATACAGTGTGTAGCTGATCAAAGCAGAAGGTTTTAAGTGCAGCAGTAATAATAACCACAATAAATGCAATAGAATTTAAGACTCCTAAGTCCCCAGGTGAACTTGATTCTTAGAAAAATTACTGCAGTCTTGGGTTTCAGAAGAAAGGATGACATGCTACCCTAAATGTAAACAAAAAGATGAGAAAGGCTGTGAAATTTGACAAAATAATCTGTACTGTATCTTATTTCCGTTATGCCTGAGATTTGCTTTAGTAGTCAATACTTTGAATATCTCAAACAGGACTTTATGCCCTTTAAAATATAAAAATCACAAAAGATATTCAACTACATCCAGAACAGTTCTGTCACTATTCTCAGAGTAAGGTATCCAGGTACAATACTGCAATTTTTGGGACTGCACAGTTTTCCATGTCAGTTCCTGGTCACACAGCTCTCTGGGAGGGGACCTACAATCCACCTCTCTTCATATATAATAATGAACATTTAAATTATGTCCTGAGTATGCAAAGACAACTTTTTTTGCCTTGGGGATGTCGTAATAAAACTCCAGTTTTTCTGATACATGGTATGGTTTATTTACCATCTATATTCAATATCCAGTGAAATTAATTTAAGAATTAATTAAAATAAATCTCTGCCCATTCCACTGGATCCATGCCTTGCATTTCTCCCACACCTCTGAGTAAGCTTCTTTCAGATTTTTGTTACTCTACTGTTTCTTTTCAGGATGTAAAACCTTTGTGTCAAGTCCCAACCTACAGCAGCTGAAAACTCCTCTGTCCTGGTTCTCTGAGCTTTCACAGCATCTTTGCCTGTTGGTCTTTAGGTTCTCAGCCCTAAAAATCCTTTTACAGACTCCAAGGTAAGAAATCCCCATTCCAGTTACCAACTTTTACTGGTGTTTGAGTGTGTGGGGAGGATGCTTCTTATTTCGTCCATACCTTCATTTTTAGAACATCAGAACAAACAAGACTTGTGTGAAACAGCCATGAAAATCATTCAGATAATTCCCAGTTTCCAGCTGGTTCTCTGCTGGAAAATGTTAAAAGGTTTTTCTTTAAAAAAAAAACTTTCTTTCCAGCCAAATACATTTTCATGATGCATTTTCCCCAAAATACTATTCTGGGGGTTTTTTTTAATAATCTGAGCTGAGAAGCCTATTCAGCAAAAGGTAAACATTCATCAGAGGGTGGCATAATCCTGAGTGTTAACAGGAATATTCCTGAACGTTAAGAGACTTCACTTTCCCAGCACCTGTGACCCCTGAAGCACTCATCAGCTTAATTTGCAATCCCCATGCACAAGCTGAGATCGCAAATCACAATGACTGGAGTTTATCATGATGTAATTACCCTGGTAAAATTACATTGACTCAGTAGCAAATGTCTTCAATTACAATTAAATTACAGGGACTACTCAGTAGCTTAAACAGATCTTCTTGACAGGTTTGCACACTGGGAAACATGACTAATGGAAGATTTCTCTGGATACAGCACATGATGCCCTGATGGGATTTTTTTTTTTTTTTTTAATTTGCTGACTACTCCCACAGTTTCAGCACATTCCAACCCTGCAAAGCCTTCTCTTACAGCATTAGCTGGAGCAAACAGCTGATACTAGGCACCACAAAAGCCTCACATCATTCAATAAATGCTACTTAAACGCGTTTGACCTGAAAAAAACCCTCAACACCTCGATCCGTCTGGTCCCATCCTTTCGTAAACGACCCTGAGGACTGGAATTCGCTGCCTTTGCTTTCTGAGGCAGAGCTTTTATTGGTCACTCCTGGGCACTCACTGGAGGCCTGGGGGGTTGGTACTGACCCTTGCACTCTGGCCAGCGATCAGCTGGTCATCCTCGGTCTGGACGCTCGTTCGGCTGCGCACGTCGTAATCCTCCTGCTCAAAGTCTGAGTCATCCTCGAGCTCCTCAGGGGTCTGGAGAGAGAGACAGAGAGGAGATGAAAAGCTAAAAAAAGGACACAGACCAAGTCCTGTGCACAGTGAGCTTTTCTTTCACTGACTACCTGCCCAGGAAATGCTGTTCCGTTCTCCTTTGAAATGAACTTGTCTGCCCCAGCAGTCAGGAGCTGAAATTGAATTGTCTTAAAAATTAAATTGTTTCAACCCTACTTTTCTTTACAAATGGCATTTGTCATTATCTTGCCACAACTTTCCTTGCTGCAATTTCTCTTAACTCTGTTAACATGATGAATGCAGTTCCAGGAACAAATATCCTTTGGAAACACTAACAACCGGAATGCAGTATTTCAAAATAATGTTACTTCATATATAAATGGACACTAACACTATTATGTTACTGGGAGATACATGTAATCTTCCAAAGAGAAAGCAAATACCTGGAAAAAACCAACTAACATCCTGGAAGAAAAATTTATCAAAGCAAATAAGAGATTTCCCATTGAAAGAAATTGTAAATGCTGTCAACTGGTGTTGAAACAAATGTAAAATTTATAATCTGTGTAATCTTGTTAGTTCATATGGGTTTTTTTCATATACAGAGCTTTGGAATTTGACTCATCCCCCGCCTGAGACCATGACGTCTCCACTGCTGGTGCTGAGAATGATGTGAGGGTTTCTTGGAAGATGATTAAATCAAGTTACATATTTTGAGATTGTTTCAGGTTTCAGATTGTTTAAAATGTTGGAGGGAAGGGAAAAAAAAAAAAAGAAACTGATGGATCTTTTAATTTGGGTTTTTTCACCTTCTAGCAAAAAACTCGGAGAAAAAAATGTCCTTATGTATATACAGAGAGACAGTCTAGTTAAAATCACTATTTAGTACCACATTTAATATAGATGGTGCAAAAAACCCAGAATCTTTAAAAGGAAAATTATATTCCATCTTATGATTGAATAGCATCTGGTACAACAGCCTGGCCATGAGTAAGTTCTGCAGGTACCATACATGACAGTGGTAATAGGAAAAGAAAACCACAGTAACTGTGCAGAGAAATCCCCACTTCACACTGGACACCCATCAGTGACAGCCTAGAAGGCCAAAGCACTGCAGAAGAAATCAGCCAGGCTGGCATTTGGTGCTGGGAGGCAACGTCAAGTTTTCTAGCAGAGGTGCTAATCACTGCCAGTTGTCATTACAGCTCTGCCTGGAGGATGCTCAGTCACCAGGAACGGCTCCAAAGCCTCTAACGTAACACAGAGGAGTCTTCTGGCAACATTTCTGTTCCAGCCTGCCTTCCAGCACCAAGTGCACATCACTGTTTGTAGCTGCACGGTGAAGTGCACAGGATGGGAGAGTAAAACACAGCCATGTTCATCTGGCTTGAAGAGAATGAATTAAATATTGGAGTGCTGGAGGAAGAAATAACCAAGTGTGACAGTGTGGTAATGAAACTTGGTCTGCATCTCTGAGAGAGGCAAGTACAAGGAGTGTGTGTAACAGGACAGGCAGGAGAAGTTTAGATGACAAATGAATTTACCTTCTCTCTACTGTCGCAGGTAAAATAGAAGGATTTGGTATCCATCATGAAAATAACCCATGATCTTGTTTTCCAATCACCTTTAATCCCTTTATTCCTCTGCTCAGCTGCCCGAGGGCAGGATGTGACCTTAAAATCTGTCATAAACAGGCAAGTTACAAAGAAAATCCTACAACTCCCTGGGCAAAGAGTATTTTCTATTGCAGGGCTCAGCTTCTCATCTGCTTAGGCTTTGCTGTTTAGAACAAGGATGGAAAGCTTCAACTCCTTCTTCATAAACCAGCTGGCTCTCCCCCATCCTCCAAGTCCACTCAACGAGCCAGTTTCACTGGTCATTGTAAAGCCAGTACACTTTTACACCCCAAATACACTCCTCTTACTTTCTTCTGTCTTCACATTTATAAGTAAGATTATAAAAGTTAATGTGCAGTCTTTCCCAAGGATTTCAGTCAGACTTGCAGTAAAGATGTAATATTCAACATATTACATCTCAACACTGTAACCATTATGGACAAGAGGCTGCCACTTAAAATAAAAAAAAAATATTCTGAAAATTCTATGCAAAGATTTATTCTTGAAGAAATATCCAGAAAAAATGTATTGCTGTTACTGTCTGACATTCATAATCTTAAAATCTGTGGTCTTTAAAAGACTGGAGTTTAATGGGTATAAATGTCGAACTTGGAGTTCAACAATGTAATGCAAACCAAAAGGGCAAGTAATGCAACTGTCAGCAATATACTACAAGCACAAGACATCTTCCTCTTCCCCTTCTGTACAAGTGAGATCTAATTCAAAGTGATCTTTCAGATTCACTCTTTTTATGTTTTCAACTGTAGTGAATTTAACACCCTCATTTTCTTCCCCGAACAGCTGCATTTTTCATTAGGGTGAAGAAGTGGGGTTAAGTTTTATCTGTATGCTGCCATTTCAAATATTTTCACACTTTTCACCATTGCACCATTGCTTTGTTTTAGTTGATCCCCTGGAGATGCAGCCCGTACAGAATAGGGTCTCCCTTTTGTTTAGACACAAAGGTATAAAAATGAATATTATATTGAATTTCCTTGACTTAAAGGACTACTCTTAGCAAGGCCTTCTAAGCATACCAGAACAACTCTAATTTTTCTGCACAACTAACAGGACCTTGATATTTAAAACCTTGTTTCCAAGACAACAGAGTCAGAGACTCCATTTTTCTGAGCTGGAAGACAGAAAGATTCTGTGTTGCAGACACCTGGATTTATGGTCACACGAATGTAGGAAACACAGATCTGAGACTGGAGACAGCTTCCAAACAGGGCTGACAGCCACCAGTGGCAGAAGAAGCTATAATAATATCCAAAACTAATGGATTTTATGAACTGATTGATTTCAGCAAAAAAATAGACCATTTTCATAATTTTTAATCTGTTTTGTAGCACAAGTCATAAGACTTCCCAAGAAGTCTTCCAAGAATTTCTTTTTCCAAATACAGTATCTCTACTACACACAAAATTCAACTCAGAGGAAGTCTTCCAGTGAAGAATCTTTCACAATCCAAGATAAATTACACAATAAATATCTACTTTCTCTTTTAAGATGCATTTTTGATTTCTAATAAGAATGTGGTGACTTTCAACTTCCAGGCATTGGAATATTTTTTTTTCTTTAACATCTCTCTGGCTGTTAGTCTGAAGAGCTTGCTGTGAACAAAATACCTTCCATCTATGTAGTTTTTTTAATCTTTTGTGACTGCAGTATGAAAATGTGAATTATACAAGTAAAAGTCATAAAATGGCAAATATATGCAGATTTATAAACGTTATTTGTTTTATATTTCACCAACTCAAATGTACTTGATGAAGACAGAAACCTCACTTTGCTATGCACTTAAAAATTAAGATCCAATTACAAGAATTTCAGCACTGTGAACACAAAGTCAAGCTAACCTTGTAATGAGAGCAAAGACTGAAGAGATGAAAAGTTACTTTACAATGAAAATTCCCTCTAATTCTAAAAGGTAAAGAGAAAAAAAATAGACATCACAATAAGCTTTATATCCAACAGCACGCTATTCTGTACATTTGTTTTGGTACAACTGCAGCCTGAGTGACTCAGCTGCAAACAGCACCTGAGTGCCCCAATCAGGGAGCCTCTCTCACTGCAGGTCTTCAGTTCTTTGGTGATTTACAGTAAAATCTAACACTTCAAATTCAATCTGAGAAGCAGCAGGCACTCAGTGGAAACACTGGACCCAATAAGACCCTTTGGAGATAGCATGTTTCAAAAGATGATGGGGTTCTGCACCAAATCTGGTTTTCCAGAGGGTCTGAAATGTTGCAGCACTTTGGATCTCACCAGAGTGGCTGCCCCAGAGGTGATGGTGGCTAAACCTGACAAGTCTGGGAGAGGAGAAGAGCATTAATACACCCAAACAGTTGGGGCTGAGGACTCCACAGTCATTTTGTTTTTATTCAGACTTGCTGAGGTCTTCTCCCTAGGACTGAAAGTCTCTCAATGACAGAACAGAACAGAAATGGAGTTAATTATAGAATGAAATACCCCGAGCTGGAAGGAGCTCTCAAGAACCATCAAAGTCCAGCTCCTGGCCCTGCACAGGACATCCCCAAGAGTCCCAGCTTGTACCTGAGAGCATTATCCAAATGCTTCCTGAATTCTGTTAGGCTTTGTGTGACAGACTGAAATGGTTAATGGCTTTAACACTGTTAAAAAAGGACTTTGCCATTATGGCAAAATTGTATCAAGAAGCTGTGACCCCTGAAGCCCCCTTCAAATGCTCCTCCTGAGGGAACTGGGCTGTGAGTTAAGCCACCTGATGGGAACTTGAGCAAAGGTAAAGGTGGAACCATTGTCCAGGTCTGAAGAGAGGGGTAAGGAGAGCTAAACAAGGCTGGGGGAGAAGAATCAGCTCTGGCTCAGTTTGGTTGGGGGAGTAGAGACTGTGGGTGTGTGAGAGAGGCAGTGAACACCCACCCTGCCTTACACAAACTGGCTCAGCTGTAAAACCCACCCACCATGGGGAGGCCACATCGATGGGACATTCAGGTGAGGGGCACCAGAGGAGGGGTCATAAACCATCATAAAACTGTCAAAGACCCCCAAAACAGCTCCAGACCCATTGCTGAGGCCTTGCAGCAGAGCACTGCACGTGATGCAGAGCGATGCCCCAGATGCAGAGTTTGCTGCAAGAGACAGTTTCAAACTTGTCCCAGGCATTCCCACCTGGCCCAAGCACACATTAATCCACTGAAATTCATGTTTTGTGGGACCTTCACCACTGAGAAGACCAGAAGAAGAGGATCAATGAGATGCTGTCGGGATCCATGGAGGGGTGATATTTTATACTTAATCTCTCTGTCACTCTGTCTCCCACCCTGCCCCTCTTTTTCTCTCTCTCTCTCTCTACCTCACATTGCTGCTAAATAAAATCCATACTATCAACTCCAGCATATGGTCTCATTTGCACCTTAATTCAGGCAGAGGAATTCCTTAGAGAATTTTAATAACCAGATCTTAATACTTGGTGCTGTGACCACTGCCCTGGGGACCTGTTCCAGTGCCCAGCCACCCTCTGGGTGAAGAACCTTTTCCTGGTTTCCAACCTAAACCTCCCCTGACACAGCTCCAGCCATTCCCTCGGGTCCTAAGATGCTCCCAGAGAGCATCTCCTGCCACCACCCCAAAGAATCAATTTCATAGATGTTTAAAGTCTACTCTGTAACATGAACTAAAACCCGGCAAGAGGAAGCACCTGGACGCTGGCTCCGCCAGAGCACTCCTGATCCAAACAAATGTTAACACCCAGGCTGATGCAGGTGCCACTAAAGGTGAGGCTGCTAATGGCAAAGGCTCTGTCTAAAACCAGTAAATTGGCCTTGGAGACACATAAGAATGAGAAAAGATGCCACTGTGAGGCCTCCTGACTGCAGAGAGGGTTTCTGGCCAATAACTGAGCGAATTTCATCAGCAGCTGTGAAAACACAAAGTGCAATTTCATCCCTACGCAGTAATAGGAAAGGTGTTGGAATGAAGTTATTATTTTCCATTTTATTTCTATGTTCTATAATTATACTCTTAAATTCATTTATGCTACTTCTTAACTTGCGGAAGAGATCTTTTTCTTCTGTTTAGATAATAATAGTCCTCAATGAAAAAATGAGTCTCCTTTCTCCTCAGAGGGACAAGAAATTCTCCCCTTTTGAAGGAAAAAGAGAAGTACAGAGACTATCCACCCTTTCCTTCAGCTTACTAAAAGTAATAATACCAACCAAAATTAATTTTAAAAAGTGGCTTTATTTACTCTCTGGAATGAGGGAGTCATCTCGGATAAATTCAACCTTTCATGGCTTGCACATGAACAATCACTGCCTGAAAATAATTGTGTCAGATGCACTAAAAAGTTTGCAAGATTGGATTTTTTTCCTTTTTTGTAATTCTGAAAATATATTAACATCTGAATTAAAGGGTGCATAATATTTGATAGATTATTAGATGAAAATATTCTAAAGGTTTTTATAGCCTCACCTTTAACTATACATCTCATTTCGATGTGAGATGTTTAGATGGGAATGTCAAAGAGTATCTCAAAGTGAAACTAATTTTGTTTTCTAAAGCAAATAAGGTTCTGATTCAGCAAACTCTGGTGTGTGTAAGCTCATATATGTGGATTTTTCCAGTTAACTCACAGGGATAATGAGTCCATTTATGTGCTTTAGTTCTCTACCTGGGTAAGGAGTATTACATATGAGCTCCATAAATAAGTTAATTTTCTGAAGGCAAAAATAAATCTTCCTAAACTGGGCAAGCAGAATTCATTAACTCATATCATACAACAGGTGGAAAGTAATAGTGATACAACGGCAAAAGTAACTTGGGATTTTCCTAAGGAGACTGAGAAGCTTGAATGCTGATCAGCTCTCCAGGTACACACAAGATCCAGGATCCAGCAGGCCTCAAAAATTTAAAATTGGAAACATCTCACTAGGATGGACATCTCCTGGCATTTTGTTTGGAAGAACTGATGTACAGGGTGGTGCTACAAGCTGGAACTCTGTGTAGGGAATGGGAAAACCAGGGTTTGTAGGAGATGCCACCTGAAGATTGTGTCATAGACACAAATTTAAAGTGACTAGAAAAGATTAAGTGTGCAAAGCAGTTTTTCTTGTCTTAAGAAAAATTTAGAAACCATTATTACAGACTAAGGAACTGGAAAAGTCCAAGGGGAAACAGAGATCATTTACTACGCAGATCTTTCATTTTCCAGAATCACAGAATCCTGGAATTTGGGTTGAAAAGGACCTTAAAGATCATCCAGTTCCACTCCCCTGCCATGGTCAGGGACTCCTTCCACTATCCCAGGTTGTTCCACGCCCTGTCCAAGCTGGCCTGGGACAATGCCAGGGCTCCAGGGGCAGCCACAGCTTCTCTGGGCACCCTGTGCCAGGGCCTCCCCACCCTCCCAGGGAATTAATTCAAGTAAAGATTTCCCTCCCCTTCCAGAAGAGCTGCCAATCCTCTAATGCTGCACACCCAGAGAACAGGACAGGTCTGCCCCCATCACAAGCCATGACCATAATTCAGGCCACCTGGGATGAGCACTGGGTATGAGAATGGAATTTGTGTTTGGCAATTATAAAATTAAGGCTGTCAAAAGCTTTTTCTGTAAATGTTAATACATAGTGACAGGTGACTAAAATGGAGCTATTTCAGAGGGTTCCAACTGCCTGAAGTCTCCCATCAGTGCCACCACACAACCACAACCACAAGTGCATGTTACCTGTTTGCTCAAAGGCGTTAGTTGATGTTATTTCCCTCAAAAGTTTCCTCTGGGATTTCCTCCATAAATTTACTTGTACATGGCTTTCATTAGGGCAGATTCAAGGTAATTTATGTTTCAAATAACAGTTGCATTTGCTGAAGAGATGTCCAAACCAACTTTGGTTTGCTGCTTTTCTTTTTTAAATCTTTGTCTGCTGCCTGAATTGAAAAGCAACACACACCTACTCTCACAATAATGATGTTGTTCTGTGGTGTCTTTTATTTGTTTTTTTTTTTTTTTTATTTTATTAAAAGATGTCTAAGCAAATTGAATCAGCTGGTTAGTCAACACTGAAATGACATATTTTTTACCTTGGTAAACATTCAAAACCATCCCTGCAGAGGCTCAGTGAAGCAGCAAGATAATTTATTTATTCACTTAGATTTTAACCAGACCTACCTCACATCCCAGGCAGCACACAACATTAGGAAAAAAACCCCAAATAAACAAAACAACAAAAAAAAATCTACACAAACGCTGAAGACCTTGGCAAATTAATGCTCTTACATTAATGAAGTTTGCATCTATTGTCAGTTGTGATCAAATCTTCTCCTAGCCAATTAACATATAAACTGTGATTTGTCTACTAAAGAACCTCACCTCTGTATTTACTCTTTCTTTCGTTGCTGCACATCCCTCTGTTTCACGACTGTTTCAACGTCGAGCTTTTCTGGCTCATTACAACACGAGGCTGATTCCAAGGAGCTTTTCTACTCCTCTCAGCCATCACAGGTCCCTGTAAATCCCAGCTCTGAGTCCCCAGGTGCTTGACATACCCTGATCATCAGGACAGCTTTCCTGATGTCCCGAACCCCGTCGTAGACCAGGCGGGAGGCGTCGATGAACTCGTTCTCCTCGAAGGGCTGGGGCACGTTGGCACTCAGGGCTTCAATGGCCACCTCCACTTGCTCAGCAAACCGTGGCATCACTGGGTGAAACACAAAGACAGGCAGCAGGGTCACACACCTCCTCTCCTGAACACTTCTCCCCTGCTCTCCAGGGGACGTGGCCATTCCCAGGCACAGGGAGGCTCATGGATGGGTTTGTACCCACCCTGCAGGTGGAGAGGTCTGGCACTTTACCTGAGAGCACAGAAATAACCATCTCTATATTCTCTCCTCCAATTGTGCAACAAAGAATAGAAAACTTGCTTTAAAAACTGTGATTTACTAACTTTTAAAAGGCTGCAAGATACCTGGGCAGTCAGTAAAGTTCATTTAAAAGCTTTACAAGCTGTAATGAGCCGAGTAAATATTTGTAGCAAGAGATCAAAGTCAACTGTAGCCTTTATGCCTGCTAATTTATATAATTTACACTCTAGCTCATACTAAATAATAATAATAATTTTATAAGGAACAAAATGCAACATCAAGGATATTATTTTGTGAAGACACCTAAATGAATCTTCTGTTTCTTCACTATCATCATGTATATAACACAAAAAATAACCACAGATATTGGCTAACAATATCATAAACTGTGATATGAACTTATTTAATATACAACTTCAAGCAATTCTTTACTTTTGTAAATGGGTTCAGGGCATTGCTTGAAGTATCAAGAGGCTTTTTTAAAAATTTCATAGAGGATTCCTTTGAAGGGTTTTTCACTTTTTGCACATCATGCTGGTGGGAAAATAAATCTTCCCCAAATCAGTCCTCTAACAACTTAAACCCAAATCCTACAAACAAAGATCAGGTCCCACTGTTTACAATGCACCTACATTCCTGTACTTGTTTATTCCTCTTCAAATTTTAATATTGAGGGACTGTGCTCATCGAGGACAAACATAATCAATGTTTCATGGGAAACTGAATGAAAAATCCAGCTGGATTAATTCTTAAGAATTTAAGGAACTTGGGTCAAGTTTAAGATTTACAGATAGGCATTTTTTCATCGTATTTGCATCACTTTATTCTAGCATTGAGGTATCCAGATCATGTATCACTGACTTTCCTATTTTGGCAATATAACTGAAAGAACAGGAAAAGATGATTCTTAAATCAGTTGCTTGCCTTTTTTTGGTTAAAATATTACCTTTCTTACCCATTTTTTCCCTAAACCTTCTTTTTAATACACTTATTGGTAACTTGAACCCAACTGATGAATACAAAAGGGAATTTCCAGTGTTATTTTCATCAAGAACAGCGACATTCTTTCCTAGGAACTTCTGCATAGGAAACCACATTTACTTCTTGATTGAATGTTCTTAAATTTATTTTAATCATAACAAAAACTACATTATATGCATCTTACTATCTGATTTAAAGTAAAACCACAAAAAAACCCCCATGATTTAAGAATAGTTTACATTTTGATGAACAAGTGGCATCAACCAAGAGCTCAAACTTTCTGTTTCTGGTATTTAGGTATCACTCATTGGATGCAAATGAGGAAATCTTTAAAGGGATACAGTGATTCAAATTTTGTTTACACATCACTCTATATATATATATATATACACATATATATATATATTCATACACACAGGTGAAAAAACAGAATTGTATTTCCCATGCAGATAATGTTCAGTGAATTCCTGGGATACACTGGAGAAACAGGAAAAAGTCACAGCAACAATAGACTTTAAAAAAGTAAACATTAACAAAATATTGCCAGGCAGAGGGGAAACATTTTAATTAAAAAAGGAGTTTGAGAGAGCTGGAAGTTTTTGGAAAGAGTATTTAATAAATGCATATATCAAATTACCTTAATTAATAGAACAATTGAAAGTGTAGTAGGAGGCTAATATGATTGCATAAGGAAGCCTCTAGCCTGAATATCAAAAAGCAATCATTAAAAATATAATGAAAACAAGTAAACCTAAAGAATAAAAGAGAAATTATTTCGGGTTATTGGGATAAAACATGTAAAACTAGAGAAAATGACAACAAGAAAAAAAAGAAAAAAGGAGGTAAAGAACCCTAATATTTAGGGTTAAATTAAATTTAACCTTAAATTTCTGTCTAAAATTTCCTAACTAGCAGAGGTGGTCAGGCATATAGCTAACAGTAGGTGCAACAGGCCTGAATTAGGAATGGGCAGTTGGAAGAACATCTACATAAGCATAAGGAAATTTAACTTTTACAGTTGTCTTCAAGTTAACAGAACATAGTAAAATTTACCCTGTAGTTCTTAAGCAAAAAAAAATCAAAGCAATTTCTGAACTGTTTTTGAGAAGAAAAACAGTAATGGTGAAAATTCCAGGGACTTGGAAAAAGAAAAAAGAAAGCTCTTGTCTATTTTAAATAAAGGTATATAATCCTCATATAAAGGTTCACATAAAGGTAGAGAAGAAAGGATGAAAGATTTATAACACATTCAACATAATTTCAGTACCCACAAATAAAATGAAACATGATGTGGGACAATTAATGTTTAATTATCTGTAAATAATTAGCAGATGCTGGACAGGCAGCAGACTTGTGGAAATAAGTTGCACCAAGCTTTTACAATATTTCCCTTGACTAGGCAGTGACAGTGGGGGAGGCAGATGTGACACAGCTGGATTTTGGGGAGATCTTTGTCATGGCCACATGTGGAATTCTCAGAACAAAACAAGGGAAAAATTTAAATTACATGGTTGTAAGGTGGAAAGTTGAATTTTATTCGTATTCCTGAACATGAGCCAATCATTCCTGACCACATTTATTACCACCACTGGGTGTGGAAGCTTCTCCCATCAGTTCTGATTTTGCAGACCTGGCTATAATTCAGTCCCTAATTTACATTACTACATGTGAACATTATCTGCTGTTTCAAAATGGAAATAGATATAAAACTGCTTTATGAATTGCTTGCTTGCCAATCATATTTTTACATCAGTGCTCACTTTTGATTAGGCAAGCAAGAGAAAAACACCTTTAATAGGGGCTATTACTTATTGCTTCTCTAAGCATATGTTGTCATTTAATGCAGAGAAATTTCTGAAAATTGAAAATTGAGTTCAGAGCTGTATTATTCTCCAGTTAAAGTTATTGAACTCCATGACAAAAAAAACCTCCAGTCCTTCTTCTCTATTATTTACCACACAAAGAAGAATATTCCTGTGCCAAAGGAAAGAATCACAGGGAAAATTCAGGCAAAAGTGTAAATTTCTATCAGGAGTTAAAACTTGTAAATGCATCAGACAGAGAATGATTCATTTGTTATGCACGGAGAAATTGGCTATAAATTTTAGATCCAGAAGTAAATCAATACTTCTGGGGAAAAATTAAACATCGGTTTCTTAGTTTGAGCTGTGGCCTTGAAAACGGTCACACATATGCTTAGACTGAAAAATGTGGTCCATTAACATCTCGCAGTCTAACGACATGAATTAATTAGGCACCTGCATAAATGTTGACAGAATCAGGTCCCAAGTTAATAGCAACACTTCTAATTCACTGACTTTGTCATTCCAACAAAATAAAGATTTTAAAGCCTTTCTGTGGATGAGTTTCCAATGGCCCTGAAAGCAAGACCACTGCCAATAAAATCTAGATTGAATGGCTACTGGAGAAAAACAGGGAATCAGCAAAGTTGAAATTACTTCCATTTTATCAATTGATTAATTCTTTTAAATTATACTCTTTTTTTTTTTCTATCAGCATAATAGAAAACCAGCACATCACCATGTGTGAATTCATGTCTTGATCAACTTGTACTTTTTTGAGAACTTCCCCATTCCACAAAGAAAATATTTTCTCTAAAGCTCTTCTTGTTTTTTTCCCACCCACCCATATCTCCTACATATTAAAATTATCAAGTAATTATCTGTTTTCTAAAAAGATATTCCCTATTGACTTTTTCTCCTATGGCAATCAGTTTGTACTGCGATTTTTGTACTTAGAAACAACTCTGCAAATTTTGTTTCATGATATGGGAACAATAAGATCCCTGATAGACAGGGAAATGTTAGGTTACATAAAAAAAATTATTGAGATAAAAATTAAAAAATGTTTGGGCGTTCTCGTTCATAGCATTAGAACAAAAAGTTTCATTAATATGCAAGATTAAATGAATGCCTTGCTGATTTATTGCACTTTTATGGCCTTATTATTTAGGAACTTGAATTCCTCAGAATCTTAAGTAGATGTGAATGTTCAGAAATGTAGAAAGGGATAATTAAGACACCAAAAAAGCAATAAAGGTCAAGGATCCTCCAGGTGCATGGGTTTCTAATTCTTAATAGCATCAATTGGAGTCAGGAAATTTGGTCTGGTTTTGTCCCACTTCATTCAACTGGAAGTTTCAAATCTCCTTCCCTCTACCAGGCAGAGAATAGTAGATGCTTCCATGAGACAATTAATGTCACCCACCCTACTTCAAAGACTCAACTTCAGCTGGATAAAATTCTGATTTTCCTGTGCCTGCTGAAGAGAGGGGGAAGTGTTTGGCTTAGCACCAGATGTCTGCTTTGGACAACAAAGTTTAGGCATAAATCAACCCCATTTGTGCCCCAAATCCTGGAACACTCTTGGCTCTGAATCAGGCTGAGCCCAACGTGGCTTCTTTCAATCCAAATCTCACAGGAACTGCAGGGTTCCCAGAGGTCTCATCTTTGGGGCATTTTTCTGGCCAGAAGGTGGTTTTTGAATGGCACCAGCAGAGCTATTTCTTAGAGATTCCTTTTGAAAAGATGAGGACCTACTTGATTCTTTTTAGAGTCCAGGCATCTGGATTCAAGGGATCCCTTCCCAAAGATCAGGGGTGTTCCCTGGAGCCAGACTGTCCTCAGACAAATCAGATATTTGAACCCACTGCACCCAGCTGTGCCCTCTGGCTGGCAATGGTAGCTCTGTGCTTATTTAAACATTTGTACCTGTCCTTAAGAAAACTGATTTTCCCTAAGCCATGTTGATAGAGACACATCATTTAAGGTGCCAATCACCTTATCTAGGTAGCCCTTAAATGGCTATAAAAGTCTGGTTTGATGTGGGTAGGATAATTCAAGAATGACATGGCAGTCTAAAGGTTCAGACCAGTACACTGCTAAAAGTTTCAAGATCCCTAAAAAAATATCTGTGCTTCTCCTAAACATCATAGTTGTTTGTGTCACATAAATCAAGGAAATTATCTAGAGTGACTGGCAGGATTGTAAACTTACAGTTATCAGGGGAGACTAAAAAGGAAAAAAAATCATGAATGAGCATTATAAAAAAAAGATGCTCTGTTAGAAAAAAAAGCCCAGCCATTATCCAGATTTAAGAGGTTCTAGTATAAAAAATTCGCAAAGTTAATTAAACCTAACTAAAACTTAATTAAGCTGAAAAATTTCAGGGCTCTAGATGAAATTTCTTCTGTTGGTTTTTGTGTTTGTAGGGGTTTTGGTTGCTTTTGGTTGGGTTTTTGTTTTTGTTTTGTTTTGTTTTTTAATTCATTAATTTACTTAATTGAAGAAAGAATGCAGTCTACTGGGAAGTTCAAATATTTAAAACAGGTATTTAAGAGATAATTCCTAAAGGATATCTGACATTCTCAGTCAAAGCACAGTCTCTCGGTTTTGTTTGAAGGATGAATAAGGAATGAAATATGATACCTTATTTAGCTCAAAGTGTTTGTCAAAGTCTGTTTCTAGAAGAGCTGTACATTCCTTATCAGAAGATTCTAAGTATTTCACAAAATGTTTTAAAGTCCTGGTCTCCTATCATATAATTTATATTTCGGTCATGACTATTATATTGCTAATTAAGAAGGAAAAGCTTTATAAAAGTCTACTGAAATATTCCATAACATAGAATAGAATCACAGAATCCTCTGGGTTGAAAAATATCCCTCCGATCACAGAGTCCAACCCTTAACTCAGCACTGCCAAGGCCACCACTGACCCCTGTCCCCAAGTGCCACATCCACAGAGCTTTTAAATCCCTCCAGGGATGGGGACTCCACCACTGCCCTGGGCAGCTCTGCCAGAGATGAACAAGCCTTTCCACGAAGAAATTTTCCCAATATCCAATCCAAACCTCCCCTGGCCCAGCCTGAGGCCGTTCCCTCTCCTCCTGTCCCTGTTCCCTGGGAGCAGAGCCCGACCCTCCCTGGCTGTCCCCTCCTGTCAGGGAGTTGTGCAGAGCCACAAGGTCCCCCCAGAGCCTCCTTTTCTCCAGGCTGAGCCTCTTTCCCAGCTCCCTCAGCTGCTCCTGGTGCTCCAAACCTTTCCCCAGCTCCGTTTTGGGTATCAGACCCTGTACGTCTCACACTGGTGACTCAGGAAACAGGAAAAGCAAAATTAGGGCAGAGTGTTGTTGCCCAGAGAAGGATGGAACATCACTGTCCAGGGCACAAGCCCATCTTTTCCCTTCCTGCTATTTACTGATTCACTTTCCCTCTGATGAAATGGTTAGAAGTCAGATATAAATGATGAATATCCACACCCTACAGCAGTTTCAGGAAACACAAGGCTTTCAGGAAGAATCAGCCTTCACTGTCAAACATTAATGTAGCCATGGCCCATAAAAACAATGGTCCCAGGCTTCCTTCAATTTATGGACAAGTCCTGACCCTTTGGCCCACTTGTGTTAAGTCTTCTGGCACTTCCCTGAAGGCTTCAACTTTATCTGTGGGTTTATGCAACCAAGCAGATTGACATGGGAATAGAAAAAATAGATTTGCTCACATGCAGCCCAGGTGAGATGGACATAACAGAAATAAATGGGATATCTGGACTAGGTTACCAAGTGCTGGGAGACAGGGACACACAGACAAAAGGGAAAAACACACTTTCAAACTCTGTCCTGCCTGAACTGCCATTCACAGAATGATAAATGTCAGCGGAAAAGCCAGGGAAGTGTTGTTTGCCTCCTGGCCAGCACAGGAAGCCACTGATTAAGGACAGGTACATCCCAAAGTGGACAGAGGAGGATAACAAATGTCAGCTGCAGGGACATCTGTGTCTCACCAGTTTCAGCTGGCTCATTCTCCTGTCTACCTGTGCAAGACTACACACAGTGAGCACCCCCAAAATATTATTCCTGCCAAACAGAACTCCCTTCAGCTTAGTATTTCAGATAAAAGCAAACTGTTTAGAAAATTCCCTCAAGAAATCAGCCTCATGCTGTTGGACACCAAGCAGGTTATGCAACAAGCAAACCCCCCTTGCTGGCTTAGTTATGAGTTTGTGTATATCAATATGTAGGTGTGTGTAGGCAAGGGGATGCAAGGAATACCAGTGCTTTTATTTTAAAACATTATTGTACAATTCACACATGTATTCACTAAACATTCTGCTGGAGTTGGTGGATGGATATTCAGTCATTTCTCTGCCCATATTTTCTAGACCTGGTGAATTTCTTTCTATTTCTACCACCACCCTTCTTATTTAAAAATATGGCTTTTAAGAGCACAAAATGTTTTTGAGAAGAGATTTGAACAGTGACAAAATAATAATGGTTTGTGAAAATGGGCATCTCTATTATATTACTCAATTATTCATTATATAAGGTGTCTGGCACATCCAAAATAGATAATCCTTGTATTTTTTAAACTCTCGCTGAGTTAATTTACATCTAAATCTTGAATTTTCTTTGATTATGCAATCCTTAGTCTGACCTTCTTTCATTTCTGGAAGATCTTTAGGTTGTGGAGAACAAAGTGTAAATATCTACTTGGGGTATTCAGTGAGTATCTTCCTATTAGCACAGCCTAACATCTTCAGCCCTGATGTGAGGGTGTTGAGCATGGAAAAAAGTATCATTTCTCAGCTCCCCATTACAATGCCACAGTTTTTCTGAGAGGATGAATTAGCTTGGAAACGTCATGTCAATGTAGATAATATAGATTTGATTGAACAATATCTGATTGTCCCAATCACCTAGAGAAATTAAATAAAAATATCTTTACTCCTGTCTTTCTCTCCCAAACAGCCCAAACAGCATTTTCCTTCTGGCAAATTTTGCTGCTGCCTCTTCCCCTGTTAATGAATGCATGGAACACCAACCATGGCACTGACCCTGCAGCGTCACAAGATTTCTCTCTCAGCCTGCTGAGAAATGATCACTTGTGCTTTGCTTGTGCCTTGTCACCAGCTCTTAATCCATCAAAGGCCTTAACACTCACCCCATGGTCACCCATTTGCCAAACAGCTGCCTGTGCAGGGCGTTAGGAAAAGCCTTTGAAAATCTAAATCAATTACATTATATTCTACTTTAGTCCTGTATTCCATTATTAAACTCTAAAAGTGGAGAGAAAAAGAAAGAGAATTTCAGCTTTGAGCCACAGTGGTGATTTATTAATCTCTTCTGTCTCATTTAATTGCTTTATAATGCATTTTATATGATTTCTCAGTGTATTCCTCTGTATATTGATCAGAGTTTCTCTGGTTAAAAATTCTTTGGATCAAACCAAGCAATAGTGGAACACAACCTTGGGTGTTCTCTGGTCCTTTTGTAAAACACCTTTTCTTTAATAATTTTTTTTTTTTTTTTTTTTTTTTTTTGGTGACACCTTGACCTTTGGATATCAGTTTAGCAAAACTTTAAAGAAAATGCTACAGTACTTTGCAGAATAAGTCATAATTTGATCAAAACTCCTGGATAAATTATCTCATGTTCTCAGGATGATGGTACCCATAAGTTTTACTATAACTACCTAAACTCCCATAAAACATGAATTTAACATCATTTATTTTTTAAATAGGCTCAATTTCATATTTTTTAGCACTCCTTAGATTCAATATGGGGTTTTTTGATTACAGCTAGGCTTAAATTCATCTTCTTGCTTCTACATTTTGTTTCCCTTCATACCACTGCTGAAAAATCCATCTTTCCCACATTTTAGTATTAGCTTTGATAACATCATTGAGCTGCCTTTTTCTAGTGATAAATATCTTTAAAGTTTGCCCTACTCAAACAGATAAAACTCTCACAGCCTTATTGCTGAATTGCCAGTAGTGCTGATTTTCAACCTTAGTCCATTCTGATAAAGACAAAATAAAAAAATTGTGTCAAAACAGAAGTCAGAGTGACCTACTTTAAACCAGTGAGTTACAAAGTTACTGGGATATTTTTGAAACATGCTAAAAGCTGAAACTCCAATTTCTGGTGTGACTCAGATGATTTTAAATTTCCAATGTCCTTCACAGGAGTAACCCAAGTATTACGGTACTTGCTGTTCCAGGATGGTTTCCAGACAGCCCAGTACAAACTGAAGCAAAAAAAAAAAAAAAAATTGTTGGGAAGTTTTCACAGCCTTTCCCAGGAAGTTCTGGTCCTGCTTGTTCTGCTCCTATTCCTTTCATTTCCCATTCACTTCCATTCATCACAACCCTGCAAAGTCTACTCCAGTTTTCCCAGCTTAAATTCAAGCCTCTTGACCTTTAAAGAATGTCACAGCTTTTTCTCCTTCCTGAACCTCAAAAATCTTGAAAACTAGTATCTGGCTTCATTGCCTGTCCCTTGAGTTCTTTCTAGGGATAATTCTTTTTTATTTGTTTAGAAACTCAGGCTTCTTGCCTTCAGTTTTTACAGCTTCTGAGGCAATTGCTGGGTACACTTCAGTCTCCTCCTCCGTGAAGGCAACGGGAGAGTCTCAGCTGGCCTTGGTCACTCTGGGTACTGAGCAGGATGGGAGACCTCAATATTCAAACAGAAATTCTACTCTGTTTCCTCTTCCTTCCTTCCCTTTCCTTTGGCCTTTATCCTTGCTTTTAACCCTTTTCTTTCTTCTCTTTTCCTTTCCATCCTTCTCTCCCTTTTTTTTTTCCTTTTTTTTTGGGCCATGGACAACTTGTAACAGGATAATTTCAGAGTTTTCTACAAATCTGAATACCAGTATAACATTTAACAGAGGCCCACCAAAAAATCCTCAAACAAACAAAAAAAAAACCTACAAAGAATAACCAAAAACCACCTCAAAACAAACCAATCACCAAAAAAAAAAAAAAAAAAAGGACCTTGAAGCTCTGGTTTACTTCTCTGAAAGTAACATCCAGTAAAATCTATGAGTTTGGTGTTTGTTCCCAGTGAGCCCCATCGACCCTGGTTTTATGGGTTTCATCTTGAATTTATAAGAAAACCAGCAAGTGAGAGCTAAGATTTTGTTATGGCTTTTAAAGGAAAACAAAAGTATCCAATTTTAAAATGGCATTAACCAGTCTGTCACTCCCTAATACTGCTGTCAGAGATAAGAACCCAACCTCTACCAAGTACTTGGCTTTAAAGGCAGTTTGTTAGACAAGCACAAGGAAAAAAAGCTCTGAAACACTAAAACCCCCACCCTATATATTCCAACAGCTGTAAATTAAAAACACAAACAAATAAAACTTGGAAGTGAGACTGGTTATTAAAGCAATGTTTGCAGTTCCTATTTCTCAGCAACTATCAACATCATTTTCATGAGAGAATTATTTTCTCCTCCCTGAAAAAAATGCATTAGCAAGGTGTTTGTCTTTCCAAAACACTGTATCTGTATTTTTTCACTGTGGATCCAACCCAACACTCACAGAACAGAGAAATCTCTGGAAAAAGAGGCTTAAAGAGGCTTTCATTTTCTGAGCTGACAGTTAAAAGTAAATAATAATTATATGAGAAAGGTAATGTGCTTATTTCTTTTCTATTATCATTTAACTAATTTCTTCCCAGCTTCCAAAAACACTTCATTTAAAACTAAATTAAGGTCAATAAAAAAAAAAATTAAAAAAGGAATGAAGATGAAAAGAGTGAGATGTTCATGACTGTGCATCTCATAGAGATGCTGATGTGCACATCTGTGGGTGGAACCGGAATCCAAATCAATCACTGGCATCATTCTTGAGCGTTTGATAAAATCTGGGCAGGAACTCAAGGTGAGGAATTGAAAGAATATCAAAATAAATGTACGGATTTGTAGGTACCCAGATCATGGAATCAGTGAGGTTGGAAAATCTCTCTCAGACCATCGAGTCCAACCATTCCCCCAGCACCACTCTGCTCACCACTGCACCCTGTCCCCAGGTGCCCCACCCACAGGGCTTCTGGACACTTCCAAGGATGGTGATTCCAGAATGGCACAGAGGGGTCTAAGTCCCATTTTCACCACTTTATTCTAAGGCAATGAAATGAGCCAGTAAATTCTACTTTTTTTTAATCATAGAGAAATCATAATCAATGCCTTTGTAAATGGCCTAAAAAGCTGCAGATAGAAATTGTGCTCTAATATTAATGAGCCACATTCACAACTGGCAGAAACTGTTTAAGCTTCATCAGCTTCACTGAATTTGGGCCCATTCTGCCTCTGAACTACTACTACACAATTTGTACACGATATAAAGTTCTTAATACTGTCAGCACAATGTTTTAAACTTTTTTAAATACTGACAATTTTATTTACACTTTGTAAAATAAAAAAATAAGTAATAACTTTGACTTGGAGGAACAGGAACTTGTTCTTAACTACTGAATCCCAGCATTAACACATTGATGTTGTGATAAGATGCACTCAGTCCAGAACATATGGCACTTAGTTACAATGGAAATTATACCAAAAAGTTAATTAAATATGGAATTTAAGCATTTGCTGTGCATATTATTCATCTATATAATGGCACTTTATACCTTCCCATTGAAAATTTTTAAATAAAAACATTTACAGAACGTTGGGTCACAAATTTTAGCTCAATAAAAAGCTCAAACACACATTTTGCTTTGTTCAATCAAGAAATCTTAATGGTAGGAACAATTCTTCATAGCCTCTCCTTGAGAAAAATATGACTTTGACAGAAGGGTGCAACAAAATATTTTACCATGTCAAACTGACCAGATTATTTTCCTTCTGTGAATTCATAAAACCAGCTCATAAAATTTTAAAAAGAAGCTAAATTTACAGTAGTTATTCCACTCATCTCTTGTTGGGTAGTAAAAAATAGGCTGACATTAGGCTGGGGGCTACAATACCACAAGAAATATTTAATCATCCCAAAATCAGGTTTTTTAGTTTATTTTGTTGGTTCCTGTTCTCAAAGTGAACTCGGAGACTGCAGAGCTTGAACAGTTTTTGCTTTTCCATCTCACAGGGCAATTCCTGGGCTTTCTGTCCAAAAGTCACATTTGATGTGACCTGAACTGGTGCAATTTTCATTTGTTCCTTCTAAAATGATCTGGATGGTTTTAAACCCCAGATGAACAAGTGCAATCAGGCAGGGGAGGATCAGCTCAGACACTTCCACACACCCACAGTTCGTGCATCTCCATCCTACCAGGGCACCTGATCAGTGTGTGGAGACCCAGCCTGTGAAGTCAATGAAATTTGGAGCATGATTCACTCAAAACCACCCAAACCCACTGCCTTGAGATCAGAGCACTTGGTAGCACTGCCTGCACTGAATTATTGAGAGCACTGATATAAAGGGCTTTAAAATGACCAGCACAGACCTAATCACCTACACTGACATGAATCCAATCCCTGCTCTGGCAAGGCAAAAACAGATTGAAAAAAGGAGAATATTTGTTCCCAGTCTATCAATCTAGTAGACTTTTCTACTCTTATATAACCTACATATTTTATACCATCTAGCACAGACTTTTATATTTTTTCAATCAGGTGGTACATTTTCAGTTGCTTATATGCACTTTACAATGAAAAGTTGTTTCGTTTAGCAACATTTCAGTCATCAACAAGTACATTCACCTGCACAGACCAAAGAGTAATGTTTGCAGTGATTTTTCTGGAGACACATAATACACATAATCGACTCAGAAGAAAAGGCCGTGTATTATTTATTCAAATCATAGAAACTTTGATGTAGTGGCCTAGTCTTGACGTGTTACTGAATCTCTTCTCTTATACAGCTCCTGTCAGTATGGCTCCTGCAACAGCACTGAGCAGAGAATAAAAACCACACTCACAGCCATGAATTTCTTTGTTCATCTCTTGTTTACAAGCCCAGATTTCCCTCTGAGCTTCTCCAAGAATTAACAGAAAGTTTTAAACGACCAAGTAACAGTGTTTCAACAACTCTTCCAGCATTTCAAGGGACTCACCAGTTTCGGAGAGCAGTTTGGTAGCTTCCAGCACCTTCTCAGTGTACACGCCAGTCTCGTAGTTCTCCATCTCGGCGTTGATGATGTGGATGACTCGCGCCGCGCGGCCCCGGATGGCGCCCGCCGTCCTGTCCAGCGTGTCCACGTCCCCCTCTTGCAGGGCAATCACACACTTGTTCACATCTTCCAGGATGTGGTTTTCTGGGATGGGTGGATGGGGAAAATACAGCTCATTCTACTTAATTCTTCCTCATAGAAAGGCTGACTGATGCGGAAAAATGTCAGTGTGTTAAAGAATTGATATCTGTCGTTATCCGGGCTGCAAAACAAAAGCCCTTCTGTGATGCTGTCATAAAATAGCAAAAATCAGTGTGATATTTATCTTTAGTAGGGATTGGGCTACATCATCTTACCTCTACTGTGAGTCCCAACCTGTAATTTCTTGAAAACTAGTCACATTAAGTTCAAACATCACACTGAATTTTATTATCGTGAAATTGTAAGTAAAATGAATGCAAAAGGGAAAGCAGCCAAATATTTCTTAGGTTCTCTAATAAACAGTTGGGCAGTTTTCTGAAGGTGAATTTACACTCTCCCATAAATGTTTATTATGTTTGGCTTATTTTTTGCCTAAATAAGTCAGAAAAGAAAACAAATCACATTGAAAAAACAACAGCAAATGGCCTTTGTAGACAGCACAGAACCTGGGCATGAGCAGTTCCTCTCCCTCACTCCATCTATGCCAGAGAAGAAGCTGGGAATTTCTAATAACACACCCTATAATTATATGTGACTGTGCATATTCTGAAGCAAGAGCTGACATCAGTGACTCTGCTCAAATGAGCTGATATCAAGCACCTTTATTGGATTCCTGGGAGATGTATTGTTATTTTTGTGGCTCTGAATCAGGCATCTACTCTCACGTACAGCAGTATCATAATTTATGTAAGATTCTCACATAAAAATTATGTGCAAGCATGAAGAAGACTCTGACTAGGTCAGGCATTATTTCTCTGCAGTCAGTAGAGTAAAAAATGATTTTAGTAAGACCATGACTGAATTTCATATTTGACCAAACTCAGTCTGAGAAATTTGGTGACTCTAAATAACAACTTGATTTTCTGCTAGAGACACCTCTAAACCAAATGTGAAATGCTGTTCTTTGTAGCAGTAGTAAAACAGAATTAATCAGTTCATCAACTGTTTTTTGTTAATTATCCTTTGCCACTAAAAAGAATGACTCACTAATCTTCACCATTAAAAATTCCAAGGCTGGATCATTTGAGGGTTTCAGAAATGTTTTACATGATGTTGAATTTTACACTGCAACAACTTTGGATGGAAACTGAAAGTCCCCTGAGCTGTGAATCTGAGTAACATGCAAGGCAAAATTCTTTGTTTAAAACACTCCCTATTCAGAATGAAAAAGCAATGCTTTGTTAAATTTTTTCTTCACTGTTTCCATTTCACCATCACAAACTGCTTCTACTATGGCATGACCAAAGTTTTGCCCAAAAGAAGTGATATATGGATTTGGACAGTGCATTTGGAATGTGAAATAACTTCTTAAAATTATGGTCAGCTTTCTTTTGGTAGCCACCATATCATTAAAACATTCCATCAAATATGACAGTCAAGATGAAGAAGAGGAGGTGTCATTTCAGGAGGTACATTTAACCACATATTGGCATTTTGAATGCTTGGCTGCTTTAACATCCAAAAATAAAAATACCCTGTGTAAGCTGAGACTTCCAAGCTTTACAGCAAGAGCAACAGGCTTTCTGTTTCCTCATGTTTAATAGAGATGTCTATGCAAAAAATTAGGAAAAAAAATCTAAATTTTAAGAAATAATACTTCTCAGCTGCCTTGGAATATTGGGATCTAAGTCAAAACTCTGTTAGAAGGAATTAAGATTTGAGAAAAAGAAATTAAAAACCCTATCATCCATTCAAATTACTTCTGGTTTATGGATACAAGCACTTGGAGTATGAAAAGTCCTCAAACAAAGAAGAAAATGGCCATTTGAGCCAGATTTCCAACTCTGTCATGTGGACTGGGTCTGCAGTTTACAAGCCTGGTCATCCCTTTCCCTTCCAACTAGTTCTACTGGAAAGTCTTTCTCAGCTTCAAATCTCAAATAAAAACCAATGTGCTCCCATCCTCTGAAGTACATTTCTATTCAGAGAGATCATTTTTGTTTTCTTGCCATGGCTTGCAGAAAATATTCACAGGGCTGTTGAACTCTGGAGTGTAATTAACTAAACCAAACCATTTCCCTGTTAATAAGAGTAGTAGGATGCCACCAAACAAGATAAAGAGGGCAAAAAAAAAGAAAACTAAGGATTTTTTTTAAAGGAAAAATGTTTTTCCTTGCAGTGTTTTTTTTTCCTCATAAATTTATTTTGGAAAATTTAGGAAAATTCAAGGAAAATAATGTAGAATGATTCATAGTATTTTGGCCAGACTGTCTCATGAAGTTTGGCTCTTCTGAGAAATCTGAGTGAGCAAAGCCCTCTTGGCACACTCTATGTCCTTACAATGATGAAATTCACCCTTCAAAGCAAAATGCAAAAACGAGTTTTCTGCTGCAGAAATTAACCCAAGCCATGCAACACTTTGCAATTACAGCATTCATTGAGTATGACCAAATTACAACAATACATTGTCACAAGCTGTAGCACTTTACAAGGAGGATGGAGCATAGCCTGACCCAGGGTCAGTGTCCTTCCGTTCTCCATCCCTTCTTTACCTTCCCAAACCAAACCATCCTGTGATTCTACGGTTCTGTGAAATTCACCTTTCCTTCTCTTGCCAACAACTGCACAAGGATTCCAACAATTTCTATGAATACTCTCAGCCTGGAACACATTTTTAGAAGCTGGCCAAAATCCTATTTTGTGCCTGGGTTGAAACAGATCTTCTCTAGGAACAGAAGCACAAGTAGGGTGCCATGTCTGGGAGGTGAAAAGCCAGGGATTAACTAACACAGCGTGCTTGGTCCTACTGAGGACAGAAGATCAGCATTCCAACAGAGATGGACTAATGGATTAATGAGCTTTAGTAATGATAGCTTTTGTCCACTCCAACAATACCTTAATTTAGGAGTTTATTATTAGAAAAGTCTCTTGATCCCAGTACCTGAAACAGAGAGGAAATCATCCACTGAAGTGATGTCGTCGACAGCCTCAGTGAGAACTCGCACCTGTTTCTCCCACTGGTCCTTAAACACATCCATGTTGTCCTGGGCTACTTTGCTCTGGGGTCTGGCAGCCAATGTGAGTGCAGCATTAATTACCTGTTAGTCAAATCCATTGGTTAGAAGAGGAGTGGCAAACAATTTTTTTTTGTTTTGTTTTGTTTTTTGTGGGTTTTTTGTTTGGTTGGTTTTTTGGGGTTTTTTTTGGTTTTGTCTTGGTTTTTTGATTTTTTGTTTTTGTTTGTTGTTGTTTTTCAAGGGAAAGGGCAAATAGGTTATGGACTTTGTTAAAAATACAGCATTACAATCCATTTGATATGAAGGGTCTCAAGATATGGATGCTTTTTTCACAGATTTTGAAAATCAGGCAACAATCTCATGACAAAGACAAGGCTATCTTTTTCTTCTAATGCTTTTAAGTGCTAAAAGAATACTCAGGTACTTTTTAGCAGGAATCTTAACTCACCTGTGGGCAGAGACTGTCAATCTGTGTGGCTGCCATACGGACTAACTTCACACCTTCTTCATTATTGGAGATTGAACAGGCCAGATTTGCAACCTGCAATGAAATCATGAAATCATCAGGATGAGAACAAGGCTTCAGGCAAGTGAGCCATTTTATACCTTTTTCTGTTCTTATTAAGCTTTGCCTGAAATGGAAGAATTTTTTACAAGAGGAACAATATATCTTCTCTGCTGGTGAACAGAAACTCAAGTAGATTATTTCCTTACTAGCAAACTGAACTACCCATCTTTAACTTTTTCTCAGAATCTTCCTTCACTGTCAAGTGCTTCACATCCTCCTCTATAGCTTGGAAATTATCTGCTGAGAAGTCATATAGGGAGTGCAGAACATCCAGACATCTATCTGTACATTTCCTTTTCTCAGTTTCTTTTTTCCCTTATGAACCATATTCATTATTAGTATGGGTAATCAGGCTCATCCATACACTCTCTGAGCTTGGAAAAATGAAGGATTTTTGATGTCCTAACACATGGAATCATACTTTCCAACCCATAAACAAAACTGATACCTTCACTGATACTGGGCAGTTACACATCTCTCAAATGACTTCATTGTTTCTGACATTTTATGCATTTAAAATAATTTTAATTTTCAGGTGGACTTCTTTATTTCTATGTGTTTGTCTGCCCCACAGTAAAATATCCATTAGTAACAGTAAAGTAACTTATTAATGTGCAATATCTCTGTTGGAAGCCTTGTTCTGTAATATAGGCCTGAAGATCTCATTCAAAGATCTTTTAAATCCACATTTACTTGCCCTGGCACAGCTTTGGGAAGTCTGAACCTCTAAGACTGAAGGCTATTTGGATAAGATAAAGAGTTGGAGAGACATCTGAACGAGATCTAGAGATCAGACCACATCTCAGACACGGCAGAGCTGCATCTCTGTGGCTTGGGTTCAAGTGGAGGAGCGTGTTCTCCCTGCTCATACAGCCCATCCAAAAATCCCATTCCCAAAAGCTTTGTGCCAACACCATGAGTCTGCCCTGGGTTTTGCAAATAGCAATTCATGTCCCAGTGCACACTGTGATATTTAAATCACAAAGCTACATTTTGGGATGGGAAATGCAGGATATTTTTTTAATCATCCAAAATTACGGCTCTTTATTCTAATCTTCATTACAACAAACTTATAAATTTTTAAATATGCTTCCTTGATATTATTCACTGTGCCTGAAGGCATAGCTATCAGTTGGAAATGATCCATGAATTAGTTCAAATGCCCCCATCTTTCCAATTTTCCTGCAGTCTCCCCTTGTGGTATTAATCTGTTCTCATCTGCAGTGCACATCCCTGCCTCAGCCCTGATCCATCTGTTCTGCATAGAACCTTTCTCACTTCCAGTTCTGTGCAGCGTGCTTTGCATAAATCACAGTGCCAAAGCCCAGGCAAGGAAAGAACCCAAGGCTTCAAAGAGTCTTGTAGGCATTTGCTAGTCAAGATTTTATGATAATTTTGTGATTTTTATTTTCATTTCATGATGAGACAAATGAGTTGGTCTGTTTGTTAACAGCCTTACAGCTCTCTTGTCAAAAACATTCTCCTGAGCTGACATCTTCCAATCAATTTACCATTTTCTGTAGTCACTTCTTTGCACACATCAAACAAACCACTTTCATCTTCACCAGAAACAACAGCTAAGCAGGATAATATTTAGAATTCATTAACATGAGTGGAAATTACAGGCTTTAAAAACTAGAAAATGATATTAAGTTTAGCAAGAACGACCTTCCTGTATTGGAACTGAGTGGCTTTTCAGACTGCCCCTATGTTTTGTGATTAACATAATGAGAATTTTTCCTAAGGCTTCAGATGTAACATTACTATTTGCAGATAGAAATATGTGACTGAAGGGGACTGGGTGTCATGAAATGGCCATCAAATTATAAAGAAGGTCTTTGAGTTCCTCTGGAAGGGAATGGTGCAGATATAATCAGCAAAAATAAAACTTATTTCTTCTCCATGTCTGTTAATTACTCTTTAATATAATCTGATGAGATAATATTTGGATGTTGCAAAGTGTCCTGTTTTTACAAGAATGATACAGGCACAACCAGAGCAATATTTTTCCCCCTTTTTTTTGTAAAATAGAGTTCAGGACATTGTTTTGGGTGTTACTATCAACACAAGAGTACAAATGTAATGTATTGCTACATTAAATATACAAAGAGCATTGAAGTTATCTGTTTAAAATAAATAATGATACACATCATGTATAATCCTAAATTTAATAGCTTCTGTGGTACATTTCAAACCCTCTATCATCAGCAGTCAGGCAGCAATACTATTCCCCAACCCAGCAGAGAGTGTGCCAGCCTGCACCACAGCAACATCTGATCATGTCAAATAAACATAGAGATAAGCAAATTCCACAATGGCAGATGCAATCTGGATAAAATTGAATTCAGCACTACAAACCTACAACTTTACCCAAAACTTGATTTTTAAAAGATGGCAAGAAATAGCCTTTACTTTCTTCAGCCTGCATTTCAGTGCACAATCATGGATCTGTGAAACATTACAAGCTTCAGGTGCACTCAGTCACCAGATACCTCACTTTTTAATTACTTTGCTTGACTTTGTTATCAAATACACAGTCAAGTCACCATCAATTAATATTCTTGGCACAGCAAGGTCCACATGCATGCTCTTACTTGATAGAAACCACGAGGTAATTCCCCCTGCTTTAGCTTATTATAAATTCAGCAACTTCAGACATTTTCCTTAACTTATACTATGACCAAGAAATCTTAAACACAACTGCACCCCACTCAGCTGGGACACTTGGATTAGATGCAAACTGACTCCTTTGGACAATGGATTAAAAAAGGGAGGCCCTTCCAGGGGCTGTTCCAGGTGCCTGGCTGGCTCAGCCTCTGGATGTGTCTGGTTTATTTTTTAAACTGAGATGACAGCTGGCCCTGGTGATTGCTGGAAAAGGTATTACTGAAATAAAAGATGTTTTACTGGTGCATTTTAAGTTGTTTGGCGTGGGTATATTTAACAGAACATGTTTTGTGAAGAACACAGACACTTTTGAGGGTGGGAATTTCTTTAATGTACTTTTCCTGGGCTGGATGGAGCAGAGAGCTTGGAAAGGAAAATAAAAAGGCTGTATATTAGTGTAGCTGCCAATTTACCAAAACTTTGATTTGAAGCCTTTACCTTTGCACTTCAAATGCTCTGTCTCCACCAAAGCATTGAAGGGGGAATTTCATGAAAGGCTGTGGAAGCAATCATGTAATTAATTTATTTTTCTTATTTTTTACTGTTTACTAAGTTCCTCCAGCACACTGAACCCACTAAGTGCCTAAACAGAATTTAAGATTGTATTGAGATCAATATGAACTGTCTGAAGAGTATTTATATCAATTAACATATTTTAATGTGTTAAAATCAATGAACTGTGAATCATTCTCAAAAAATACATGAAGAACTTAGTAACAGGAAAACTGCTGTGCAGATGAACATTATTGTCCAGAATTTCAGGTCCTCTAAGCTACTCTTATACCATCAAAACAATTGCTGAACACCTTAAACCTCTCCTGCAAGAGCACAGAGAGGTAATAAGCAAGAAAATAAACACCCAGCTTCAGTGATGCTGTGTTTTTCTATATTCACCAAATTCACTGAAGCAATCCTAGCACTGGGGATGTGAAAAAGCAGGAGCCAGCTCCTCCATGTTAATTCCTAGCAGTGGCACTGATAGCCCAAGGTGCAATTCTGCACCTTGCCAGTATCTGTCTTTAATCATGCAAGGAGTCCCATTAGTTTCAATTATTTAAAATACATCAGGCCCAGTTCCTGTAAAATGTATCTGTCTGTATTTTGTTGTATTTCAGCCTCAGTTTCTGCTGGGTTGGGGTGCAGATTGGGGTGGGGAATGACTTTCTTTCTAATGCAAATTCTCATTACTCTTTGTGGTGACCTCCCTTAGGACAGGAAAACTTTATTTCTGCCACAAAATCGCACTCCAAACTACAAAAGTAATCAAGGATCTTTCACATCAATTTACTTAGTTTTTACATTGATTAAATTCAGGTTTAGTTCTCCTTCACTGTGGTTTTAAATGACACTATTTCCATTTTTGACTTGAGCCCTTTGTATTATTAAAGGTAACTATGACTATCAAGATGTATTGTGCTCTTTTGACTACCAAAATCCATTGGCTTCTGGTTCAAAATTAAATTCAAAGATTTAACATGGCCATTTGGAATTCAACCTAAGTGAAAAAGCCCAAAAGAGAAATCCATTGCTTAGAGCAAAAATGTAAAAAAGGGAGCAGTATAAGCTACAGGAAAAGAGCTATAGCAACACAAAAGCTGCAGAATATCCTATTTTTTAACATTTTCCTTTCATTCTTTTTTCACACCATAAATTGCTTAGAAGAAATGATACTGAAAAAGCTCTGTTCAGCTTTCCCAATGCTTTAACCATTCAAAGGTAGAGAATAAAATCTTTCTTAGTTTCTTATTTTCCATATACTTTGTAAATATGATTTTTTTAAATTGTTTTTGTTCACATTTTTCTGTTTATGTCATTTTTTTTTCTCTGTAATTAACTGATGGAAGTAATAGGAAGAAAAAATTGCAAGAAATTATTCTTTATTTAGGAAAATTTAGAGTAATTTACACAAACCCAAGACACTGGCAAACTTACGTGTCTGCACCACACATTTGAGAAGCTGAAAGTTTCTGAGTGATTCAGCTTGAGTTGAAGGTGGTTTAAGTCAGAGACTTTTGCAGCACTCACAGGGGACTAAAGCCAAGCAAATCATCAATTATCATGTTCAGCTGATGAGATGTAACTTGCTCAACTGTGGTATCTCAACTATTTTAAATTATTTATCCATTCACTTAGTAATTTATCCAGATATTGTTTCAATCTCTGAATCCTTCAAAATTCTGACATATATTAATGTTGGTACTGCTGTAGGCAGCCCAGTGATATTCATGGAGCCACAAATAAGAGATCTTTTTTCTAAAGGAGAGCAGAGTTGAAGCCAAGTTACCCAAGATCTTCAACTTATTTATCCTCTCTGTACTCACTCAAGCATTCTATTATGAGCAAAACTCTATTTATCACTAGACAGGATGTTTCTGCACATACACAAACAAGTGCCAAAAAAATCAAAATGTCACTGAGAGCACACATTGCAGCAGATTCCTGTTCCTCGTCAGGCACTGCAGTGCCAGCTTGTACTGCCATGAAAATAGGAGACTGTGGCCTCTCCCTCAGAGCCTATTCCATATGGCATGGGGGGGAACCTCATTCTGGATAATATGGCAAATTTTCCCTCATTTATACTGACCAGTCACTTTTCTAAATAAGAGATGGGTTTTTAAGCTGTTCACCTGTACATATATTTCACATTGATTAAATAAGCTAACTGCATGCAAAGCAGTAAAAAAGGATTAAGGCATTTCTTTTATAAATTAATAATGAACTGATTTACCGAGTTTGATGTTTGCTTTGAACATTTCTAGCACCACACCCTGAACATATTCAACATGAACTGCTCAGACATTTACGATATGTATCTAAGAAGATTGCTACCAGCAGGATATTAGAAAGCTACAGAGCACTTTAAGCACAACAGTTGAATGTTTTATTTCATGTTTTATATGCTGCCCACTGAACCTATGAAAAACTCTTTCCACTCTCAAAAGGTCAACAGCATTTTCTCTCATACTTACTACAGCAATGAGGCTTTTCCACTCACTCCAATTCCCTTCAGACTTGCTCTGTATCAGATTTAGTTGAAAGAGCTTTAAAAGATTTCTGCTTTTGGTAATGTTCCAAGTACCTCAGACTTCAATAAATTCAGTGGGTCTTCGTCTGAGATTTTTGAAGAAAATCTAAGAGTGTTGGGAGTCTCATGTGTACAGAAAGCTCAACCCTAAATGAAAAGATCCTGACTTTAGACAATTTCAATGAACTGTTGTTAAATCAATCCGAATCTCCTTCATTTTCCAGGCCCATTCTGGTGCATGCTGTAATTATTGCCTATAGGATAGAATAAATGGGAGATCAAAACTGAAGTACCTTGAATAATCCTTCTACTTAACTATTTTCATAACTGAAAAGAAGCCAACATTGGTTCATGTTCAATTATAGAGCTGCCAGTAAAGAATAGAAGAAAAAGGTATTGTATAATGTTTGATCCTTTACTTTAAATATCAGATAATAGTAATGATTTCAGATATAAATAAAAAAAATAGTAGAAGTAAATACTGTCTTTTCTTTCTCTTTATATATGGAATTTGATCACAAAAGTCTCTCTTCCTGAAAAAGGTCAAGTTTTTATACCCACTGATGAGCCTCAACTGTGTGTACCTGATTGCAAACGTAAGAAACCCCCTACAGTGTCTAAAGATCTTCTAGAAGAAGAGTGGGACAAGCTGATTTTAGACCAACTTTCCAGGTCATTGTGATTTGTCAGCAAGATCATCCCAAGAATTCTCTATGGAAAACAGGAGAAAGCAAATTGATTAAAGAAAAAGCAGGTGATTGTCTCAGAGCATTTCTTGAATTTACACCTGAGAAAGATAATTCTGGAAGTTCCTTCAGTTTCAGTTTTACTTTTTCTGTTGTTGTTTTTTTTTTTTTTTTTCCTCTTTCAGTTTTATTCAGGGCTTCAGTTTTACTTTACTTCCATTTGTAAAATTATTCCAGCAATGCTGTTGGACACTTGGAGTGGAGCACTGCCCAGAACTATCAACTGCATTGTCAGCTGGAACCAATGGGCCTGACAGCAACTGCCCCAGCTCCTGTCTGAAGATCCAATCTCACAATTAAAAATCCAGGCCCACATCTGCCAGGGGTCCTCTGTTCCACTGGATCTCTAAATAGCTTGAAATCCAAGGACTTCAGAAAAGTGGATGTGGATGTGAATCCCCAGAGCTGAACCCAGTGGAAATGCTTTGTGCTATGACAGAAAACTCCCTCAGGAATTATGGAGCCTCAACTGTGGTTTTCCTGAGAGTGTGTTTGTGAGCCTCTCAGCTGGAATAGAGCTGAATGATAGAGGCAGTGGGAAACCCAGAGATGAGGACAGCAGGAAAGGGCTTCCCTCCTGAGGTTCACTCCCCAGGATCTGGGAAGCAGAGCTGGGCACTCAGCTTCCTCCTTCAATGGATTGCTCACTACCTTGATGTAATTTCTGAATTTTCTCTCTATACATGTGCACCCACTGCTGAAGAAATAAACAGCAAACAGCTGGAGTAAGCCAAGAAGAAGGGCAGGACTTAGTTAAGACCAGATTTGTGCTTTAATTTTAATTGGCCTTGAGCAGTATAGCATCACACTGATGGAATGCAGCGAGTCTTTCTCCTACAAGAAAGCAGTTTATAAAGATGCAGGGGATCTATTCCTTGCTGTCCATCTATTCAGGTGGATGATGGATTAGATATCCTCTTCTAAACCACACCAGTCACATGATTGCTGAGTAGGATAGCTAAAAGTGATCAATTTCATTTACTGACTACCTGAGTTACAGGTAAAACTGTGTATTACATTGCATTGGTACACACTTTTTTCTTTCTTTCCCAGAAAGCAAAGGTAAAATGTCCAACTACAAGAACTCCTTCTGTAGAGGTCAGAGACCAGAGAACCATCTCACTGCTTTTTCACCTCTGTTAGCAGCATTGGGTTACTTCTCTATTTAATTTGACAATAGGCAAAGGATTTCAGACACTATTCTTCCATAACTGGCCTACTCACAGTGAAACACCAGAGAACAAAGAAACCAGAGGAACATAAAAACTACAGCACTCTCTCTGAAATGTCAGACAACAGAACCTTTACCAACAGTAACTGTTATGTTCCAAAGTGTGCAAATGGACAAAAGAATTTCCTAGCCTGGTACATCAACAAAACTTACGACGTTTTGTGTATTAATCATTTCTGGTCCATTTGCAACCAAGGCCACTGCTACTCAAACTCATCCTGAATTATGAACAATGTATCCTGAAATATCCAAGGAGCAAGAGGGCAGCTGGTGTCCTATGGAAACAAGATTTACAACACTGCAAGGTGTGTGAGTTGATCCCATAAAGCAATTTCGACAACATACCCCTGGCAGTGCTGTAATTAATAGATATTAATAGCAAGTAGTTACCAAAGCAATCCATCTATCTAATAACAGTCCACTATTTTGGCAAACTGCTCAGTGACCCTGGAACATGGATGCATGCCTGACTAGGCTGTGATAATTAAACGTTAGTTATATTATCAGGGAGCTGTATTTTGACAGCTGTTGAAGAAAAAGAGGGGACTGTGTTGGAACTCAGAAAAGTTCAAGATATTAACAGAAGCTCTGCAGGCATTAACAGTGTGATGTCAGACACCCCAGGGTATAAACAAAGCAGAAATTATAATCACTGATCCCTAAAGAAACATAACTTGCAAGTTGGATAGAACCAACTTTATTTAGCTGACCAAAGTGGAAAGAGCTGAATTCGGCAGGGGATGCAATGAATAACAGGAAGGGCTTGCAGAGGTACCTCAGCCAGAAAAGGAAGGTCACAAAAAGTGCATCGCCCCCGATAAGCAAGACTGGAAAACTGGCAACAGCACGTAAAAAGAAACTGAGGTACCCAGCAACTTTTTTTGCCTCAGTGCTCAACAGCAACCTCTCTTCCCAGAGGAGGGACTGCAGGGCAAGGATGGGGGGAATAAAGTCCCTCCTGAGGTTTGAGACCATCTGAAGAACCTGAACATGCACAAGACCATGGGATCCAAGGAGATGCACCCCAGAGTCCTGATGCAGCTGCCAAGCCGCTTTCCATGATATTCACAAAGTCATGGCAGTCCCAGGAAGTCCCAGGTAACCAGAAAAAGGGAAACATTGCCCCCATCTTTAAAAAGGGTTGAAAGGAGGACCCTGGGAGCTACAACCCTGTCAGCCTCACCTCTGTGCCTGGGAAAATCCTGGAAAAGAATCCTCCTCCCAGCTCTGCTAAGGCACACGGAGAACAGGAGGGGATTCAGGACAGCCAGCACAGCTTCACCAGTGGCCAGCAGGCTGAGGGAGGCAGTTCTGCCCCTGTGCCCTGCTCAGGTGAGACCACACCTGCAGAGCTCAGCACAGAGGAGACGTGGACCTGTTGGAGTGGGTCCAGAGGAGAGCCTCAGAAACAATCAGAGAGCTGATTTCCTTCCTAGGGGTCAGGGAAGAAATTTAATTTGGAGTGATATTTTAAAGGCTCACAAAATCCCACTCAGAGAATGACTGATTTTACATGAATTCAGTTTTTGTGCATGAATAGTCTAAAAAATGTTTTTACAATAATTTAGTAATGGCTCAACAGGAATGCAAAACTATGTCATCTGCCCAGAACCAGAATGTGTAGACAAGGCAACAGAACTGGATGTTCCCTTTTCCATTCCTGCTGTCAGCTTTAACCCTGGCATGGAGGGAGCTCATATTGGCTTAAAACATCATTTAGCTTTTTTGTCTGCTTAGCAGCCTTTTTTCCTGCTAATAAATCGGATTTTCTCTTGGAAAAGTCATATTTGTGCTAATTATTCTAACAATAGGAGGGTCAGACACCAAAAACCAAATACCCAGAGTATTTTGTAGAAAAACTGCATGTTGATATGTGGTATTTTCCAAGTTTTTTGTTATAAAAAACTTGTCAGTCCATTATTCCTGCCTTTTTGTCCTGTCACTGTCCATCCAGAAAAAGAGATTTCTTACATGCAGTTGTTTACCAGCAGCTGCATTTATACCAGTAAGGAAACACACCCAAACCACAGACCTGAGCACTTGCACATACTCATCCCCCTTTTTCAACTCCAAACATAATCCTGAGCAGAGTTTTACCCTGAATTACCATCTTTACAATACACATGGTCTCTTTTATAACTATTAAAAAGATGCTGGCCAAAAAAATGGCACTGAGAAACCTCAATCTGTTGGTAGAATTTAGGACATGACACTGAGGTGAGAACAACTGCTTTTATATTTAGGTCTCTCTCCTCCTCTGAAATGGGGAATACATAAAAAAACCTTCACAGTATTAATTATTCAATGTGCTGGAACGCATATCCTCAAATTTTAAAATTTCTCTTAATTTAAGACTGCTCTCTTAGGGGTTTTTGCATAGAATTTTGGTTCTGTTATAGTAAATGCGGAAATTTTCATCTTAAATTTTCATCTTAGTTGTGAACTCAATCATGTAGTTTACTTGATTAAAACCTGTTACACTCTGAGCCAGTCTTATGTTTTTGTCCCAGTTGTCACATATTGGCAGTTCTGTCTATGAAAGCTGATTACCTTTGCAAAGGATCATCAATAGCTGATAAATATCCAAAACCATTTCAACAAAACACTGACTATTTATTGTGTATTAGGGAGATAGTTTTGGCTTTTTCTTTGACCCCTCAAAAAAAATCTGTCATATGAATGCAGCTGAAACACAACTGGTTTTTAATAATGAGTTTTCATATCAAGAGCTCTTCATGTGACTTTCAGCATTAAAAAAAAAATGGAAACAAACGTACATTTAAGAAATCAAAACCAATATCAAAATTCTAAACAGAACTTCAGATACCTTTAATTCACTGTGCTTTGATTTATACTCCTCTTGGCATGCAGAGATGAGAATAATAAGTCAATTGTCTCTGCTGTTGGTTTTAATGACAATATAAGTGTGAGTTTGGGCTTTTTTGCAAATTGCCATTTGAAAATCAAAGGCCAGTAGGTCCATGATGAAGCTGCAGAGAGCATCTCCACCAGTCCACCTTACTAACTTTTTAAACTTTTGATTCATTTAATTCAAAGGAAAAGAGAAGCCTCAGTGAAAATTAAATTCAGTGAAAAATTAAGATTTCATGAACAGGCAACTGTTTTGAGGACAGAAACCTTATTATCCTCCTAATGCCTCACTGAGGAAAGAGTCCCACACTGGGGAATCCCAGTAACCAAGGAATTTCCTAAAATCTGTGGGAAAAGCTTCACTTGGATCTGACACTTGACCACAAATTCCAAATACCTAAGATACCATGATTCATACTGTCTGCTGTTTACAGTCTGAGAGAAGAAAACCTTTCTTCCCACAAAACCACAGCAAGAACTGCACATCTGAAGAACCTCTGACTGGGCAGCAGGAGAGCTGCCCCACGTGTTGGGTACAGGAGGACAGGCTTGGAGGTGGAAGATGTTTCAATTTGCTTCCAAAGGGCCTCCTGACCATTGGGATATGCTGAAATTACCACTTTTAACATCACTCTGGATGTCTGAAACCCTGCACTGGGCCAAGGAGTAGCTCCAGCATTTTGGTTTTTGGTTTCTATAAGAACTTTTCAGTAAATCACCTTTAAAATTAGCCACAGGTGAATGAATTGTAAGAGTAGGTTTTCCCCCTGTGTTTTTGGGAAGTTATCTTTCATCACACTACAGGTCCTCATTCAGTTCTCCAAGATCTGTCTTTAGATTAAATGATTTCTGTGATGTCAAGCTGGAATAGGAAAAAAATGAAGAGGAAAAAAAAAAGCAGGACATATACAATAAAATGGAGCATTATTAAGTCTTCTCTCATGCTGCTTTGAGAATTGATAATTTCACTCCATAATATCTCCAGGTAAGGTGATGTATGCTACCTGTAATTATTTTTTTTTAACCCACAGATTGCCCATCTGTGAAGCAGGTGGGGAATAACCCTCTGTCCTTCTTTCAGAGTAGGCAAATCAAGTTTATTTCAACATTGGGAACACTGTGGCTAAGTTTGATTAGTTTTGACAGGAGAGCAGATACCACAGACCAACCATGTCTCTACACTGATATCAATATAATACCACCACAAGTTGTGGAAATTGGAGCTGAAAGGAAACCTGTCAGATGATGCTCCTGTCTGAAGGCAGGATCAGCTGTGCCTAAACCACTCCTGGCAGGTGTTTGTTTCACTGAGAGCCTGCACTGATAGCAGTTGTATGGATTCCTGTACATGGAACATTTAATTAGGGAAAACAAACAGCAGCAGTGTGTGATGAGGTCAGATTTCCTGCACCAACAGCAGCCAGTGTGCACCACTCTGTGCTCAGGGCCCATTCAAATGTATATTAAGAGACTGAGTAATGACAGCAGCAAGAAAATAAAAAAACCAACCCAACCCAATAAACCCCCTCTGCACATTTCTCCTTTGCAGACTCACTGTGAGCTAAACTAGGTCTGGTCTGTTCAGCTTTGTGAGTGAAGAGAACAAGGAAAAATCACATTGACCTACTGCACAGCAAGAATAGTTGCATCCATTAGGACCATTTTTGCTTTTAGTAAATTCACAGAACTTTAGGACCTTAAAAAAACCCAAACAAATCAAAAAATCCTTAAAATGAGATCTACCAAGAAGATACCCAGGGTGGAGGTGACATTTTAAGCTAAAAAGAAGTTTTGACATTCCTTCATACTGTTTTATTTTGCATGTTCATTTCTGTGCTTGAAACACGACCACAAAGGATTCTTGGTTGAGTCTAAAAAACTAATCTTTTAAATTAAATTACCACATACTACCCAGGTTCTTACAGTATCTTTATGCACTTGGAAGAGCAAAGAAAAAAAAAACTAAAACGTATCTTTGAAGGATTGTTCTTTCTCTTAAAGTGCTTCTTTGTATCATCAGAACAGGGGACATGCTGTCTCTGGTGTGTTTAATGTGTTGTTATTGCTGTCTCTACTCAGATGTCTGTAGTAGCTCAGACTGCCCAAACAATGCAAAAATAATTATGAAAGTTCTGAACACTACTTATTATTTAATGTGGATTGCAGTCAACTCAATTCTTTTTATCTGAAAACCAATCCCTGTTCTTAGAGTGAGAAACAGCAACAGAAGCCCTGAACACATTAGAAAAGTTAGCAATTTTTAAATATGAATTCTTTAAGTTATATGTGTGAGAATAATAGTTAGGCAGGGTTCAAGTGCAGCTATAAATACAAACTTGCACACTAAAGATCCTATTCATTGTCTCACTCAATAATTCTGAAGTACAGACACAAACCCCACCAAGGCTCACACAAAAGGATGAACTCAGCCCATTCCCTGAGACAAAGCTGGAGATCCCCAGCTCATGGAGAGCAGCAAAGCTGCAGTGATTGACTCCAGCCCTGGCTCATAGAACACACTCTGGTCAAGGAAGTGTAGCTTGCAAAAACTGAGGTAGAAATTAATTCCCCAATCCATCCACCAACAATACACAAATGGCTCTGTGTTTTCACTTCCCATCTGCACAATGGCATTCCAGAAACGTTCAAAACACTCTTGTGTAGAAGTGTCTCTGTAGAGCCACTCCATGTATTGAAATAAATAACAAAGTAGTATTTTCTAAATGTGACAATTGATCATTAAAGCTCCTCTTTCACTGGCATGAACAAGGCATGATTTCCTGACCAAAGAGCATGTCATAGTCCATGTAAAAAAAAGTATATATCCTTGCTACCAGAAATAATGAGCAGTGTATTGCAGAAATACATCAACCCTACATCCTTTTAGTCTTCTAACTCACAACTCTTTAATGGTTAATATGTTATATATTCACTGAACAGCCATCAGCATACATTTGCACTACCACAAACTCAATTTATTCATCTAACTGCAGAGAGGGATTTGTTAGTTATTGGGGGTCAGCGAACACAGTTTTATAAACTGATATTGAACAGGAAGGAACTGCATTAGAATGAAGCCAGAATAACAATAAGCCAAAGAGTCAGGTGAGTATTTTTTGCTTCAGCTCTTAAATATACTTTTTTTTTTCACTGTCAGGAAGCTAATGCCTTACATACATATACATATATATATATACACACAATTAATTATATTATTATTTTAAATCTTTACATTCTTTCCATTCCTATTTTGTTTACTTCTTTAAAGCCCTTGACAGCTGCCCTGCTGACAGCGTCCTGCCAGCTGAAAGGGCAGGGGAAGGAGCAGACCCAGTGCCCTGACAGTGTGGCTGAGCCAAGCGTGTGACAGGGGTTCCTCCCAGAGACAACAGGTCCCAAATGGCACCATGTGCTCCAACTGCTCAGTGCTAAAAGCTTTACTCCTACTTTTTCCTCTGTCTTTCTCCAAAAATTTGTTTCTGATATATCAAATTATTGATTCTTTCTGTGTATTTAGCATTACAGGGTCACCTGCCACAGGAGAGTTATCCTGATTTACACTGGTGTGAGTGAAAGGAGAAATGAGCTTGGTGGTTTTGGGGTAACAGCTGTTGAAAATGTTTATTTGTGTAAGCTCAAGGAAATCAATTCCATTCTGAGGAAACGGAAATATAACTTACCCTGGGCAGCTTCCATCTGAGAAACCACCTTTTCTGAGACAAATTGTCTGCAGGATATTAACTGTTACTTAAACCAACATTACACTGCAGTCTTGAGAAACTCGTCAAGAAATGAAGTCAAATCACACAGAACTGTGTGCTAACACCAGAGTGCTATTTTAAAAGAATATAACATCAGATACACCAATAGTCATGCAGCCATTCAGAATTATTTAAATATTAACATTTCAAACAAAAAAAATATTTTGCAGTTTACCAACTGAAGTCAAAATTCCTAATTTTTCCTTGCCTAGCTATCAAAACCCAGTATAAATAAAGGCAAATGGACTTGTGCTGAGAATATTTGAACAGGACAGGTGCTGAGAAAACACTGGTGTTCTGGAGATCAGCATTACTCATTTCAGAAGTTCAGAGGAACAGCTGATTTTCATGTTCTGTTATTCCCAGTTTAGGCAAGCATTCAATTTGAGAAGGGAGCACAGAGGTGATTTAAATTTAATATCTCGATCTCATTTCAAGAGAAAGGCTGAAATGCAAACACAGTCAAGTTGAAAGTCTTAATGTTCTACTTGAATTCACATGATTTATGGCAGGGGAAAAAAAAACCTGCAGTGTTTCAACAGCCTGAGAAATGCTGGTTTCATCTACATGGGCTGGAGGAACCCAAATTCAAACTACAGACACCCAAACTAAGGTTTGACACTCAAATTAACATTTCACACTCCCGCTGACATTGGACACTGGCATTCAAATGAACATTCCTGCCAGGAGGAAATCTTCCTTTGAAACATCCTAAATATGAAATAGGGCAGATACTGCATTCATCTCCAGTGGTTTAATTAGACATACTGGACTGAACTCATGTTCTTACTCTGGATTTACACAGTGCAATTGAAGCAGGTCTTCAGTCCTCAGCCAAATGCCAAATATGCTGCTGAGAGGGCTCAAGTGGCAGCTCTTTCTCCTAAGAAATGCTGTTCAAATTGGAATTGGGATGGCCAAATATGCTAGAGAAAGCTTCTGAAGTATTTTGAAGCATTTTTATCCATTTCCAGAATCACGCATTGGCTTTAGTGAGCTGTTCTTCACGTTAGAAGTGCACTCATTTATTAACCAAAATTCTATTCTTCTTTTAATAAGTGGCTCTTCTCCTCAGGGTATTGGAGTCTCTGCTGCCCAGTTCTCTATATATTCATATCAGTGCATGCAAGGTGAGTGTATAATGGAAAAATGTGACAATCTTGTGCACCTTCCTCCATCAGACCCATACCCAGATTGGTGATATTGCTTTCCTGACCAAAGTCAGTACATGAGACCACAGGCTTCCATAAAACTCCCTAAATATGGCTGAAAACAGAACAAATGCCAACAGCACAATCTTCAAGCAGCTCCCTGAGAGTTTTTTTATAAGATGTCTAATGTTTATTTGCAGAATAGGAGCTCTTCATTTATTAAATAATTAAACAAACTCTCATTTTGTTCACTGTGAGGGAAAAACTTTCCTTTATACAGTGGCTAAGCCAATTAGAAAAGAATGCCCACCCAACCCCAGCAATAAGTATTTTATCCAACTTAAGAACAATTCATGAGGATTTTGGAGCGGATGTTTCTTTTCTGGATTGCAAGCTGTTTTCAAATTAACTAAGAGAATCATCCTCTTTAATATTTGCTGGCAGCCCAGCTGCTGCTATCAAGGAGTTCTCTGCTTTAGAAAGGTAAAACCTCATGTTCAGTGTAAAAATGTAGCTAATAATGTGCCTGGTCTAAATTGGGAGAGCATTTTAACTTAGCAGTGATGTCTCAACTCTGCATTACAGGAAATTTATCTTTTGTCTGTTAACAAAACAAACCAAAAATCTCATGAAGATGAACCAGAGACAATAAGAAACATAATATTTTTGCTGCTGCATTACTTTTCCCAAGGTAATTCCACATGTCAGGTGGTAATGAAGGGCTGTGTAATTCCAGAAGAGAGGACAAGGGAGGGCTCAGCTTCTACATATTGTATGAATATTATAAATATTCAGATTTGTAATATTTGGATATTTGTAATATAGAAATATTACAGATTTGAAACTCATTTGCCGTAAGTGTGCCCAAAACTTTTGTGCCCAAAATGTATTCATTTTTTGGCAACTCCATCCACTTAAAAAAATACAGAAAATTATTCTTACTCAGGCTCTCAGGTTACTGCTTTCTGCAGCCAAAGGAACACTCAGGCTTCTCATTCTGCCTTAGCAGGAAAAACTGGCTCCAACAGCTCAGAGCAATTTGTAAGAAACCAACTTTGCAGAATCTCAAGCTGGTTCTGCTCTCACAGCACAAATGAGGGAACCAAGGGAAAAACCTCTGTACCAAAGGGCCACAGCTGACAACATTTTCCAGCAGGTGAGCGAGAATCTTGGTCCTCTCCAAATCTGCCTTCCCAACAGCAGTGGTGTCTCCTTGATTTTGAAATTTGGTAGGAAGAAGAGTTAATACCTATCCATCCTTGTACAACAACTTAATTTTTAGACATCTTGGACCATTTCCATGCTTTGCCTGCAGGTGCACAAGCAGCTTTAACCTCTGCAGACCAGGCTACAGAGCACCTTCCACTTCTCCTCACTGCCTTTGTAGCAAAGTTTAAACACTATGCAGAAAAACCTTTGGGATTCAGTGAAAATCAAGAGATGTTCTGTTCCAAACCCAAACATAATCAATTGCACATCATTCTGAACCTCCTTCAAATGGTGTTTGAAATAAAACAGTCATTGTTTGGCAAAAGTAAATCTAAAGCAGATAGAAGTACTAAAGCATGGGAATTCTAGTTCTTGAAAATCAAAACAATCCTATCTAACCAGTTACGTCTTAAAAAGGAAGAGGTGTCAGCACTTGCTAAATGGTGTATTTCTCCAACAGTCAGCAAAACTTAATTAAAGAGAGTAATTACACATAATCCTTTATGTTGATAGTGTATGATCCTGCTTTAAGCTGCTAAAGTGTTTAGAAATTCTAAAATATCTACTCTTTCTCATAACAGTAGCTTATTTTTGCAAAAAATAATCTATATTCCTTCAACCTAAGTAAAATACAGGATTTTCTTTCTATCTGAAATCATGGATCACATTATCTCAGTCCATTGATTTCTAAGTGAAAAGAATGATAGAATGGTTTGGGTTGGAAGGGAC
>VZTR01018010.1:482015-502666 GCA_013400775.1 Chaetops frenatus | reverse complement strand
AAAAAAAAAAAAAAAGTTTACATCAAGAAATAACCAAGACTGTATCATCCTGTTATTGCATTTTCCCCCCTAATGTATGCATTAAATACAGTGTCAGGATCAACTTTATTTTTTCTATTATCCATATGCTGTTTTTCATCAAACTCGCAATTAATTTATTTTTTTTTCCCCCAGAAAAGTCTGGTGGCTTTTATAACAGAGTTTATCAGCTGTTTACAAAAGAACCTTGGCATTTCCACATTTCAGCTTAAGGAAGGAAATGAAGAATCAGCTAAACAAATCTGAGGAGGATGAGTAAAATAGTTCCAACAGCAATTAGTCAGGGCATTATGTCTGGTATTACACAGTACTGCAGGAAACACAACCAAGTTTCTAAAATATGCAAGAATTCCCACATAATTTCAAAAGATATTACTAATACAGTAATTTATCCTGGGTCTTTCCTCCAGACCATTATTGTTATTTGAGTAGAAAATATATATGGGTGCAGGTTGAGATTGATTATAAACATGTATGACAGACTCAGGAAAATTCTTTCATAACAAGGGAATAAAAATAAAGAAATTGTGCCAGACATACGATCTGTATGTGAAATATGTGCCAAAAAATGTAGCTGTTTAAATTATATATTTTTTTTCTGTTTGGTGGCTGCAAAGAAAACAATCACAAAAAAATTGTGTTAGGCTGACACCAAGTATATTCCTATTGACCAAATTCGGCAAACTTTTACAAATAATTTATGCTGACCTAAAAGTGTATTTCTTACCAGGAGAACATTCATAGGAGATATTTCACACAGCTTCTCTCCAGTTCCAAGTTTTCCCAGAATAATTCAAACCTGTATTTATACAATATGCATTTCTATAGTTAACATCCCCAGTGAACATTTGTTTAGAGGGGTCAGGAGATTTTTTGTTCAGCTTTATGGATTCATTCATTGGCTTCCAAGTGGCTCCCCCTGTTATTTTTAAATAAACCACTAGTTTTACCTGCCAGCTTTACTCTTTATTATCAAGGCTATTTTCTTAGTGTTTAGATTAGCATCTGACATCACCCAAGAATTCTAATGGGCTGTCGAATTTTTCAGTGCTCTTTTCATTGATTTCTGCCTATTTTTCATGGAACTGACATTTTGCTGCACCATCCAGCCATTTTTCAGCCCCATACAGCCACATGCTCTAAATGTAAGTATATTTATCAAACTATTACCATCAATTACCTGAGAGCTCCAGCTTCACAGATATTTTATGAATTCCTAAGATTTTTCAGGGCACTGGCATGACAAAATACACGTCAGTATGCTGTAAAACAGTTGAAATAGCATAACCAAAAAATGAGGTGGGGGGAAAAAAAACAGATTAAATACCACTTGCTCCTGCCCTTATCATGATCATCCTACCTGTGCACATTTCAACAAACAGTTTTCTGGGAAGGAACTTCTCTTTTCAAGGACAGTATGACAAGATTCTCCAGGCACAAAGTGATTTCCACAAATGATTAAACACTATCCCTTCAGATTATCCACGTGTTCCCAGCAGATCTCTTCAAATGCAACTCACTCCAGTAACAAGGGATGTAAAGGGTTGCTTTAGAAGGAGATATTATTCTACATCTGCATTGTTAAATAAGAGAATTCCATTCAATTATTTCAGCTCTTGCATGAGCTCACTGATCCTCTTTTATTCAGAATTACAGATATATCTACAAGGCCAAAGAGCTTGGATTTAACTCACTAAGGAACTGCCAGAGAAACCTGGATTACCTGGATGCCCATCAGAGCAAGTAACTGCAGAGCAGGGAAAAGATTAAGCAGAAATAGAAATCCTATTGCCTGATCAATCACAAGGAATTATAACAATCCTGACAGGTTACAAGCACAGATGATAATCTATTGTAAGACGCATATTTGTGGGAATCAGCTTTAAAGCCTAAACAAACCAGATCAGAACTAAAGCATTCAAGTCAGGAGCAGATAAAGATGTTGAAGAAATAGTGATAATTTAAGAAAATACAATGGATTGTTAATACAAACCATGCAAAACTTCATTTGCAACAGTTATGTGTAAAAAGAGCAGCAGAAACTGCAAGGCCCAAAGAGGTCCCAGGAATTTTGGGGAAATAGGACATTAGAGGAAGCTGCAGAAGTGTTTTACAAATGCATCCAAGGTAGGTTCTTGGGAGGAAAAAAAATAAACTCACATTCTGGTAGGATTTTCAAAACAAAATTTAGAAGATTTGTGATCATTGTGGAAATAAAATTCTGGAATCACTTTCCAAATAGCTCTATGAAATGGAGTTTGCAATTATCTGAATTTTACAGATTAGAACTTGGCCAGGAATTAGAAATTAGATTATTGAATTATAAGAGAATTTAAATGGTGATGAGTAAATAATCTATCTTTCTCACACTTCATTTGTCTGACATTCAGCCTATAAGCAGGGTTTTAATTGCCACCTGTTTAGGCTTTTGGCTTGTTTATTTGCTGTTTCAGTCTTGTCTTTACAGGCAGCCTCCTCCACCTTCATAGCAAGTATTCTGCTCTGCTGGTAAGTGCAGGATCTCATAGATCCTATGAGAGAAATATAATTAATTTAGAATTTTAATTCTGCCCTGTCTTCTAACAAAACAAACACAGTTAGGGCAGAATTAAGTCATCTTAGACATGAAGATGAAAAAATAATGATAATAATTATCATAAGTATGACAGAGCTGCAGAATGAGGCACAAACATGGAATTTAATTTAATCAAAAGAACTTCTTGAAGATGATTATTTATATAGCAAAGATGTATTCTTCACTCTGTAATAACGCTGCTTATGAAATGAAAGTAGAGTTTCAGGCCACAATACTCTTCCTTTATTTCTCTCCTCCACACCTTCTATGAATCATCTCAACAAAGGCAAAATAAGTCCGTCTTGTAAGATTCAGATTTCCATTTCTTTATGCATAGAAGAATAGCTGGGCTTTTTTATTTTCAAATCTGTGTTACAACAAAAATGCTGTGATTAGAGTACAAGACATGAAGGACACACAAGAGCTTGTTTTTGTTTATTATATTACTGAAGAAAAAGTCACACAAGAAGAATGAAAACAAGTACAAAAACTTGTGCTGAAAAAGCTGTAAGGAACAGGCCAGGTGAGTAAAAGAAATAGATTTCTGCCTCCCTACTGTAATAATTTCTATTGAAAGCATCTGTATTATTTAGTTGCATAAAGTTGTTGGTCGGTTTTTTTTCAAAAAATACTGAAAAAAAAATTAGGCCATCTAGAACTAGACTTAATAGTGTGCTCACATCTGGTAAAGGAAAATCAGTTTTCCAATGTCTGTGTAATCAGATCATGGTATCTGGTTGTATCTGTAACTGTGTGTGTAACATTTGTAGTTCATATAATGGAAAAAATCAGAATAAAAGGCCCTCCTACAAAGCACATAATATTTTTCCAGCAGCCCAAAGGAAGCAAGCATTCAAATATGTTGCTGTGCTCTCTGTCAGATTGTTTTTAAAAATATGATTCTATATCTATCTATCTATCTAATAGTCAAACCCCCAGCCAGTGTTAGCTAAGTGCAATCACAGTCCAGCCCAACAAATGGAACAGGAGCTGAAAGGAGGGAGCCTAAATTCATGTATGAAAAGTGAATCTAGGATGTGAAGAGATGCAATAATGATCATCTCTAAAGACAAAAAGTGCTAAAAAGGGGTAAGAAAATGTTAATGAAACCTTTATCCCTCTCTCAGAAGCCAAGGTATACAGGGCAAGGGTCCTTTATAACTGCCTTTTAGTAACTCCTGTCTTTTACATTTTAATAGATATATAAACTTCTAGTGTTTATTTTTCTTGAGGGGATTGCATCTCTGATTTTTGCAGTGGAGTATCTGAGTTCCTCCAGGAATTCTCTGGTAGAAAATAAAACCTGACCTGCTGAAGATTTACAACTTCTAGCTTACAGTGTTGCAATCAGCCTAAAAGGAGGGTAAATCCCAAAGAAATGGGGGCATCAGGAACTGAAAACAACAGAACAGTGAGACCAAAGAAAAACCTTCTTAAAATGGCAGATTGAGATGAAGTGTGCTGACCATTTCCTCAGCACCATTTTTCAGGTCCCAGTGTTCCAAGCCCTGTTTGTCCTCAGTCTCTTTGCAATGACAGTAAAAAACACGAGTGTGACTTTGGAAACTCTAACTCATAAAATCCAAGTGCGCTCCTAACAACGTAGTTTTAACTTCCTTGTCTTAGCTGGAAGAAAACCTAAGTTTTCTGGGCATTTCATCCCTCTGGTTCTCATTAAAATCACTGGAAATATCTTCCAGTCCCAGGAAACCACTATGAAAACTGCCCTCCTCAGCTATTCCAATTGCAGGATTGCAGCTGGCACTTGTTAGCTCGTTCTAGAGAGTAAGAAGTTCTTGGAAGTTTATTTTATGGCAATAAAATCAGTTTAGCTATTTAAATGCTGAAAGCAGAGGTCAGCCAAGATGCAGTGTGTGCCATCTGTTGTGTTCCAGCTACACGCCAAGAGAGCTTTCCATGCACACAAGATGGAAACAGGAGCATCTCTGACAGACACTGCAAACTAAAATAAGCCTGGGGAGCTCAAACAGGTTAAGATCCAACCGACCACAGGCAGTGGCTGCAGGATGTTATTCTTTTGCTGCAGCTTGAAAGAAAACATCAGGGAAACCTGTCTTCAGCCTGCATGAGGTGGGAAATGTTGATGCCCCCCTAAGACACATGTGCCACTGGTTGTCTCACTTTCAAAGAGACTTGATATTATGGTGTTATTACAAGGGAAGAATTTGATGTAAATGAAGCATTTCAAGCTCTCACCAGAAGGTAATTACATGCACACAACATCCCCTCTGCAAAAAAAAAACCTGAGGGCAGATTTAGAAGTACACCACAGGAAAGAGCAGCTGTCTTCTGTGGGGAAAAGCTTTTGCCACAGACATGACTTTTTCATTACAGAGGTTCACCATATGTAATTCATCATGACCTGTTTAAAAGTCATTTCTTGCCCCTAATTGTCTAGGATCCACAGATCCATATCTGGAGTTGGAAGTGACCCACAAGGATCCTCAAATTCAGCTCCTGGCCCTGCACAGACCCCCCAACAATCCCACCCTGGGCATCCCTGGGAGTGCTGTCCAAACCCTCCTGGAGCTCTGGCAGCCTCGGGGCTGTGCCCATTCCCTGGGGAGCCTGGGCAGTGTCCAGCACCCTCTGGGGGAAGAACCTTTCCCTGATATTCAACATAAACCTGCCCTGACACAGCTCCAGCCTTAGGTCCTGTCCCTGTCACAGGGAGTAGAGATCAGGAGGAGCTGCAGACCCTGATGAGCTCTGACCTCTCCAGACAGAACAGACCAAGTGATCTCAGCTGCTCCTCATACAGCTTCTCTTCCAGATCCTTCTCCACCTCCAGAGCTCTCCCCTGGATGTTTTCTAACAGCTTTCTATCCTGAGCTCTCAGAAAGCATCCAAGGGAGAGCTGCAAAGATGGCAGATCCTTATGAAAATGCACAAGAGAGAAAGGGATCTTCAGTCAATGCATCCCATGTATTTTGCCTTATTCCCCCAATTTGGGATGGCAATAAACACCTTCTGAAAGTCCATCTCCCCACTGTGCTGTCCTATAGGGTGAAGACAATAGCCATCTAAAAGGTTAAAGGCAAAAGTTGGGCAAAATTCATTATGTCTGGTATGTTAGCAAGGTTCCAGCTTTTTAAAATTAATCCTGGAAGTCTACTATGTTTACTTTTACTGGCTTATATATAGTAAAGAGTAGGCTGCATCTAATGGTTTCTAAAGGCCCAAAGTTTTTTGCCCACTTGTATCAAGTACACTATTTCAAGTGATAGGCAGATAACAAGTCAACCAAAATCAAAATAAATTAAGGATAAAATCCAGAAACTCGAACATGGAGTCTGAAAGCCTCACTGATCAACCACTGATGGAAATCCCAATGATCAGAACCTTTTTCTCCATCTGCCACAGGTTCACCAATAGGATATTGCCTACAAAGTGGAGATCACATTAATGATTGAATTAAAAAAGCATTTTGATTTCTAAAAAACCCCAAAAAAACACATCACAAAAAACTACCCCCAAACCCAACAACTGATGCAAGACAGACCTTTGGTGCTCTTGAGCACTAAAAAGTGTCTGAAGCAAGAAGCATCACCCAAAGAGAACCTGAGCTGTTGAAGTTCTAAGTTCAGTCACGTCAGAAGCCCTGGATTTACACCTGGTTAATGGACACTGACATTGTGCCTGTGAAGATGGAGGAAGATTTCTCATTTTACCCCAACCAAGTATCTTGTTTTACATGTTCACCTACAGCCTGCAAAATGCCAAACTCTTTTGTGTCAAACATTACAAAAAGGGAAAGAATAAAAACTGCTATTCTCCCGCTTTGAAGATGTTGGAAATAATTCTCCTCTACAAGACAAAAGATTTTATGAAGGCAGGTAACAACAAGGAATGGGATTGGACTCAGCAAAAACACTGGCGAAGAATTTTTTTTTGTATTTGAAACTGTGATGCATAAAAATGATGAATTATTCCAATGATTTCTACCAATTTGGGGTGTGTTTGGGTAACACCTCATTCATTTGCAAATCAGCAAATTTCAAACACGGGGACAGAAATGTAAGTTTCTTAGCAGAATTCTGAGTTTTATTAGAAATAAAACTAAAGTAAAAGATGATTTATGGCCATGATATGGATGAGAAAGAAGGTAATTTCTGCAGCAAAAGGCAAAGACAGAAAGGTAAGACTTAAGGTAGAACTGTACTTGCACATTTGCTCTCCAGAGCTCCTACTGCTGCCTGGCTTTTTGCCATCTCATTCTCTGTACATAATTTCAGATGGGAAAAATGCTATCAGCGACTTTCAGAAATGAAAATATATGGTGTGACTCAAAAGGGCTTCTCTAATGCAAAAAGGGATGGAGAGGAGGAAAAAAGCGAGACTTTTACCTGGGGTGGAAGGGGGAAATAATGAATACTAGAATATAATAGTACATATGAAAGATTCATTAACCTCACTTTTTAATTGAGCAGACAGTAAATAGAGGACTGACTGGAAATAATCAGATTAAATTAATGATTTATGGTCTTAATGCTTTTATCTGTTAGGCCTTCAAAAATCATGTGTCACAAATCAGTGTAATTAATACTTACACTGATGTAGAGCCTTTTGTATTAAGGTTGCCAGTGATCTGCTCATCCTATTTATTTTTTTTACCAGTATCCAGTGAAATGGGCAAGGACTACAGGAATACTGAGATATTTGTGTGCAAACCAAGGTACAAAGTTTCTCTGCTCTTACTTTCTCTTGCACAGTCTGGGAATGTGAAGGGTTACAGCTTCTTATTTGTGTTATTTAAGCATCTGACTTTCTTTAAACTGGTGGGTGTTAAGGTAACTCAGTGATTAGCTGCAATACCATGCATGATTAGAGGTTTAATATTACACAATATTGTAACAACTGTGGTCAGTAGCAGCTATTCCTACCCAGCCTTCAATTTTTATAACATAAACCAACAAAATCACCAAACACTTTTGTTCCAAGGGATGTCTTTTGCCATTGTTATTACCTGAGGGGGTCCCACAAAGCCCCAGTGATTTTCCTCTCCTGCATGAACTCTACATCTATATCGGCATCCCAGCAAGAATAATTATCCCAAGGAGGACTGATTCAAATAACATATCATTATTGCTTCTTTCTCAGTTCCTCCTCTCCTATTTAAGAGTTTCTTTTTGACATCAAAGCAAGAACAATCCCTGTAACAAAAACGTATCCATGGCAGTTTCAGTCACACCACAAACAGTGGTTTCAGACCTTATGGCTGCTCTTACCTGTTTGCTTGGGCATGGTGATATTTCCAAATCCCTTTAAGCTATGAGCAGTACAAATTGTGTCTTGGGAAGGTAACAGCTGATGCTACAAGCTCTGCATAGCTACAATCAAAAAACTGTCCTTATTTCATTACAAGTGAAAGAAAAACTTGAGTCGTTTGATTGGTGCCCCAAAGGGTACAAGTATGAAATTACAGACTACAAGGAGACAGCAACACCACCATTTCTGGCTCAGTGATAAAAGGTTCTCATTACAAAGCAGGGACTTGACTCTGTCACCCAGATATAATGACCCCACCATTAGGGTGATGGCAGCAGCCTCTCACTCACTCATCTTTCAGAAGCAAAACCTGAATCCCACAAACCGTTTGTCTGGAGGAAGTGCAGGCATTGATAAAATCTTGACTTTTCCTCCCTTCTTTATCTTGTGCTTTTTCAAGCATAACACTGTAAAGAGATTAAGGCTTAAAGAACCACTTATCCTCAACTTTTGAAGTCTTGGAAGCACTTAAGGATCATCAAAACAGGAGTTTTATAACCTGTGTACTGTGAAACTAAACTTACTGTTGAGATTACGCTTTCATGCTAAAATCGTTTTCTCTGCTACTTAAAAGTTTCTTTCAAAGTTGTCCTCAGGCTGAAGTTCCTCCTGCCTGCTCTGAGGCCATAGGAAAAACTTTCCTGAACTTTGGAGAAAATCCACTTAATTGTTTTATTTGATTTTCAGAAAGCCAAGCTTGGAAATAAAGCAGTGAAACCAATGCTTTTCCATGCTAAGCCACGGAGTCAGTCCTCCTTTATTATCATCAATATTTCATAAAAGATTTTCTAGTGAAGTGTGATCCACACATCTGCTATAATGTTATTCTAACAGATTAGTGAGGTGGTTGGTTTTATCTTTGGAAATTTAATGAAGGTTAAAAAAAATTTTCAAACACTAGAGAAAGGTATTATTAGGCTTATGGTATTTTACTCAGTAATATCTAGATTTTTTCTGAATGAGCTTGCTGCTCTTTTATCTCATAAGGCTTTCCAACATATCTTCTCCTTCATAACTGAGCTCAACTTTTCACCTAGGATAATTCTGACTGAGAACACTTTCTTTCTGGATCCATATCTACACGAAATGATGAATTTTCTTCTTGAATCCATAGGTTGTCAATAAGTTAAAAAAACCCACAAAAAATCCCCAAAACATGAGGAAAAAAAAATCTAGCCCCATATATGCTTGACATTCAGCAGCAGCATTACAAGCAGATATGAATAAATGAACTGAAAATTCACCCTAAAAGCTTCTCTCACCCCAGCAGCTCTCCCAGATTCCTATTTCTCACAGCCTGCTCTCTGTCCATTCGTATCATCATCCTGATTTCTCCTAAAATTTCCCTCATGCAAACTGCAGCAAATGCTTCCAGCAGGAGATAAATATTATGTCCAAATAACAACTATCCTGGGGGAAACAAAGACACGTTTTGTCTCACTCTACTGGTGATCTTGAGGATCTGCTTTGACAGAAAAATATTTTAAAGCTGCACAGGCCATTCAAGGCTGAGAGCATTGGTGACAAAATACAAGTTACTGAACCAATCCAAAATGGCAAAAGGTGCATTTTATTCCTGAAAACACCTGGAATTCTAGGAAAAAACACAAAAGAGGGGAAAAAAACAGGGTAAAGTCCACTATGACCCACATATTGCATCAGTTGAAGCAACAGAGACACTCCAGTGCACCCGTGATACTGGGATTTAGATGCACATTTTGTTCTAGATAAACAAATTAATAAATCAATTTTATTGTATTTGTATTTGACTGTTTGATTATTGTATTTGACTATTTGACACTTATATTTTGCTTGCAATATCTTTTAAAATCAAAACTGCTATAACTTTTGTTCAAGATCATGAGATTTCTAGATAAAGGATTATGATTTCTTCTTTTGCATCACTTCAAAACCCCACCATTAAACATTCCATTCCATGGAATTTTTTCAAATTTTTGACATGTATTTTCTCTGGATATCTACTCATTTTTTGAGCAGGTCTGAATGCTCCTTAATATTTCTGACTCACTGTTTCCTTGTAAATGATTTTTTTTTCAGTTTCCTCAGAAGTACTTACAGCTTTTACTGAACTTTCTGGCTTCTTATATAGTTCTACCTCTTCATTTCTGCCCTGAAATGGCTCAATTGTGAATTTCAACTTCCCCTTGCTATAGTAATCAGAGTTGTTTGTTTAATTTCTGACCTTGTTGTGAGTTTGGAATACCAACACAGATTCCTCTATTTCATCATTTCATTCCCTACTATTCCCATTATTTCCCTTACACCTTGTGCTCTAGGACAGGCTATTTGATTAAGCTCTTAAGGTGCTCATGTAAAAGCCCAGTCCTTAATATTTACTGATTGAAATATAACCCTGCTAATAATACACAGAGCAAAGGCCAAGATGCTAAACTTTTACAGAGTAATAAAATGTTAACCTGTCCTCAGTTGCAAAAATTAATCCAACACACAGATTCTAGAATTTAGCTCAAAGTACCCATTTTAAAGAAGCACAAGGAAAAAACATCAGTTCTGGTTTGAGCACAAACAAAACACTGTATCAAATAAGATATGAGAGTTATAAATAAAGAATGAGGGTAATTAGATGGAGCTGTCTTGAAAATATTCCCTTTGAACATCCAACATGCCACATGTTGTATTACATCTTAGTGCAGTAAGGTCACAAATTCAAACAACTGCTTTGGAGGAGATAAATCATGAATTTATGCAATCAATTAATCAACAAAAGTACCAAGAGCTCTTGATTGTATTATTAACAAGTTATAAATCACATAGACCAGGCTGTGATTGTATGGGATAGTAGATATAAATGGATACTAGAGTTTGTAGGAGTCCTGTTATTTTGGGAAAATATGAATCACACAGCATGATCAGACTGAAGTGAGTCCCCTGCTCAGAGGGTGTTATTCACTATAAAAATATTTTTAAAACATTACTTAGTGATTAAAAAGGGAGTAAATTGATTTTATCTCTTTTACAGAGGCCTTAAAAAAGCACGATTAAAAGTTAATTATAAAAAAAAAAAATCAGGTAACTGGAAAATACTGGGAAATTATTGCTAATAAGTTTTGCTGCAAGGAGATAACCAGGCATTTCTCATGAAAATAAGTAATAGAGTACATATAAAAATGTGAAATAATTACAGAAAAAATGTAAAGAAGTAGCCAAATTACACTTTTTTGGTAGGAAATCCTCCAGCATTTTTTTTCCAATGTGTAAAACCACATGATAAGTCATTTGCTAATGAATGATGACCTCCAGCAAAACAGATAAGAGAACCAGCACAGCCCTGGCTTTATGTTTACAGTCCCAAAGCTAGAAATGCTTTCAAGTTGACATGGGGGATTCTGCAGCAATTTCCCAGTTACAGTTTTTTCAAATTAAATTTTTAATCTTGTACTCTCCTGGGAAGGAAGAAAAACATCATCATTACCCACAAGTTACTAACTTTATGTAGCATTTGCTTCTTATTTACATTACAGAAAGACGTGTGAACAAATAAAATTTTCCTTCAAAATTATCCTTCAACCCTTCTGGTGTTGCAGTGAAATGCAGAAGAGCACCAGTCTAGGAAAAAAAGGACAAATGAATAGAAAATGATGACTCAAGATAATGGTAGTAGTCTCACAGACTCTGGTGTGCCTGTTTACTCAGGTGTTTACAGGTAGGAAGAAATTTTGGAAACAGAGCCAAATTGCCAAAGTAGCCATGAGATAAGGAAGCTCCTCCTCTCCCAGCCATCCTGGGTTCCTCAGTTTCACCAGAAATCTGCCAAGGGCAGATGTTGAGGGATCAGCATCTGCTGTAGACGAGTTCTCCATGTCAAATCGTTTCATTTCCCCCCTATTTCTGTGTTAACAATGCAGTTTACAGATCACAGACAGGTTCTGCAATTGCTTTCCCCCACAGCAGACTCCAAGCCTTGGGGATGGGCCTTTTTTTCCTGAAGGCAGCACTGGCTTTTGGACAAAAACAGCCTTGACAATGCAGACACTGAGCATTTACCTCCTTTAATAACCTGCCTTCTTCAGGGACAGGAACACAAGAGGCTCTAAAAGTCACAAAACAGCAGCTATTTCTGTGTCTCACCTTTTCTGTAAGGCACTTAGATTCCATTTCAGAGTTAATAGAGACACCAGAAGATGAAACAGGCACAGATCCCAGTGGATATAGCAATATCCAGTGGGTAAAGTCAGTGAAAAAGGCAGGATAAAGAGTTTACCCATGACACTGCATTACCAGAAAGTTTTATCCTGACAGAATTGGAATTCATTTTGCCTCAAAGGCATTTACCCCTCCAAGGAGGAGAAACAGACACTAGATCTAGCTGCAGGAGGGACTCAGGAACTTCACTTGTAGAGGTCAAACTTTTCACTGTTTCGCTGCAAATAACTGGACTTGTGGCTTTAGCTATGCCAATACACTCCTGATGTTTACTGGGAATTAGGAACATCTGTTGCCCACTCAGGGAAGAAAGGCCTGGGATGGAAATTACAACTGAGCAGATGAAACACTAGGACACAAAGGTAGCTCACATCTTTAATTTCAAATAAAATCTCTCAACTTGAAGAGCTTGAATTAAACTAATCTATGATCTTCGTAACACTCCTTGATTAGAAGAAAGGATTACCACCTCCTAAATAGTATTCACCTACCTTAATATCAGCTAAAAGAAAAATGCAGAGTAAAGGCTGATCAATCTGTAAGAGGAAACCCAGGGATGTGCACTTTTTTCAGGATGCAAGTTGGATGCAGAAGCTATGAAGAATATTGACACTTTTTCTCCATTATCAGAAGCAAACAGCTAGGTGTGTACTCTGATGTTGTGCACTTAAACAAACAAGAATTGAACATTTCAAGTATGTGTGAAAATATCAGCAGGAACAGTTCCTTAGTTCCTTTGTTCCTTGAACTAAAGTTGCAGAAATAAATGAGCCAGATTTTTTTCTGAGGCTTGTTCCACTGGGTTTGGTGTATCTTAGATTAAAATCTGTCAGTTCATGAATTTATACACTATTTACAAAAGCACAAAGGAAACACTGACATGTATTCCTTAGGAAGGCCACCAATGCCTCCTGGAAGGGAGCTGAAGTGCCACATGTGAACTCTCAGCACTCCACCAACCTCCAGTGCACTGCAGACTTACACAGATGATCTTCACTCCCTAAGTCTGGTTTCCCATTTCTTACTAATCAAATGCTCCTATTTCTGGAAAGAAAAAATACTGAGTTGGATGTTGGTTCTGTTAATGTTGATGTAAATTGAGATTAAATTCATTGTCGACCACCAGAGTAAAATCTTCTTTCACAATTTTTCCCCTTTGTCTCATTACCAAATTAACTAAGAAGGGGTCACTGAGCAGGTCCAGTTGCTTGTTTTGTTTGCTGTGCACACTGACAGTGGTTTTTTCTCCCCTCCTACCTTCAGCATGCAAACCTGTTTCCACATTTCTGATGGGAAAGACTACAGTCAGTCTGAATTAGGGACCTCCAAATAATACAACTCTTAGGAAATGAAGGGTAGCCTGCACTGTGTCTCATAAAGAAGTTCAAATTGTTTTCTTCTTTTCCTTTTTTGTAAAATTAAAAAACCCCAAGCCCCTAATTGCCCAAAAGTAACTCCATGATCCTCTTCAAAGGGGCAATTACATGGAGAAAGTTAATAAAGCCTCCAGTAATCTTAATGGACAAAGAGAGTATAAACCAAAAGCAGAATGGTGCTGTTAGATTTCATCTAATACAAATTACCATCCCTCCTCATGATATTATTGATGTTCTTGCACTATATCAACTTTAAATCACCATAGACCATTGCCCAACACAGTTCTTCCACTGGCCAAGTGTTCTTCTAAGGCAACTTATGATTATCTGTCATGTCCACAGAAATCTTTTGTTTGTATGAGGTGAAACTCACAGATCCATGTGGGCTTCACAAAATTCTTCACAAATATCAATTGATGCAAAATTAGTAAGGGACTTTTCACAAGTTTGTTTTTAGGTGCTTTAAATCTGGTGCTCCATTAGTTCATACTGAAGAAGAAAAAAATGATTCATTCAAATTTTGTTGGAAGTAAGAATAATGCAACTGAATTTAACTCCTGTAAATGTTCACTAAACACCAAAATGGTAAAGTCTTTCCATGAAATTATTTTAACTCCCCAAACTGAAACAGCTAGTAGAAATCTCTTGGGCTTATGTCCATCCTTTTCAGAATGGAAAGTCTGATCCAATCCACTATCATTTGAATTCCAACAGAACAGCCTGATACCATGGCTCTTCAGAGTTTACTGGATGCTAAATTTCATCTAGCAGGAAAACCTGTTGGATTTAATAATTCAGTTTTTCAAGGAACAATCCAGAGGAACAAGAGTTAATTCAAGGAACCTCTACTAAACAGAATGATGAAAATTAATTAATTAGCTTCCTTATAGTGCTTTGATAGATGCATTGAATAAACCTGAGCTGATTTATCAGTCAAGTGCCTTTGTGTGGCAGGTATTAGAATTATCTGTCATTAACCTAATGCTACTAATGAAGGTGCTTGGGTGGAAGAGTTAAATGACTTCCCAAGGTCACATCTGAAGTTGACATTACAACTCAGGCATTTATTTTTAGTCATTAGAGATAATTTTTTAAAAAACATAAAGGGATTCATGAGGTAAAGATCATGACTTGGAAAGGCACCATCACTTCTCTAACCTCAGTTTCAGAAGGCAGAAAAAAAATTGAGAGATGACTGCTAAAAAATTATTCCAAGGAAAAGAGTCACCCATCCAAGCCTGGAGTGGTACCATCTAAAATATCTTTTATTATATTATTATGTTTTATCCTCAGAATCTGTATGACAATTTGTTTTATTTTGTATGGTTTACATTACAGTTAAGTGACACCTCACTGTGTTTCCCATAGACAAATCCCAACAAAACCCATACACAAATCTAGCTGTCAGTGAATGTCTAGAAAAATGACAATCCATCTTTGTTGTTATTAAGGTTATCATAGGAGGTGGGGAAGGGAAAATATTATATAATGAAAACAGCTTTTGAGAGGAGATTTAAATATTTTGCAATATGGACTATAAAAGAAAGTTAACCTCCTTAAGCCTCAAGCTGACAAAATACATTTTTAAAAATGTATTGGCTATGCAGAGAAAATTCTGCTATTTGTATTCAACAAATATCCAGAACTGCATTTTTTTTTTCCCTCAGGATGGAAAAATGTAGGTTTTGTGTAAAGAAATATTACAACATGTATTATTTTTTCTTGACCTTTCGACAGGCTGTCTATTGAGCTTGGTAGGACATCCAAGAAATTCGGATTCAGATTTCAAAATTAATGATTAATACTACAGACTTTTCACAGTATTGAACTGGCAGTGCCAAATTCCTCTAACATGAGCAAGTGCAACTCCACGCACTTCAGCAGAGCTGTGTTTGCATATCTTAGCAAGCAATTCTGGCCCTGTGCCTGGGAAAGCATCTTTCATTTCATAGTCACTTGATTATGGCTCATCTGTAAACCACACTTTACTATTTGCAAGATACTTGACCCACAAAACCAGAGAAGTCCATCTGCTAAGATTCCATTGTGCATCAGTAAGTAAAAATGATGAAACTATTTGAAGTGCAAAATCCAGTATAAAAGGGACATAAATACATTCCAAATACGTATTTGCTTCTGCAGACTGATGAACTTGAAATCTGGGGTTAAATATTTCCCTCGCACTAGAAATTCATTTCTCCAAGATGCTTTTTACCTGAACCAGAAATAGTTCTTACAGTTAAAAGGGCAAGATCCACCTAAAAGAACCTATCCTTGGAAAAAAGTAAGATTGCACCCACAAGCTAGTACCAGCTGTCACAGAAATACAAGACTCAATTAAAAATCTGCTTCTAATAGTCTGGAGCAACCTAAATGGAATAAAAATATCAGGTATTACACTTGGGACATCTGTTGGTACCATTATTGTTGCTTTTGGTGGGGTACAAGAAAACCACACATCAAAAATCATTAACCAACCTCCAGTTTAGTCTAAAATACAAATCTAATATAATGTTAGGCTTGTAAAACCAAGACTAAATAACTAAAACTGCTTTTTTTTTTTTTTTTTTTGGTTTCATAGAATCATAGAAATCACAGAATACCCTGGGTTGGAAGGGACCTTCAAGCCCATCCAGTGCCCAGTGCCACCCCCTGCCATGGGCAAGGACACCTTCCACTATCCCAGGCTGCTCCAAACCCCATCTGACCTGGCCTTGGACACTTCCAAGGACAAAGCAGCTTCTCTGGGGGTGTCGGGGTTTCACCACAATCACAGTAAAGAATTTCCTCCCAAGATCTAACCTAAACCTTCCCTCTGGCAGTTTAGCAGCATTATAGTTCTTTCTTCTTCCTGTCAAAGTTGTGGGTTTTTGGTTTTTCTAGCAGGGAGTTTTTGGCTTTTTTTTTTTTAAACTATGCCCCTAAAAGGTATTTTTCCTCCTTTTATGCCATTACTACTTATGATATTTTTAAAAATATCTACTTAGCTATTTTTAAATTTTTAATAATGTTATTAGACCTGTCATTGCAACACTTTGTTGCAAATCTGTGGAGGATGTGACTGCTATAACACTAACCCCACATATGTTCATTGCATATAAGCCTACAACTCCACTGCCACTATAATATAACTATGAACAAACATTGTGGAGGAGTTTGTTTGGGGTTTTTTTTCCTCTCTTTATATACCTACCAGCTATTTCGTTTTTCATTGCCACAGCTCCACTCACAAGGAGGCAGCAACAAATCTTAGCATAATGCACAGGGCTGGGACAGGTAAACATCTATTTGAAACAATATTTCTGTAAGAATGATGTCACTAACTGCCTCTCCACATTCCTAATGACCACTAATTAATGTCAAACTTCACTAACATTTGAAAGACAGCCAGAATGATGACTGAAATCTTAAATAATTCTTTCTGGAAGCTTATTTGCCCTGTAGGATTGTGGATCAGAAACATCTTGATTATGTTTTCTCTAGCTTTTGGGTAGTTAAGAATGAAAAACTGTGGACTCAAACAGAAGCTGAGAGCCCTGTGATCCTCTTGCAGACAACAGCAATAAACCTTACTGGATTCAGCATTGTAGAGAAATTTTAGATCCCCAGGACCTTCCTTTAGGCACCTACAAATTAACTATAGCAAACACCTGGTTCCCAGAGCAGAATGAGGTACCTTTTGTACCTGTTTGGTACATGGCAGGAATGAGATGCTCCAGAACACCTGAAAACACACACCCACTGCAAAAAAACACACCCAGACACTCATTTTATCAGGGAAATATCCAGATTTAGTCAACATTACCCAAGAAAACCTTACTCTTTGCCTCAGCTCAGGCTCTACAAAACGAGGATGAGTCCTGTTCAACAGAAGACATTCAGAGGCATAGTTCAGTACGTGTCACATCAGTAGTTCCCTAACAGCATTTCCCTTTGCTGAATATCACACAGTGTAACAAGAAAACATGTTGCAAAGGGGCTACAAAGCCTTCAAAATATTGCTAGTACAGAAAAATGCCACACAATGTTATTGAGCAAATCAGTGAGTTATATTTGTCTTTAAAAACAGAAGCGTTTTTCATAGTTGTTGTTCTGTTGGAGGGCAAATTGAGGTGAACATTATCATAATTTTATTAAAATTCCATTCAATGAACATCCAAGACTTCAATCATTATATTTTATTCTTCTCATGGTAGAATAAAGCCATTTCAATGTCACCTGTGAAGACTTGTAATTATCTTTGTTGACTTACACAGTGTCTCTTCAGAAAGAGAAGATACTATAAATATACAGATATTTGTATATGAAATACAGACCTTTCAAGACCATCTATGTTCTTAAGGCTGTGCCTTCTATGTGTGTTCTGTGCCTTCTTTATGTCCTTTTCCCCATTTTAGTTCAGACTGATAAGTAATTAAGTCTAGAGCAGTCCTTGGCCAGGACCAGACTGTGAAGCACCTGTTTGGCTTTTTACTTAATAGACATTCAGCTCAATAGCACTGTTAGTGAAGCTGAACTGAAATTTACTTCTTGTTGCTCGTGTCTTTTGGCAAACTGCTGGAAACACTGTTCCTAACATGCTCAACTGCTTTAATGAACTGCTAAAACACAGCACTTTGCTCTGCCTGTCGTCCAAGCAATCACCGGGATAAAGTTGACCAAAACTCCTAAAACAACACCTCTAACATTTCATCCAGTTTATAACTTTTCCTGCCTCTCCTAGAGGTGCCAGGTGGAGATCTGGCTGTGTCAGTAAGGGCACTTACCTCCACTAACTTGTTGGCGTGTTCACGGAAGACCTGAGCGTATTCCTTGACTTCTTTCTCGTTCCCGCTTTTGGCGGCCTCGATGAGAACCAGCAGTGGGACATTGGTCTCCAGGAATGAATCTGATATGTGATCCATCACTGCCTTCCGGAGCTGCCACAGAAGAGAGCAGACCAGTAAACAAAGGACATTTAGCAGCACACCTTCCCAGTGTTCATAGTTAAGCACTGATGTGCTGCTTCTCACAGCGCTGTGTAGAAATTTGGACTTTTTGCTTTCTTTTCTCCAATATTTCCAGGTAGCAAAATTAAAAACTTGAGGGCCTAGGCTCTGCAAACCCTTCCTGGGATTTGTGCTGACATACACCTAATCCTACTGGCCTGAATGGATCTGTACAGAATGATGGTGATAACTCGCATAAGACACAGCAAATTGATGAGAATTGAAAACTCCACACTATTTGAAGAAACAGTTCAGCTCACTAAAAAGCCAAATATGGATTAAGGAGCTTAACTTCAAGCAACCATTAAAAATATTAGCCTGAATATTTCTAAGCCTTCTCTAATTCCTCCTGTGAATAGTATTCCATGCAATAATTAATATTTTGTGTAGCAGATGCCTTGTGCTTTTGTATTCCCATTCAAATAACTCCAAAAAGTATAAACAGAAAATCTTTTTAAGCATTTTCCAGGCAGATTAGAAAACATACTACAATTTATTCTAAAGGAAGAAGAAAACATCTTACAACTGAAGATTTAACACCTGTTAATATAAATTAATTAATTAATATAATTAATATATAAACCTGTCCATATAAGCATCTATTTGAAACAATATTTCTGTAAGAATGATGTCACTAACTGCCTCTCCACATTCCTAATGACCACTAATTAATGTCAAACTTCACTAACATTTGAAAGACAGCCAGAATGATGATTGAAATCTTAAATAATTCTTCCTGGAAGCTTATTTGCTCTGCAGGATTGTGGATCAGAAACATCTTGATTATGTTTTCTCTAGCTTTTGGGTAGTTAAGAATGAAAAACTGTGGACTCACTCAGAAGCTGGGAGCTATTCAGCCTGGAGGCCTGGGTAGCCATTACTCTCCTTAAATCATGCATTTTTAGTTAGATGATGCATCCAGAGAGGTAATTTTCTCTATTCTGCAGTCCAGACAGGAAAGCTTTAGCTAGACAAGGTGCCATCAAAACACCCAATCACACTGAAAACTGGCCTATTGTTAGACATTGCAAATATACAATGCAAGATGCATTTGCTGTTTGATGACAGCAATTCTCAGCTCTATTTGAATAAGGGAAAAGCTAACTTTGAATATTTTCATTCATTCTCTGAATAGTGCAGTACAAACAAGCAAAGAAAAATAGCATATATATGCTTGCAGGAGGTATTCTTTTTCTTTCCATCATAACTGAAGCAGTCAACATATTAAGCAGTTCCCAATTCTCCTTAAAAATTAATTCTACTCAGATTTAACTCGTAAAGTTTTTTTTCCACTTTCAAAATTATTAAAGGCACTCAGAATAGCTAACTCAGTAACACATACAAACAGGGGGAGGAAAGAAGACAAAAAGAAGAAAAGAATAATCTATCAGAGACCTGCCAACAGTTTGGAAGCTGGTGTGTGTTTGCTACCACCTATTACATTTCCATCTTGTACTCTTTGTTTTTTTCTCTCATCAATCTGCTGCTATCCACTTGCTGACTCTTATTTTATTCTTACATTAAAAGCTCTTTCAGGCCATGCTTTGGCACCTCACACAACGAGATCCCAGTCCATGAATAGTTTTCATAGATACCATCTCAATATAAATACTAATACTGCTCCAAGTCCACCAAAACACTGCAAGAAAAAAAAAAGATATTCTAAGATAAGTGTCAGTGCAGCAGCACAGCACCCTGCATTCTATGGCTGACAGATTTCCAGTCAGTATTTATATACATTTTTTAACTTAAAAATTCAGATACATAGTGGGATTCTTAGGGTTGCTCTATGCAGGACAACCAGGAGTTCGACTCAATGATCCTTGTGGGTCCCTTCCAACTCAGGATATTCTGTGATTCCCTATTAAATGAAGGGTTTCACCTATAGTCAGCATTAAGGGAGAAATACTGCCAGAGAAGGAACATCATAAATTAGCATAATTCCCCTCTGCAGACATCCATTTCCCAGTGCTTGCTGGCAAACTCCAAGTCAGATGCCTCATTTGTGCACCCACAGTCAGACTTTGATGTCCATTGTACCAAAAAAGGCCAAATGGTAGCATTTCCAAAGGAACACATTAAGCTTTTAAAAATCCCATGCAGCTTCCAGCTCATTCTCAGGCAAAACTTCTTTAAAAAATCCACTAGTTCAAGTTCACTATGTGCCAGTAAAAACCTACTGTCCACTGCACTGAAAAA
>VZTR01018010.1:467013-481829 GCA_013400775.1 Chaetops frenatus | reverse complement strand
AGTCCATGAATAGTTTTCATAGATACCATCTCAATATAAATACTAATACTGCTCCAAGTCCATCAAAACACTGCAAGAAAAAAAAAAGATATTCTAAGATAAGTGTCAGTGCAGCAGCACAGCACCCTGCATTCTATGGCTGACAGATTTCCAGTCAGTATTTATATAAATTTTTTAACTTAAAAATTCAGATACATAGTGGGATTCTTAGGGTTGCTCTATGCAGGACAACCAGGAGTTTGACTCAATGATCCTTGTGGGTCCCTTCCAACTCAGGATATTCTGTGATTCCCTATTAAATGAAGGGTTTCACCTATAGTCAGCATTAAGGGAGAAATACTGCCAGAGAAGGAACATCATAAATTAGCATAATTCCCCTCTGCAGACATCCATTTCCCAGTGCTTGCTGGCAAACTCCAAGTCAGATGCCTCATTTGTGCACCCACAGTCAGACTTTGATGTCCATTGTACCAAAAAAGGCCAAATGGTAGCATTTCCAAAGGAACACATTAAGCTTTTAAAAATCCCATGCAGCTTCCAGCTCATTCTCAGGCAAAACTTCTTTAAAAAATCCACTAGTTCAAGTTCACTATGTGCCAGTAAAAACCTACTGTCCACTGCACTGAAAAACCTTACTTTAAATGCTAAATGATCACTGACACTTTTCTGTTTGTATCGTTCCATAAGGAGCAACTTGTTCCAAAGGCTCGTATTTATTCAATGAACAAGCAATTCAATTTTTAATCTAAGCTAATGTGCTGTTATAGATCAGGTTATAACAATATGCCCCATGGAATTCTAACAGTAGTCTCAGGATGTTCAAGTAAGCAGCTTATTTTCAACAGCGTTAAATATCTTCAGTCTACAACCACATACCAGAAATCAATATAAAGGACAGCAAGAGCATCAGCTAACCAGCAATTTGAGGTTTACCATATTAAATAGACAGTAGAGTTCTTTCTGGATCAAAATGAATTAATAAAATGCATATCTCGTTTCTAGTGGTAACTGTGTGTTGTCCTCTGAGGTTCATAGTTGCAGCAGCTGAAAAAAACCCCATCCGAATTCTGACTGTCTCAGTTTCAATAAATACAAAATTAATACATTCTATTTTTTTTCTGCTGTGTTAATCATGGATGTCAGTAGAATATTTCTGGCCCCTCTTGTAAACAGGATTATAATTTCTTCAGAAATTTGTTATCTGAGTTTTAGGATGCCCTTGCATTGAAGTTGAAAGGTAGAGCTAACGGGTTTTATGTACGCAGGAGACCACAAATTTTGCCATCACTCACCACAAGCTATAAAGAAGGACTTGACAAAATCATTTGTTAAATGTGACAGCAGTATGAAGGCAAGACATTCATCCAAGAGCTCAAATGACAAGGTAATATTAATGGCACAAGACAAGACATTTAAAAGTACTGGCTCACCATTACAAGTCTATTTGATCCAATTAGGGCTATTCATCAAGGTAAATAACTACTGGGAAACCAATCTTCTGTGTTCCTGTGCACACTGCAAAGAAAGCCCAGCCTAAGTGATGACTTGTGCACCCGGAGATTTCAGTTTCATCCAGGTAACGTCAGTTCAGAAGGGAATGGGAGAAGTCTGTGACTTGAATTTGAATGCTCATAAAGCAAGCAGCAAAAAAAAAAAAAAAAATATCATGTTTTATTCCAAAACCAGCACGAGAGCTTTGCTCACACACCTGCATTAACAAATGTCTTTGCAATGCCTTAATTTATGCTGTGTTCTGATGTAAATATTATGACACTCACAAGACGATGCTTTAGGGTTTTTTTCCCCACACTGGATTTTTAATTTAGAGGTGAATTCAAAGCATGAATTCAACCACATGAAACTTCATTTATTAGAGGAGGAAGCACACTAAATTAAGGTCTTTCTTAATTCATTTTGTCAGAGAGAAAACTTTATTAAATCACATAGAACTAACAGATTAATAAATTTGCCAGACCAACAAAAAATATAGAAGGAAAACATTAAGACCTGCAAATATTTTTTGAAAGCATGGATGGTGTACCATAAGGCAGATTTTATGTCTTTCCAGTTCAGTCAGTTTCATCACTTTATGGTGCACAGTCAAGTTGCTGTCTTTGATAGCATCATGCTCTACTGTTCTAAGCCCTATTTAGGGCTGTTTTATCATTGTCGGTTCACAGCCATAATTGAGCTCAAAGAGGTTAAATGCCCACCAAAACGATGTTTTCCATGGCCATATAACAATTTTAGAACCAAAATGTCTCAGTGCTACTTAGAGTCTAGTAGAGAATTAAATGTCTAATCCTGACACTGGGAAGTAAAGCCACAGCAGGAGATTAATGACTCCAACAGATTGTTAAACTTTATAAAGCCTGGCAGTACAGAGCTGCCTGTAACAAAAGTTTACCAAGGAGCACCTTATTCACCATTTTCCACTTAATGTGCATTGCAACCCAGCTCCAGTTTGCACCTGCAGAGCCCTCCCAAACAGGCATTAATTCAATTGAAAGGGATGAAAATAAAGCCTTCTCCACTGCAGTTAAGGTGTATCACCTCCAATATGCTGTGAAATTGAGTTCTGGAGAATAAGGCAGTGACCAGGAGAAGCTGCTGCAGTAGGGTGCTAACAAGAAAGTCTCAGTCAATTCTGCAGACTGTGTCACATGAGGATGTGACCAAAGAATGGTAACTTGGGGGATGGGGACCACCACCACCAATTATGTCTTGGCAGATTAAACAGCAAAAGGATTAACATTTAAAACACGTATCACACTTGGACATTCAAACTACAAATCTGTGGAATATATTTAAAAATATATATACATTATTTGAGCCAAAGATAAAATGTTACTACAAATGTTGATAATACTTATTAGAAATGGCCTGGATCTTCAAGATCATCCAGTTCCACCCCCAGCCATGGGCAGGGGCACCTCCCACTATCCCAGGTTGCTCCAAGCCCTGTCCAGCCTGGCCTTGGACACTTCCAGGGATCCAGGGGCAGCCACAGCTTCTCTGGGCACCCTGTGCCAGGGACTCAGCACCCTCACAGGGAAGAATTTCTTCCTAAAAATCTAATCTAAACCTGCTCTCTTTCAGTTTGAACTTCTTAATATATTTTTCCTTTTGTGAGCTTTCATCTCACTACAGAGAAGCTGCCATAAACAGGAAAGGATTTGGGGTGAATTTACTAACAGAGAGCAAGTTGAAGTGACCATTTTTAACCAAAATTTTGCAAGATTATAAGAAACACACACAAAAACATTCCTCCTACTCATAGGGCACTACAAAGGATTCCTCAAAATGGTTCATGGCCTGAAGCATGGAAGAACCCAGTTACCAAGTTCTTAGGTACTTAATCCCTATTGATTTAAATTTGTTTGTTTGTTGGGGTTTTTTTTGAGGGCCTAAGGTGGGTGGTTTATCAATTTTCATGACAGAAAAATGTGATACCACCTTTTCAAAAAAACATTTTTCAGTGAGAGCAAGCCTCAGGCTTGCTAGCAATATTAGTGCAGTTACATAAAAGCAGAGAAAAAAATTTGGTATATGTTTGGGGGAATGATAACCGTATACCCCTCAAATATGTGAGGATTATCAGGGTATGAACTCTGTCTTTCATGTCTGGATAGAACAATAAAGACCCTACTCTGATTGCAGTGTTGGGATTCTACTAAATATTTATGATTTCTAAAAATAAAGAATTATACAGGGCATGAACAGGTAGAGGACAGTACAGAGATTCCCATCAAAAATTTGGGAAAAACAGAAATACAGGTAGGAACTGAACCGACAATGAAAAACATTAGTGAAGTCAAAATAACCCAAAAGTGAAAAGACAGTGATTAACTTTTGCATTCTGTATGACCTGAGAGAGCAGAATTGTGATAAAGTGAATGTGGGAGGATGAAATTGCAGAACAGGAAATTACATGTAGGAACAAAGAAGGGGAAGACTACAGGTTATCCCAGCAGAGAAAAAAAGGGGATAAGAATTTGAAAAATAACCTTGTGAAAACTGAAAAGTACTGTAAAGTGTCAAAAATGTCACCCAAGCTGCAAACCTAAAGGGTCTGATGTAAAAGAGGTGTGACAAAGAAGAGGGTGAAGAGGAAGAATAGAGATAATGGATTAAAAATCCAAAGATTCAGCTAAGAACCACAATCTATTGTGTAGCTTCATATACTGTCTCAGGCCCTGTTGAAATGATATTTAAATCAAGTAGAGTGACTTTGGAGCTTTAATGAAAAAGAAGTAATTGGGGGGAAAAAAAAGATGTTTGAGGAGATGAAATAGCTATTTGGTCAAGTTGGGAGGGAAATTTTCTATGATGAAGTTATCCTCATTATGAGCAGTCAGATCCAATAAGCCTTACAGGTTTAATACAATAAATGTCACACTTGCAGTCCCACCTACCCCAGATGCATAGTAAATATTGTCCTCAGCCTCTCCAAGACCTGGAGACTGAGCCCAGTGGAAGCTGATGACAGCTCTTGGGTACACCTGTCTTTTGGAGTGCCAGGCAAGGGCTGAAACAAGATTAAAAATTGATTCGGTGCTACAGAAATGGATTTATCATCATCCTGTCCAAGAGTCACTTGAATTCACCAGCAGATCCTGCCCCATGGACAGAGATGATTGATATCTGATATTATCAATTATCACCCATGCCTTTCAAAAAGCCCTCACAGCAGCGAGATCACAGGCTGGGTTTTGTTCTTGGGTTTGTTTTGTTTTCCTTTTTTTATTTTTGCTTATACTTTGTTTTCTTCTCCTTAGCAGTAATTTCTACACAGTAAGAATTGGAAAGAAAACCTTTTGTATCTGAGTGCTTAATAACAACTAGAACATAACATTAAAGGTATTTCATAACACTTTGAAATAGAGTTAGTGAACAAAATTAATGTCAATTAAGAAACAAATGTAATATTGAAATCCCATTTGGCAATTAAACTCTATGTACTTTGCCACTGCTCATAAAGCCATTAGTAAAATAGAATTAGAGAAGTCTTTGGAAAAGGATCATGTTTTCCTCCACATTTATACTTCTCTATACCTCATGCTACTGCATTATTGATAATGAACACCAACATTTGAAGCTGTTTTTATGAATCCAAATTTCTATAAGCTCCTTTAGCTGATGTGACTCTAAGTCATTGTCGAGCTGACACTAAAGAACAACAAAAGCTTCTTCATGTAAAACTATTATCAACAGAAATCTCTTGAAATACATTTCCAGTGGGTTTTTTGTCTTTTTTTTTGGTCTAGTTGGTGGGTTTTTTATTTATAAATAAATAGGTTCCACATAAATAAATTAAATAAATAAATTCCATTAAGCTTCTCCCACATTTACAGTGCCTTTTATCAAAAGGATTTTTAAAAACTCTATACTTGTTCCTCTGCAGTAATTACAGAGGTAGGCATCTTCTAAACACTAATACTTGTTGAAATATCTGAGGTTTTATGAAGGTTCATTATTCGAGGAATAATACATAAATTATGTGCATTAATCTCTTCCAATGCAAGAGAGCTGTCACTGAGTTTTGCCTCCTAATTCTTCTCAAGCCACTTTGAAAGGCCAACCCTCTGCTTATGACTTCAGTTTAAAAAAGAAAAAACAAAAAAATATAAAATCCAGTCCCTATTTCAAAAAGCAAAACCAGCCATAGTTACTACACTGTGGCTTTTGCTAGAAAAAAATTTAAAAAAATCTATCAGGAGTATTATCTTGCAGATCAAAGTTTCCTTTGTTGGAAATGTTACACACTGCAGCCTTACCCCAAACTACCTGATATGGGCACAGTTTCCTGAAATATGGCACCATATGTGCATCAGTAAACATTATGTGTAGAGTAAATTAAACTAAGCCTTATAATTAGGCAGTAAGGAAATTACTGCAGACCTGAAAGAGTAAATCAGCAGTATTAAAGCACTCTCCATTTCCTCTGGAGCACTTCAGAGCACCATAAAAACCTCAATGTCACAGTGATAAACACCTAGAAGTGCATTTTGAGGGAGACAAAGACATGTGCATTCAAAGAAGTTCAAATCAAAGTTCTTATTGATTGTAATTCAAATAACAGTGCATTTCCCTAATTTTTTTGCTCAGACTTTTGAAAAGGTTTCTAAAAGTCCTTTCCTGAAGTAAACAACCCCAGTTATTCTACCAAACGGGAACAGACAAAAAGTGGAATTATTGATCAGCACGCCAGGGGCTCACAGCTCTTTCAGATCACACTGGTGACATTCAGAGTGTCCCTACTCCTGTGGCCATAAATTCAGTGGAAGCTGGAAGGGGAGAGGACTTCATCAAGTGGAGCTTTGCTGTGTCTGCCTTCTAAGCCAGCATTACACCAGACTCCTGCCTAACACCTTTGTACAAGCTGCCAAACCTAGAAAAGAACTTCAAACCTAGAAAACAACTACACACAGTGCAGTGCATTCATATTAAATGAATACAAGGCATAAACATGGAGCCCTGGCACAGAAATAAATCTGTGTTAGCATTTGATAGACTGCTTTTGGGAAGCCAGCTTCCAGATTTCCATATTCAAGAGCACTGGAGTCACTGCAGGTGAAGATAAACCTATTAAGCAACAAGGAAAAGCTGCTGAGTTTCCAGCAAGCAAGAGCTGATGCCACAGGTGGCCTTAGGTTCAAAGAGGTTTAGATTAATTTGTGGCTGGCTCTCTTTAAGAAATGCCAACATTGTGTCAAGATGCATTTTAATACAACAGAATGGGGCAATCTCAGCAATAACACTGCACTTCCCTTTGGAAACACCCAAAAACTCATTTTTGGTAATACAGCACAGACTCCTGTGGATCATGTATTCAAGTGTGACCCTGCTTCAGCTCTGCCTTTGCAAAATAAATCTTAATAAACATTCATACAAGATTAAATTGTGAATTTATAACTTCCTTGGCTATTCTGCTGCTACTTCACACTTGCATGAAGTTTTGCATCTCCAGAACACCTCATCAACTCTCTTACAAACTCTTGCAGTGTTGTGTGAGCTCAGGAAGGTCTATGACCATTTTGTTCTCTATTCTCCTCCCTTATTTAAAATATACAGATCTGGAATTTCAAAAAGCTCCCTTCAGGGTTTATAACCCTGCCCAAGGTCCTCTTGTTTGCAACAAAGGGCACACCAGAACCTACTTTTATGTTAATGAGAAGGAGAACACACTTCCCCAGCCCTCCAGAAATGCACCAATTGCTGCACTAGTGACTGGCTCTGGTGGGCAGCTGACTCCTCACACAAACCCACCTTCAGGGTGCCTGAAATAGGAAGCAGACTGTCCATGACTCCCCATATACAAGGAGCTTATACAAAACACATCCTTGAAACCCCAAGCCACCCTCCAGAGCTGAAGTCTCCAGTGAGTGTAGGAAAGAAGTGACAGAAAATCACTTCTTTATATCAGCACCTGATTTCCATAACTGACATCAGCTGGTGCGAGTTTGCCCCCTCACTATGAGTTTCTTATTTCTTTGGGTGTGCTCTTCAATGTCTTTGGGAAGACAAAAGGAGTTTGTAAATGTATATTAAGCTCAATTAGAATTGGGTTCACTGTTTTTGACTGAAGATTTTGTTTTGCTTTCTGAGCCCTTATGCTTCCCTTGGGCTTATATCTTAATATTCAGATTCTAGGTACCTCCTAATGTTGGTAAAACACAGAATACCTCAAGTGAGGTAGCTTCACCTTCAGAAGCAACTTTATTTTCTGTGCTTCAGATTATTCTTCTAACACTGGACAGTAAGTTTTGCTTGTTCTCACAGAACACAGTAAAGAGAGGATAAACCAAAAAAAATTAAGTCAGTTAATCATGATTCAGAGCACCAAGATTTAATTTCTAGGTGCTGCTGGCCCTCCCTATAGCATTTGCAAGTCATCTGGTCTGTGTGTGAGACAGTAGCTTTGCTGCAGAAAAGGTGATGATAAGATTTCCACTTTTGGAGGAAGTCCTGTGTTTTCCTTAAAGCATTTGCATTCTGTAAAGAAGCAACCTATGCATATCCTTGAGTAGAGAGACTGAAGCCCACAGACTGAAAACATTGTGTATGTGTCTATCCATAATATAATTGAGATTGTATGGTTAGCTGTGATCAAATCTGTCCCAAAAGAACACATTCTTTCTGTTTTAGGTGTCCCATCAGTCTAATTCCATGAGTTAATATTCATGGTTTTTATTCTGAGAGCCCTTCTAGAGTCTACACCAATTTTTGGCAGGCTTCAAAGTGCTAAACTTTTTTTCTTTTTTACCCTAAATAGCATTCATAAACAGCAATACAACTTAATCTACATGGAAGCAAGTGAAACAAGGAGCAAGTGGAGACACGCTGCTGCTCAAGGGCTGGAACAGAGAGAGATGATAAATAAGCCTAAGAACACATCCTGGGATCTGGTTTAAACTGGTGTAACCCATATTAAACAAAGGACAGAGAATTTCAGGTCCTTTAAGAGACCTATGGAGTTGATAAAAACTGAGTATGATCAAGATGTTGTCCCCAAGGTCTTTGTTTTACCAAATCTGCACAAATAAATTACAGGAGGTATTTGTCTCATCAAATTTAACCTTTTGCAAGCTTGACTTGCAGCCTAATACAGCTACTGAAACAGCACTATTAAGGATTTAATGATCATTGTGGGTGCCTTCCAACTCAGGATATTCTGTGACTAAAGGATAACATAATAATTGTAGATTGAAGGGAGGGATGGTAGAGAATATGGCTGATAACAGACTGATGAAAATCAGGCCCAGAGTCCACCAAGTGTCTTACAAAGGAGTTTGCAAGAGCACATCTTAGCACATGGGAATGTAAATGACTGATAAAATATACATAAGGGTCATGTGAAAAGATGTACTTACTGCATAATACAAAAAGAATTGATAAGAGGTATAAAAAGGGCAAATATGACCTGGATTTTTTTTTTTTTAAATTTGGCTTCTGCAGAGTGTGTGCCTGGTAAAAAGACACCACAGCAGAGTCAGTATAAATATTAGCTCATGCCTGAATGGCCAGCCCTGATCCTGAGTACCCCAAGGTGTATCCTCAATCCTAGGATATTGATAATGGCTATTGGGAAAAACAGAGACTGAAAAGAAGCAATCAACAGCCTATCCCATCAGAAAGAGGGAGAACTCATCCAAATCAATGCAGAACTTTTGGAAGCACCTATTTTACAGCTTTCAGCCTACAAATGAACTCAGATGAAATCAGCAGCAGCAAGGACAGACCCCAGACACACCTGAAAGCCACTTGTGGGAAATCATATAGGAAAACAGGCTCCATGCCACTGAGGAAATCACATAAAGGGCTTATTTATGAATAGTAGCCTGCAGTAGTTATACGGGACAAATGTTAGAGCAGTTGCAGATAGAAGAGGAGAAGAGAACCATACTCTGGCCTTTACTTTCTGGACTGGTTTTCTGAGGGAATGATGCTCATCACAGTAAATCTGCTTTTTTTTATTTTTTTTTTTAAACATTAAAACCAGCTGACAGAGAGAGAAGGTCTTAAGGATGGTGGATGGCTGGAGTTTGATGGAAAATTGCCTGGCTAGGACAATAGTGACCTGAATCAGTGTCCTATGGAGGGAAATTGTTCTGTGAAGTCAGAAGCTGGCTGGCCAGGGTACCCACACAGGCACCAGCTGAGCAGGAGCCAAAACCAGCCCATTACTCTCTGCATTTCACCTGAAATGAGCTACAGATGATGGGGAAGCAGCAGAGAGAACATGGGGGTGAGAAAATGAGAGGAAACACGAGAATCAAGAACCTGAGATTGTTGCTGTAGAAAATCCTGTGCTGTCACCACCATTTTACAGAAAGTACAACACTGCAGGAATCAAAACTTCATTAATTCAGGTGTTCACAGTTTTGGTTTTCAGTCCTGTGTCTACACAGTATGGATTCCTCAGAGGTTTGTAGGATGTTGTCTGGAAAAGACAACCTGAGAAGGGGACATTTTTGATAAAAAGAAATCCTAATGTGGAATGTTTTGCCTCAGATAGTGGTGTGAAGAATTCTTTTTTTCACATTCAAAATCACCATCTTAGCTACTACCTGTATGTAGCTGCTAAGAAGATTCTGATGTTATTCTGCTTTTTGTGGTACCTGTTCAAGAAGTTGAGCTGGATTTTACCTAATAACACAATTTAAAGCCACAGAACTATAATCAGGTTGCAAAAAAAAAAGATAGCATTTTGATACTGCACACCCAAACTTAGATATCTAACAGTAAGATTAATTTCTATTAGGCATCCATTCCATTAAAGCAAAAGCGCAGACATCAGTCTAAATGTTCAAAGGTATTTCTCTAAATGCAACTGGTAATACAGTTATTTCTGGACTTTCCACTGAACAGTTCCTATTAATATATATATTTTTAATGAAGTTTTGTTGCCTAAATTTGCAAGGGGAAGCAGAAATCCAACATTAGGAAAAACACAGAAGTTTTAAATTTTTGCTTTGTTCTACTTTCAGATGAAACCTGAAAATTTAAAACCTAGCAAAATGCTTTGAAACAAATTAAAATCTCCTTGGCCATTGCATAAATGTGTGTTTAATTTNTCAGGCTTCTTTTTTTCTATAATAATAATTATTTTTTTTAATTTTCAAAACTAAGCTTCTGGATAATTTCTGGAAGTTTTCCATTTTTTAAGAAAATGATAATTTTCTGTGGAGTATTCATTCCATGCAGCATTTCTAAGCAGCTTTAGTGATAACAAAAACTTCAGTCTGTAGGAGTTGGATGAATGGTCCTTAACAGCTGTATGAGAGCATCATTTCCAGTATGAACTGAGAATTACTGGTGAAAAAAAAAAAAATCTTATTTCTGGACAATTCCTTCCACTTGGAGGCACAGGAAGTCTTGGCTGGGCAAAAATGAAACAGTGCAGGCAGGCTGCTGTAATGGCAGCACAGATAGGTGGCATTTAAGGGAAAACAAATGGTTTTGGTCATTCTGCACCTGGCTGGTGCAGAATGAGGCAGCTCAGCTGATCAGCTGGAGCAGGACAGGGGGGGATGGCAGCAGGGTCCTGGCAGGGAGGGACAGCAGTGCTGATGGCAGCACAGCAGCTCCAGGCCCTGCTGTGACCAAACCCTCCCGTGTGTCCTTCCTGCTTCTCCCTCTGAAAGAGTCACCCCAGAGCTGCAAAGCTCAACATCCCAGCTGTGCCTGCTGCTTTGGGATTACCTGGAGCATTTAAACTCTAGGGTTGGTGTTCCTCTTTCCTCCTGTGGAGGAAGAACAAACTAACAAAAGAACTGGCAGCAGCCAGCTCCTGCTGCTGGCCTAGCTTGCTGCACCACACAGGGAAAGATGACTCTTTAGCTTTTAGGTTTTGTCTTTCGTTCTTTTTTTTTTTCCTTTTTTTTTTAACTACAGGCTTGCATACCAGCAGGAAAAAAGATCCCAAATCTTGCCAATTGGCACAAGTTTTTATCAGATCCAGTGCTTTCTCCAGCTTGTTCAAAATGAAAGGATGGCAAAGTTGGGGCTGTTCAGCCTGGAGAAGAGAAGGCTTCTAGATCTTCCAGAACCTTTCAGTGCCTAAAGGGGCTACAAGAGAGCTGGAGAGGGACTTTTGGAAAGGGCATGGAGTGACAGGACAGCAGGAATGGCTTCACACTGCCAGAGGGCACGGTCACAGAATCACAGAATTTTTAGGGTTGGAAGGGACCTCAAAACATCATCCAGTCCAAGCCCCTTGCCAGGACAGCATCACCTGGAGCAGGTGACACAGGAACGTGTCCAGGTGGGTTTGGAATGTCTCCAGACAGGGAGACTCCATGGCCTCCCCGGGCAGCTGTTCCAGTGCTCTGCCACCCTCAATGTAAAGAACTTCTTCCTCATGTTGAGGTGAAACTTCTTGTGTTTAGTTTATGGCTTTTAATCCTTGTCCTGTTGCTGGGCACAACTGAAAGGAGTCTGGCACCATCCTGTGACCCCTGCACTGGAAATAATTATATGGATGGATGAGATCCCTCCTATTCTTCTCTTTTCCAGATTAAACAGGCCCAGCTCCTGCAGTGTCTACTTATAAGGGGGATGCTCCAGACCCTTCATCATCTTTGTGGCCTCTGCTGGACCTTCTTCAGTAGCTCATTTTTATTGTACTGAGGAGCCTGGGTTAGATATTAGGATGAAATTCCTCCCTGTGAGGGTGGGAAGGCTCTGGCACAGGGTGCCCAGAGAAGCTGTGGCTGCCCCTGGATCCTTTGAAGTGTCTAACACCAGGTTGGATGGGGCTTGGAGCAGCCTGGGAGAGTGGAAGATGTCCCTGCCCATGGCAGAGGACTGGACAGAGATGGGTATTAGGGTCCCTTTCAATCCAAACCATCCTGTGATTCCATGAAAATCCAGTAAGGAATGGCAGCAGTGAGCTATGGGCTGGTGAGATGTGTCTGCTTCCAAGTACTTGTTCAGTCTGACTAAGGTTGATGTTCTCACTGACAGTTTCTAGTAAGACATATAATTAGATCTCCCTAATAGTTTCCCAATTCCCAGGAGAGTTTAAATGATGAGTTTAAAAGTTGTAATTCCACCAGAATAAGAAATATTGAAGTGACTGTGAATTGTGAGGCAGAATTTTAGCACTGCGTGTTCCATCCACAATCATTTCCCATGGCTGCATGTTCTGACATAATGAAATCAAATCTCAGAAATAAAGAGCTAAGGAACCTGGGGAGAAAATGAAAAATCAGTCTTAGATGGATAATTACTGAAGACTTGCAAAGGAGCCTGACTACCAATTGGGGAAAAAAAAAAATCTTCATCACCAAATTTTCTGTTGCAGGTTATCTAGTTTCATGGTGTTAACATTAGGCTTCCAAAGTCTGAAAAGCAAGCTTTAAAAAGGATTTATTAAAAACAAAAGGCATGATGATATTGAAAGTTGTTTGTCTCTCCAATAGTTTAGCCCAAAATAGAAAGACTGAAATAGTGGAACTCTGTAATCTCCACTGCAGCTCAGTTCCTCTGAATCTTCAGGCCTCTCTCCCCAGCCATTAAACGAAACCCTCAGTGACACCCTCACATTCTGGAATTTAGCAGGAAGTGCACAGGCAGGTCTGGGCAGACACACACAGGTACACTGCTGATTATTCATGTGATGAAGCAGAACACTGATTATGATTCGGAAGGGTCATGATTTACAGTCAGAATGTACATTGTTGAAAACAGACTCCATCTTCCTCTATGTCTGTGCAAAACCCAGCACAATTATGATTTAATCTTGATTAGTTTACTAGCAACTGCCACAATTTAATAAACATTATACCTACGTGATTGACTTTCATAAATATCACAAACTGTATTAAAAGCTTCATCTCCAAGCAGGAAAATACAATATCTGTGCTTCACTTTACCCACATCCAGAGTCCTAACCTCTCTGAGGCTAAACATTCCACAGGGGTGAATACACATGAGAAGCACACAGCTTATTAAGAAAGGTGCCATTTTTATATCACGTTTCAGAGTAAATTTGGCTTTAGGGATGAGTAATTCAGACAACTGCTGAGAGCCTCACACAGAACTAACTCATGTGTTAGTCTGCTACTTCCTTGAAGCAGTGAGAACAGAGGTGGGAGGTAACACATGGTCCCAGCTCCACTGCAGAGCCGAGGATCCCACAAATTTGGAGGTCAGAACAGCAGAGATCTTTCTTCTGTCATTAGCTGAGCAGCAGATGTGACGCCAGGCTTTACATAGGAGACTCAATGATTCATATTGTCTGTAAGTCCACTGAAATGGGTTTGTTATTTGGCAGAAGAAGCTCTGAGAAGATGATCTGCAAACACGTCTGCTGATGCTGAAGGAAGAGCTGAAACGAGCTGAGTTTTGGCAGCGCAGAGCACTGACTGCAAAATGCCTACAGGGGCCACTCTTCCCGAAAATATTGTGCTGCAAACTGGTATTTGGAGATACATTTAAATCTTTACTTGGTGTGGCAGTTTTCTGGATTCGGGATCATTTTCCCAGAGGTCAGGTAGAATTTTCATCATCATCATCATCATCATCATCATCATCATCATCATCATCATTATTATTACTATTATTATTGAATTTTTACAGAAGATGCAGAACTGGGATTATCTCAAAGGCATAAAAAAGTGGTCAAAAGAGGCAATCTGTCCTGCCTTAATTTCAAGGTGTAAAGAGAAACCTACAGATTTCTCCCTTTTGGTTGTCAATCTCCTTTCACCTCTTTCCCATCTCAAGCTTTTCAAATTAACCTTTCTTATCAGAAAACACAATGATAAATGCAATATAAGAAAGCCAAACTTTATGGTGTAAACTAGGTTTTATGGTTTTTCATAAAATTATAGGGTAGTTTGGGTTAGAAGGAGCCTTTAAAGGTCATCTGTTTCACTTCCCTGTGCCATGGGCAGGGCCATCCTCAATGAGATCAAGTTGCTAAGACCCATCCAATCTGGACTTGAATGTTTATAGGGATGGGGCATCCACCTCTCTGGAAAAACTGTCATTTATTATGACTTTCTGTATCTTCATAGGATCTTTATTTAATACAGTCCCTTAGAAGTTCTCTCTGAAAATATTCTACTCTGATAATTTTTCTTTTTCATATTCTGCTCATCTTCCCTGTTACTCCAGTGAAAGTATTCAAATAAAACACAAATAAGCACATATGCCAGTGTTTTTATGACTGGGTTTTTGGGTTGCCAAGGTAGGGAAGGTCTGGATAATCTGACTCTCCTCCCACATGGAAAGACCGTTGGGGATTACACTTGGAATTCATTTCTTTCTCCCCTTTTTTTTTTTTTTGGGTCTCAGGAAATGCTGCT
>VZTR01018010.1:443672-466975 GCA_013400775.1 Chaetops frenatus | reverse complement strand
GCTATGTAGGATCGTATCTAAGTGAGGCCTCCACTTCTTCATACCTCCACGTGTGGCAAAACCAGTCTGAGGTTGGAAAACAATGATTTCCTTGGAAAATCAAGAAGCATTATGAAAAGCATGGCTCACCTGTCTCCGAAGGTCTCGTGTTTTCTTGGTCATCTTGTCAATGGCAATGTTGAGTGGGTCCCCCTTCTCCTTCCTTCCAGTCTGTTGAATAAACAAAATTTTAGAGTTAGTGAAAAATGCTCCAGGTAATATCCAGGTAATATAAACTTCTTAAAAATTATATAGCAAGGATTCATCAAAGGAAATTTTTGCAGCTTTTTTGTTTGCTTCCACCGAGTTGTTATTTCCAAAGTAATGTTTTTAACGTGTTTATACGCAGGAGGCACAGAAGATTATTTTAAAACAATCCTAAAGTGATAAGAACAAAGATTAAGGTGACTCACCAGAGAGTTCAGAACTTTTCCACCAATAAATTATGTGCATATATTATAGCTAATACTAAAAAAAATCTGGCAAGACCTTTCACTATAAAATGAATATTAAGGGTTTCTAATCTCCATCCTGCCAGGCACTCGGAAAGTTAAACATGATAATAAGCAGCAACACAGCTTGAGGACAGAAGGAAAATGGTCCCTGTGACTGTAACAGGAATCATATTGGCAGACATTAGGTTCAGTATAAAGAAAAATTCCACTTAAAACACTTTCCTACAGGAAGTCTCAAAGCAAAACTCGTCACAAAGATTAAAAACGGGGAAAAAAAGCCTTTTGTGGCTCGCAACCAATGGGGAAAAAATATGGGGTTTTTTTAGGTTCAATGGTACAAAAAGCATTAAGTGACTTTGTTAGCTGTATTATCTTTCTCTTATGAGAAAACTACTTCTCTAAAGATTTGTCACGTATCTGGTACATTGAACTCTGTTTGAAAGCTTTTCATCAAGAATCAAAATGATCTTCCATTCTTTCTGGCAGTACTGTTTCCTTCCCAAGGCTGTTTTCAAATGCTCCTATTTAGAATTGTTCCTTGCATATGATTAAGAGCGATTTTTCTCTCTCCAGCTGAGCCTAATAGCACACATTTCTGGGAGCTATTGAGAAGTCACTTTTGGGGTGGGTTGGGGATTAAAGATACCCTTTCAACGATATCCTCTCACATGTACAGCACAGTTATCAGCCCTACATTGGCAAGAGGCCTCTGTTCCAGTCTTTGCTTTAGGCATTCATTCCAGAGAACGCCTGCTTTCTGTTATTGCCTGTAATTCTAATTATGACACATGGCCAAAGCTCTTATGATCATTTAGAAATCAGTAAAACCCATCCCCGTTTTTTATTTAGGAATTCAGACGTAGCAATATCAAGTGCCACCAGAATTTAATACAAAACATAAATTTACCTCTTAGCTTTCTAAAAAGAATCCATTACAAATTCTGGAGTTAATCACACAAATTGACACCAGAAAACAGAGAGAGAAAGCATTTGCTACCACACAAGAGGAAGCATCTGTGTCATCCGCTGGTATTTTTATCTCACTTTTCTTGTGTTCATCCTTTGACTGAGTTCTTCTGGTCCCCAGCTGAAGAACCACATCTCTTTAGCCTGAGCAATGGCAGCACAGACTTTTGGTTTTAGATGTCCTGAATTCAGTCCCTGGTATTTTTTTCAGGACAGCAGCTGTCATATGTGCACACAGTCGAGCCTGTTTGTGAAGCTGAAATTTCACAATAAAGCTGAGGCAGATAAGTTTGGTTCAGGGAGCCTCTCCTGACTGTTGGAATGGTACAACAGGGACTGCCAGATGAGCGAGTCTCAGCCAGGTTCTAGTTTGTTAGACATATTCTAAGGAAACTTAGAAAAAAAGAAAATTATGCCAACTGTGCGCTGTGCAGTTGCTGAACCAAGTTTCCTTGGTGACAGTCGTGTTCTGGGATGCTTTATTTTCCCAGTCAAATAATTAAATTTATTTAATATTCTTGAAATTGTTCTCTTCCTTCTCATTGTTTAAGCTTTAATGGACTGACTTAGAAAGATCCATAACCACAGAAGATATGTTAAGACTTCTTTTAGGGGAAAGATAACCTTTTTTTAGCAGTTTTTCTTTCCTCACTTTTATTAAAATCATGGAATAATTTGCTAAACAGGCCAAAATTTCTGTGAGTAATAACACGATGTGAATAATCAAAGAGCAAAGACCAAGACACTTAAGGCTACATAGGGATGGTATTTTACAGCTCTCAAATAAAACAACTGGTTCACAATTCCTCTTCACTGATCTCATGCAGAGCAGATATATTTTGTATTCACCACCAACACGGTGAGGTCAAGCAATTAATGCTTGGCACCCACTTAGGGGGTCAGAAAGTTGTCCTTGAGCAGGAACTTGGGAATCCTTCCAGGGTAGTCAGCTACAGGATACAGTGACACTAAATAAATGAAGCGTTTGATAAACTGCACCATTTAGAGGAAAAGGCTCCTGGGCACTGGGAAAAAAAGTAAAAATTTTGAGTGACCTCAAAGTTTGTCATTTAGGTTCCTATTGTGGGTGTTTTGTATGTCTCCTAGGAGGAAACTTTCAGTGAGAGTAGGCCCATGGTAGCATGAACCCAACACCTCTCCTAAGCCTCCCTCCAAATCTTTTTGATAACTTTTTGACTCCAGTTTGAAATGAACAGTACTTACATAAACAGTGGCCCTTGAGGTACATCCTGTTGTGAAAAACAAAACAACTGGCAACCCTTCTGTGACCCTTAGGCCACACAACACAAACTGTCAATATCCATCTGGCCAGTCCCTTGTCCCTCCAAAACAGAACAAAGCCTGTTCCACACTGCTGGGTGCAATTGCCCAAATCGTGCCTCAGTGCTGCCTGAGATGCTAAATGGGATCATCCAGTCTGTGCTGGAAAACTAAACCAAAACAAGAGATCCAGCTGAGCTCTCTCAATGGCAGTGTTTTATTAAATCACACAAATATGGCTGAAGTCTCACATTCTGCACCATTTTTACTTGTCCTTAATTTTAACCTTTTCAATTTTAGCCTTCACCTGTTACTTATAAAATGGCTACTGCCTTTTAATCTGTATACAAAGCCCCTTCTACACTGTGTGATTTCAAAGAAATTTGTTTAGTAAATCACATTATTGAAAAATAACTAGCATGGCATGTGATGCTACATAGCTTCAGGCAGGTCTGTCAAACACCATCTGCTCTGTGCTGAAAATATAAGTTTATTAAAGTTTATTTATTTAAGTCCTTAAATACTCTTATTTTATTGTTGCTTTGTGATAAATTTTTGGCCTTCATTCCTAGAAGGGATAGAAAGGAATTTATAAATTTCCTGAAAAAATGAAAAAGCCCGGTATTGAGCCTTTTGCCATTTCTCTGTTAATCCCTCTCTGCAAAGGGAAGAAAGATACTTTGGGATGAAAAGGAAGTAAAAATTGCGGTTGGCATTGGGTTAAAAGGAGAAGGAGGAGAAATGCACAAAATTCCTTGAATGCCAAAATATCCATATTCAAGTTCCTATGGACAGAATTACATCTATTCATGGTGTAATGAGGAGAACTTTGCAACAGGAGAATATATTAATCAAGTCCCTGATTTCTTGTGACCATTAACAGCATTTGCATACTGCTTGTACTTGAGATATTTTAAACAATTTTCTCAGTCTGAGTTGCTTCCATTCTAATTTCCTCAGAGTTTTTTCCTGCCCATTTGATTTATTCTCAGCTCAGGATGAGCCAGTTCCCACAGGCTCTGACCAGGGGCTGTGCTGGCTGCAGACTCCCCCAGGTCAGGGCAGGGTCTTCCACTGCATTTCTACCTCAGGGCTGCAGTTCCCTCCCAGGCCACTCAATGTCAGATCCAGCTCCCTGAATATAATATTCAAGTGTTTTTAAGCCTGATTTGCCACCTGACATGAGAGGTTGTGTAGTTTCTCAACATATTCATGTCTGGTAAGTGGAAGAAATCAAGGTACTGACTGTTCTATTACTCCAGAAAATGCCTACAGTCTCAACCAGTGCCAACAGTATTAGCTGAACAATACAGACAGAACACAGTCATTTATATTAAGCAAAGTCTGAAAAGCTTTATGGGTAAAACTGCATGATATAAAGGCTAGAACTTATTTATACAGGGAACTTCAATTTCATTTGGTTAGGAAATGAAATAAAATAAGAACAAAAAGCACTTAAGGATGGTAAGAAATTCAAGCATTGCTGAATGCTAGAATGATCTCTGCTAAGGTATAGCACTGGTTTTCCTATTTACAAAGACCTTTTCCTCTCCTTCCTTTTTTTCTTTTTATAGTTTAACTGTTAGAGTAAAATATTAAACTCCCAAAATATGTATCACAACTATTAAGGACATTTACATCCCACAATTTGCTCATTACAGAACTCTTTTGATCAGCATGAGGTACTTAACAGGACATTTTTCCAATCATAGAGAATATCACAGAACCCAGACAAGGACAGTCAGGCCAATCAGGCCAGAAACTCGGTGCATTTTAGATGAGATATGGTCAACCTTGGAAGAAGATGCTCCAGACTGGAACTGTGTTGCTGGTTTTTAATAATTCCAGATAGCACTAATAAGGAAATCACAGAGCTCAAATTTCAGCACATGAAACAGATGAAATTGCTACTACCAGAATTTTTATTATAAAGACAGATGTTACTGTAATGAATAACCTTGTATTGAAAAGTTAGGATCACTTAGAGATGTATAAGAAGCAAAGCCAGTGCTTTGAGCATGTTATTATAAAAAATGCCAGAGGATCAAGGCTCACAATGGTATCCTATACCAGAAGGGGATGGAGTGCCAAGAAATACACAAAAAGTGGGACAACTGTAGGCCTACAACAAAATGTCACAGACAAAACCCCAATGTGTATCACAACTAAAGGAGTGATGTTAGAGAACACTATTTTCCTTTAAGGTGCTTAATTTAGAAGCTCAGGGTTTCAATTTAACAGAAACAATATTAATAACAACAATCGATGTAAGATGTTTTGTAAGCACCATTTTCAGACGTTCCTCTGTTTTCTCTGCTGCTGTAGATGTAAGGCAAAATATCTGTGAGAGCTCAATTCCCTAAAACATCAAGTGTTGCATGTCCAAGACACCCTCACTACTCCAAGTAATTTAGCCTCCAGGAGACAGCTGGAAAGATTATCTATTGATCCAAAAGCTACCAAACACTGATATATTTTTATATTTTCATCATCCTCTAGGTAGAGGGATCCATTATTTACAGTTTATTCAGAACTTCAATATCACAATGTTTTATTAAGGTGTAAATTGCTGCTCAAAAATATATCTGTCCTAATATTTTATTTTAAATGTTGAACAACATCACTCCTTTAAAACTATGCCAATGTTCAATAACCCTTTTAAAAGTGATGAAGAGAAGCTTAGTACTAAAAGGAAAAACATTTTGAACAACAGGCATAGGCTGCATCAGTGCTTCTAAGCAGAAATCTAGGTTTAAACATACCAATACATAGTCCTCTTCTGACAGAAGACGATTAATTTTGGGTCAGGAAAAGGCTAAACAATATATTCTAGGAGAAGGAGAGACTAAATTTCACTGGAAGTTGAAAATTCTAGCAATTTTCTAGGGAGATGGGGCAGGCAAACAAGTTTTACAAAATCTGTGTGGCTCCTCTAGAGATGAGCTGAAGAAGACATCTTGAAATAATAAATTGAAGGAAAATTTGAATGGTAAGAAGTCTTTTGAGAGTATGGTATGAACATGAATCACTGCTGTACTCAGTTCAGTGATTTTATCGTATTTTTACTCATATAAATTATTTTGGTTTTAGAATTTATTCTAAGTACATTGAAGGTTCTGTAGTCACCCGTTTTTCAACTTCAATTTTGTTGTAGAAACCCCTCCTGTGTAATGAAAAATTTGCATGTTCTCATTTCCTCTTAATAATTCATTTATTTCTTTAGGGAAAAAAAAAAGAAAGAAGAATTTTGCACAAAAAGGGGTAAAAGGTTGCATAGTAAGGTCTTCAGAGTTTTGTTTAGGTGGTTGCAAAGAAGAAAGGCTGAGTCATCACTGAGAAAGGACAAGACAGAAATCATGAAATCACAGCATGGTTTGGTGGGAAGGGACATTGAAGCCCATCCAGTCCCACCCCTGCCATGGGCAGGGACACCTTTCCCTATCCCAGGTTGCTCCAAGCCCTGTCCAGCCTGGCCTTGGACACTCCCAGGGATCCAGGGGCAGCCACAGCTTCTCTGGGCACCCTGTGCCAGGGCCTCCCCACCCTCACAGGGAACAATTTCATCCTAATTTCTGATCTAAACCTGCTCTGTGTCAGTGTGAGACCATTCCCCCATGTCCTGGCACTCCATCCCTTCTAAATATTCTCTCTCCCTGTTTCCTGCAGGTTCCCTTCAGGCCCTGCAAGGCCACAATGAGGTCACCCCAAAGCTTCTCCTCTCCAGGCTGAACAATCCCATCCCTCCCAGCCTTTCCTCCCAGCAAAGCTGCTCCATCCCTCTGCTCATCCTGGAGCCTCCTCTGGACTCTCTCCAGCAGCTCCAGCTCCTTCCTGTGCTGGGATCCAAGAACTGGAGGCAGCTCTGCAGGTGGGGTCTCACCTGAGCAGGGCAGAGGGGCAGAATCCCCCCTTTCCTGTGGATGCAGAGAGATCCCAGCTTGGTCAGGATGTGGCTGCTCTCCAGCAAAACTCTGAATTTCAGCCCCTTCCCTTCCACAGAACTGCTCAGTTCTAGAATGCCACTCACTAAATAATCTGCTCATAAATGTATGATACAGACAGTAAGTTCTCTTTAAACAAAACAGCTGCTCTCAGCAGTGTTTAATTGCCTTGTGACCAGTGAGTCTATTTGGTTCCAGGCTAGCATGAATAATTACAGCTGTGGAGAAAGCTGGGGAAGCCACATCCTTGCAATCTCAGATAGTAAATAAAGTCAATAAAATTAAAACGAGCCATGAGCTGGACACGGTATCAGTACCTGAGGTGTGCAAATCTTCTCCTTGGCCTGTGTCCAAGCAACGTTTATCTAGGTCTGTACATAATTAAAACTAAGTATGTAATAAAACAAATAAAAAATGAAAACTGTACCCATTAACAGTTGAAGAAGATTCTCTTGTTATATTTTATGTGTGTTTTTTATGCAGGCCACATCACCACAATATCTGAATGCCTTCAAGTGGTGAATTGGTGAATTAAGTGGTTTGTTTAATACCAGCCACGTGCAGTTTCTTCTTTTATCCTCTTGAAACTGGGAAAACTTATGTGTAGGGGAATGTTTTACTTTCGTTTGTGGCCATTATTTTTCTTGTTGGGCAAAATTCACTTCTATAGCTACTTCTTGTCTTTTGGCAGTAACCAAAGATTTTCAGAAATATCAGTGGCAGCAGTTGGACTTGAAACACCAGTTAGGATTAGGGCTTCATCACACTGGTTTTCAAGTGGCAGCTGCTATTATTGGTTGATATTTACCCATGATCACATACTGGCATCTAAGCTTCAAAATAAGAAAGAACTGGCTGAAGAATTTAGATTTATAATTATATTCAAGGCTGCATAAAATGGAGAACTTTTTCACTCTTGAGAATGAAGGCAGTAATTTTTTGAGTGTGGTAGGGGTTTTTTGTTTGGTTGGTTTTGGTTTTGTTTTTGTTTTTTTTTTCATTTGTGGAGGATACACTGAATAGTTCTGTATCTACGTGTATTTTTGAACAAGGCTTTCCAAGATCACTGTGGTAAGGACATATTCTTGCTTTTCTAGCTACCAGCCAAGACTAGATTTTTACAGCATATTGAGGCACTGAAAATTCAGAAAAGGCATCTGCTGGGACCTTCCTATGTGACAAACCATGTGTAACTTCCAAGTCTCATTGATTTGTATTCAATAAAATACATCTATTGTTTGGGGGGTTTTTTGAAAGGGGGTGAAAGCCATGCAGCAATGAGAAATTTCTTCCCCCTGGCAAGAATATCCTGACATCATTTAAGAGTTGTGTCATTTAATTAAACTCAGATGATAATGTAGCACACTGCCACTCCAGAAAGCAATGATAGTGCTCAGGGTAGGACCATCCTATGTAATTTTACCATCTTGAAATACTGAATCAGATCTAGTTATTTTAGCTCCTTCTATATTCGATATATAGTGACAGGCGTTTTTAGAGCACCCATCTGTCTTGCATATTTATTTTAATACAGAGTACTTCTCATCATAGGGGATTGCTTCTCTCCATTTACAGTGGAGGGGAGCTTGAAGTACTTGGTGATTAATTCTTAAAAGAATACTGAGTTACAGGAGATAAACTGCCTATTTCATAGCTGCAATGAGTGTCCAGCCCTGCTAAGGATCAGGCTGGACACTGTATCTTGGACAAATGTGTGATTTGCATGATTTTCTTCCAGGGAATTAAAAAACACAGCATTATAAGGGCATGGTTTTTACAAGCTTCTGCACAAGACATTCCTGTCCTCCTAGGATGGGATATTTTGAGGTCCTGAAAAAAATCCACTTTCTTCCCACTGTCTGAAAGAAACACACTTCATAATTTAGATTCAACACCGGATCTTAACGCTTTCAGGTCCTTTCCAAGCTGGCAGCCTGTCAAAAGTGGGATCCCCCAGGGATCAATATTGGGCTCAACATTGTTTAATATCTTCAAACAGGCAAAAAAGGTGTGGGTAGGCTGGAGAGGTCCAGAAAGTGACCAGGAGGATGGTCCAAGCACTGGGAATGCCATGTGAGGAAAGGATGAGGGAACTGGGTCACAGAAACACCACAACTTAATGAAGAAAACCAAAAAACCCCTCCAGTTATATCTGGATTTCTCTAATCAGATAAAGACGTGAAGCAAAACCACCCTAATTTGGAACTGAAGTTTGCTGATAAGGGGGGAAAACAAGGGAATGCAGCTGGAGGAGCCAACACTAATAACCTGAGAGAGGTTTTCTGATACGTCCTGAAAACCTCTGGCAGTGTGTGTGTAATGGGATCTGTACCCCTGTGACTGCAGGGGACAGCAGTGTTAGCATGCAAATCCACTTCTCATCCTGGTTTCTGCCCTGCTGTCCTTGGGAGCTGATGGCTACGAAGCTTCCCTTCCTTCCTTCCCATCTGAGAGGTGATTTTATAAAAATATATACACCAGAATTTTAATCTGGGGAAATATTTCTTGTACTTAAAGAACATCTTTTCCTTTGCAATGCTTACTCAAAGGACTCAAAGAGGCAACATCAGGGTTTTCATAGAAGAAATGGCACATTTCTATTCAGAAGATGTTGGAACAGAAAATTGATGCTGTTATACTTAAATGCTTACAAAAAACAGAATTTTTGAGGAATGAAATGTGAATGATGTAAACTGTTATAAAAACATCAGCTTCACTGAAGCCACACTAATTTACACCAGCTGAGAATCTCCCCACTCATCATTTAAGCAAAATTTCACAGATGTTTCCATTTAGAAGGTCAGAAATGTTTACTCCAGAATTCAAAATTATTCTAATTTCTTCACAGACTTCTACTTGCAAAGGGTCCACTACAAACTCCTCATTTAACCACCAACAGCTTTGCAGCTGTAAATTGCAATCTGCTTTTAAATTGCTCCTGGATGCCGTCTCTTAATCTCAAATAACAAGAAAAAGGAGATAGTACACAATTTTTTCTTTCCCTTCAGATATCAAAGCCCTTAGTGAAGGACTATGTAAATAAACAATGGTAAAATTTACCTACTTTAATAAAAACTCTGCAGAAAAGTCCATTCTATTATTTTAAGCATAATAATGTTCCTGAGTCATATACAGTTATTAACAAAGCCCTATATCAATGCATTCTGTTAAAATTCAGTCAGTGAAAAAATTGATGCAATACAAGCAACTAAAAAAACAGGAGGGGTAGAGAAGTACAGGATGTCTTACAGCATGTAATGAACAATACTTCATCTAAACTCTGAAATATATTGACTAAATCTTTGTTCTGTCACAGATTAGTGGAAAAAAGTGTCAGAGCTCTTAGTGTAGGTGATATCCATGTCTGGTATTTCTGTCATTTTTATGTCTTATTGACTAAGAAGCACCTGTAGCCTTTCTCTTCCTGGCTGCTTTTAGACTAAAGGGTGCATTAGGAGTCACAGGAGTTAAATGCAGAACTTCTGAGACATCTCAGCATTCCTTGAAAACATCCTTTTAGTATTTTCCAGCCCTCTCTCTTGGAGGAATAGGAGAACTACATAACATTGTTTGGTTCCAAGCAAAGATTTTTTTGTTTGTTTTGGTTTTGTTTTTTTTTTTTTAATTTAAGGAAAAGGTTTCACTTGATGACAACATTTGTCTGTAATGTTGGCTTCTACAGCGTGGACTTTTCTGCTTTTTTTTTTCCCCCAGCAAAGAAGCTTTTTAACCAAGTACCTCTGACAAATGAAGTGACCACTGGAGGTTCATCAAAGCATTTACATTTACAGGTATAAAATGAATATTTCTCATGAACATACTGAAACTCCAACTCTGCCATTCTATTTAGGTACAGAACGACTGTTCATGGCACAAAGACAGGTATTACTCAGAATTCAACTCTCCCAAACATCACCTGTCTGTGCCCTGAACTGATTTGGCTGAACTTACAGTGCTTTGATTAACAAATATCGCTGAAAAATAGGATTTCAACTGGTTGGCTGCATCTGTCACTATGTAATAGATCTCTGGATGAGATGTGTATTGACTGTTACATCTGCATTTCTTTCTTTTTAATTGCATCATGCTTATATTCCTCGGGTGATCCATGAGGAAACGAGTCTTGTTTATTTCCAATCAAAAATGTGTTTGTCAAGGCAGGCAGCTGAAAGTCAATGTCAACTCAATATTTCTACTTATAACAGAGGACTAAATGCTTTTTCCAATTAATTGTCAGGTTTTTTTTCCCCTTATCTTGCCAGTTTCCTCCAGACCACCCAGGGAGAGGCTTTCTCTGTGTGTTCTCTTTAATAATCCAACTTGCTCTGAACACTTTGAATTGGAGTACACAGTGAAACAATATTTGACATTATTTTGGGTGATGTTTCTCGCATCCTGTGAAACCACTGCTGCTTTCCAGTGCTGAGCCCTACTTGGCACCTCCACAATACCTGGAGATGTGTCAGACTTCCTGAGGGCAGTGACATGTGCCTGGCAAGAGGGGTTTTCACTCTGACACTCTCCTGTAAAAACCCCATCTTCAAACAAATAACGAGTGTGAGCTTTAATTGCACATGTACCACAACTGCAGCTTCTGTTTGGAATGAATGGAGCCAAAGCAAAGAAAATAACTCAATCCTCATTATAGTAATTAATCTTTCACTTTGAGTACCGGCTTCTTTGTGTCCTCGTGTTTCTTTGTAGGACATCACAACCATAAGGGAACAGGGATGAAATAAAACAAAATAAAAATTAAAAAATTAAAATAAAAGGAGTTTTTAAACTCCAACCAGACTTCCAAAAGACTTCAAGAGCAAAGGACCAGCTCTGTTTTCACAGAGCAAAGCCATGGTCTATTCCTGCCGCTGCTCAGATCAATGTGTTAAGTGATATCCATTCAAATTACTTGTCAGTTTAATCAGAGGAAGTGAAACACAATTACAGGGCATTAGTGTAAAAGCCAGCACAAAATAACAGAATGTCCATGTGGGATATCTGAAGCAAAAGCCTGTTGAAAATAACTCTGTGACATTTTCACCAACGGTTTTTTACAGAAAAAGAAACCCTTTGGAAATGCTACGACAAACTAATTAGGCGTAAAATAATACTTTAATTCTACAGACTGATTAGAGGCCTTATTTCTTCTTGTAGATATCAGAAATCTTTTTTGCTTTTGTTTTGTTATTAGAATAAAATGAAATACATAAAGATGAAGACCTCTACTGAAGCGATAACTGGTGCATTTACAAAGCCTCTCTGTGCTCCCTCTCAAGTCAGCAGGAGTTTTACCATTATTTCCACTGAATGATTGGAGCATTCATTTTTCATGGACGCTCCAAATTTCCATTGAATCATTGAATAAAAGATTTATTTTTGGAATCCTCAAGCAGATGACTTGGATTAAGAGGGTGAAATGGGAGCAGGGAAGGGTAGGGACAACTCCTGCTCCTGCTGAAGGCAGGGCTGCAAATTTGGTGGATTCCAAAGGAGAAACAAATGCAAACCTGCCCCAAAAGCCCTGCCTGGAGTCCCCAGGTGGGATATGCTGGGCAGGGCACGGTGCCTGGAGTCCCTCTGACTCTTTCACCCCAATCTGCACCATAGCTCAGCTTCATTGAAATAGGTAAAAATGTACCCAGTTCAGAGGTGTAAAGGAAATAAGGATCTATGAATCCCCATGACAGGAAAGGAGACTGACGCTCTCTGTGATCCTCAACAACTGAAATAAAAATAAAGGACATAGAATAACATCCATGTGTGCTAGAATATAACTTTTTATTATTTTATTTTATTATTTCCCCTATCAATGCACGTAATCAGGATAGAACTGAAAAAAGCTGGAAAAAGCCTTCTCCTTCCAGACTTAATTGGATTTTTAAGATCCAGAAAAGATGGGGGCCTGGACTTTACTCAGCACAGTGAATCTCTGGGAATGAGGTGACTTCACTTTTTTCAAGAGCCACAATACATAGCCCAGGTCTAGGTGCCCCTGTGGTAAAATCACTTAAAATGATCATTTTGTAATTCTGAGCTCAGAGACTCCAAGGTCTTTAATTGGATTTGGCCCTTTATATTCTATATTCATGAAATAGTAATTAATTTGACCATCCCTGCCTGGTCCACAGGGTAATTGAATGAACAGGCACATAAATGCCTCCAAAAAGAGTTATTACTATGACTGTGCAGTATGATGAGTTAACTCTGCCCTGTTGATAATGATGGCATTGAAATTCCTAAGGAAAGTGCCACTGGAGCCCATCTCACAGCTAATGGGAAAGGAAGAAACTATGTGAATATGCAACATGCAGAACCACTGAATAGTTGATACTCTGCCCTTTAAAACAGTGACAATTAAAATTTAATCCTATTTTTTCAAATTTCCTTGCCACACCTTCATCTTCTGGCACTAGTAAAACCCTGAAAATACCTCAGAAGGGGTTAAAAGCAACTTAGTTCTTTTGGTAGATTGCCACAAAGACTTCTTGTAGGAAATCAAGTGGAAAAAATGTTAAAGAATGTTAAATGAAATCACAGCAGACTGAAACCTGTGGTTCCAGTGCAAGACCTGAAATACATTTGAAACAGATGCTAATTGGCACCACCTTCACTCTGATGTTCATAAGTGAAACTGAATGAGACTTCACAGGTGCCAGAGGAAGACCAGCCATCCAAAGAACATTAAAACAGGCTTGGATTTGGTTTGTCAGCTCCAAAGTTATTTATATCCTTCTAAGTCATCTAGATCCTTCTGAAAATTCACCCAATGAGACACATGTTTACATTTTTAAAAGAATGGAAAGTCTGTGGAAGTGAAATTCTTAAATTACCAGGGATATGCCTTCCATTATTAATTGGTATTGGCTTTGGAGGTGAACTCTAGATCTGGGGTTGCACTGAGTTGTTCTCTGCAGGAGATTTGTCCCTGAGGAATGGGTAATGGTTTGTATCAAGACAAGCAGGGTTGTTTGCAAGTCTCAGTACAAATCATGCACTGCCATAGACATTTGCAGCTGTCTGGAATCCCTTTTAATGACAAATGCTTACAAAACTAATTACATGTGCTGACTGACCCCGACATTGGGTTTGATCCTTTCCCCTCCTGAAAAACTTGGTGTTACAAGTCAAACTTATTTTTAATATATAAGGATATCAACTATTTTTAATAGTGTTATTCCAATAATTCAGCAATTTTGCCCTTCTGTGACTTCAATATTTCTGCAGTAATAAAATGCAGCATTCCACACTTCCCATTTATTATTCTATTCTTATATGCCACAACCTGTAATTCCACTGGCATTATCTTCAATATTATAATTGAATAAATGCCTACTATAAAAATGATTGATTTCACTAAAGCAAGAGCAATTGAGGAACTTCTGCATGTTCCACTTGGTTGTGATGTGCACCAAGAGGAGAACAACTGAATTCACAATCTATGGGAACTTGACTCTACTTCTAATTCCCAGTCCTGGTTTCTAATACGCTACATTTTAGTGACGTTTTCTTCAGTATGGCAATTAGTGTTAAGGGTGAGTCAATTCCATGATGATCAAACACCTAAAGAAATTTAAGAAAAAACTAAACTAAAGCTCAGCAGGAGAAGCTCAGTGGCTTTCCACACCGCATGATGCTTTTCACTTCAAAACTACCAAGTAAATTACTGAGAAAAAGTTACTGTGAATAAAATGGGCTGCACTGTGTTAAGTAATTATTTCTAAAGTGTGAAATGGGTAGGAAGTATCTCATCTCAAAGTAGTGCCATGATGCATATTACCTCTCCAGTATAAAGTGAACAGTCTTTACTTTTTTTTCCCCCCTCTCTTTTTTTCTTCTTTATCTTGCAGCAGCAATCACAGGAATGAAAACTTTATTTTTCTAATGATTTTGTATGTGGGAGAGAAGTGTAAAGACTCAACCCATGAAACTCTGCTGTGCTCCACATTTGTACTGTGCTCATGTTTTGAGGAAAACTTCTGGAGTTTCAGAAGTTTCTTCTTGAGCTCTCAGGAAATCACAGAATGGTTAAGGTTGGAAAAGACCTCCAAAATCGAGTCCAACAGTTCACCCAGCATTGCCATGTTCACCACTACAAGCTCAGTAAATTATGAATTTATTTGGGTGATGTTCCCCATTTAAGGAATGCAGGATGGAGTTGTGATCTCCTGTGTCAAAGACCAGCATTTCTGTGAGTGTCGAGGGATGCACCTCAGGGAAGGTTTGGTTTTTGGAACAATGCAGAACACAGCTGGTTTTAGGTTTGTCTTTCAAGCACATCATGCCACAAACCCATTCTGCACAAACCCAGTCTTGAAACCAGTGGTAAAAGAAGGTCATTTTAATAGGAAAGTTACCTCACAGCATGGAGTAGGAAAATACCCTTCTTGCTTCTGAGAGGACAGAGGGGATTCTTGCAATTAATTAATACCTAGATGCACAACAACAAGCTGCAAGAAAATGCCAGGGGTTTTTTTGTTTGTTTATTTGTTTGTTTGTTTTTAACAACTATTATTAAAAGTTGCAAGGATTGAGAAGAAGAAAGCAGGAAACCACATAAGAATCAAAGAGGAGCTTTGCCCAAGACAAAAGGTGACACAAATTGGTCGTAATGACCCGGCTAAACACTGCTGTCTATTTAAAGGATAATTACAGAGACATTAAAATATTTATGCAGCATTCATGTGAAATTCAGTCCCAGATCAAAACCAAGAGATAGCAGAAATTAAATAAGAGAATCCTGGAATCTTAATAGCTGACAAGCATGATTATTTTTCCTTAATGTTTTTCCTTAACAATCTGTTTCAACAATATGCAATATAAACTTCTGCTTTATTTTGTTCATACACATAAAAGATTCATTCCAAAAAGATCAGAAAGGGTTATTTCCTGAGATTAAATATCACATAGATATCCAAATTATACTCTGCAGGGCTGTGACTTCTGAACACTCAGAGCCATTCAGTGACCGCCTAAGATAAAGAGCAAAAGTGCATCTACAGAGTGTAAACTCATTTTGGCATCTGTCCTGAAACTATCTTTGAGGTTTGACCTTCAGAAGAACTTCACAGAACACAGATGGGTTGACTAGGGCTGGCCACAGGAAAGTGTTTAACAAGTCAGTGTTGCAAAGCAGTTGGAAATGATGCAGAACAGGACTCTAAATAGATCAAGTGAGCTCTGCTGAGACATTTGTGTGTTCATAGCTTGTTCTCTGGCATCAGGAGGGGAATAGATAGAACAGTCTAGTTTTAATAGAGCTTCGGATTTATATTATTTCTGAATTATTTCCACTTTTTAATACTTTTTAATTTAATTAACTCAATAATTAAACTTTATAATTCAATAATTTAGTTTAATGTTTGAAATAATTTCACAAATGTGAGTACTTCCAAATACAGTAATTGTTAGGTGAGGTTAGCTTGTATTTAGAGGTAAAATGCCAAGTGATTTTGGAAGCTCCTAGGTGATGCAGGAAAATAACAAAGTTACCAATGCCACAGCAGGACAGGTCACTATGTCACATTCCCTGATGGCTGCATTCCTGCTGGGCATGGACAGGGAGTGGACAACCTCAAATCCACGACCACGTCAGACAAAGTAAATGTCTCTGGTGAGCCTGTTTAATCTCACATGCTCATGCAAAAGAAAAGGAATATGTTTACAAAATTAATATTTCATTGGCTTCTCTTTAGACAGAAATCTATTTCTTTAAAAAATAATTGCCTTAAGTGCACAAACGTGTGTACACATTTACAGATATTTTTAAACTCAGAGAAGAAATTTCTTTTCTTAGATGACTTCCTAAATCAAGACAAGAGTGCCCATCAATCATTTAATATAGCTAAAGAGCAGAATTTTTGGTAAGAGTGCTTTTTTTAAAAAACAAAATGAGGCTGGTAGAACAACTGCCTATGCCAGCATTCACTTTGACTGATGAACTCCAGAGCAGTTTATTACACCAAATACCATCTCCTAGTGAAATTCTCGCCTTCTAATATCATTCTGCTCTACAAAAATGTATTTTTGACATCAGAAACAAATTGCAACAATGTGCAGAAGAATGAGTTGTTGCCTCTGAAAGCTACTTCCAAATACCACATAACTTCAAATTTTATCGAGACAAAAGGAAAGCTGGGTGACACATATTTATGCATTTGTGTATGTGTGTGCATGCAATGCTTTTGTAATTCAAATACACTATGTTTTACCATCAAATAGTCAAAATAAATCAAAATAGCCATGTTTCCTTGACTGGTATCATTAATATTTTCAATGCTATGAAGGACAGTGCCCAAAATTATGCATTGTGTTAAATACCTTAATTCAACTGCCACCTTTTTTTTGTATCATTCCCATCCTCAGATGGGCAGGATCAGGTCAAGATAAGGACAGGGAGAGATCCCTCACCAGCACTGTCATGGGCAAAACAGACTCAACCAGGAGAAACTAATGTCATTTATTGCTAATAAAATCAGAGTAGGACAATCAGAAATCAAATCAAATCTCAAAACACTTTCCCTGCACTCAGAGAAATTATTTAGAACAGCAAAAACTGATGTGGAAAAATATCTTCTAAATACAGAATATCATGAAAAGTTTTGCCTTCATATCCTCATGACTTGTGGCTTAAATTGACTTTTGAATTATAGTGACTTAACTAGTTTTGGTATCACTGCTGATATTTTTTCTTGTAAGAAAAAACAAGCGTTATTAGAATTGGTTATTTCTGTAAACCTTGAATCTATTGAGTTAAATGTGACCATGATTCTTCCCTTCTGTAATAAATCCTAATAACCCAACTGGATTTATAACAGCCTATTATACAGCACATTCATGAATATAGACCAATTTTCAGTTCCTGGACTAGAAATCATGATCACATCTAATCTCCTGTGCCTGACAATAAGTTTATGATGTTTAGTGGAAAAGCTCACTGACTTCAGAGGTCACTGAAAGAGATCACAAACTATTTTACACAGCATAGTTTTTAGTAGGAAAAAAAAACAAACAAACAAACAAACACCAAAAAACCCCAGTAAAAGGAATATAAGACAAATGCTCCAACAGCTTTTTGTGTTGGTGCACACTACAAGGATTTGATAGGTTTTTTTATTGCCCAGACAACATGCTAAAATAAATACATAAACTCAGAAATTATTCCTTTTCTTTTCTCAAGCATTTTGGGAATTTCAAAGGTCACATTTTGAGGTTGGGGGCCCCATCACTGGACAGGCCCCATTCAAGGTCAGGTTGGACAGAGATTTGATCTAGTGAAAGATTTCCCTGCTCACCGCAGAGGGCTTGGACCAGATGATCTTTATAGATCCATTCTGTATGGATTCATTTGGATTCTGAAGTGTATTGTTTTTGCAGTACGGGGTTTTTTGGTTTTTTTTCTTAAACAGAATAATTGAAACTACTCAAAATCTGCCCTCAGTATTACTGGAATGAGAACTAATTTACTAGTCTAAGAAACAAAATTTATATTTCTAAAAATGTCCCAGATTTTCCCTCTGCATTCTCCCATTCTCTGTGGGCTATCTCTGAGATCCTGGTTGAGCTCTGCTGGGAAAAGATGCACAGGAGTGGTTGGATCAGCTGGGGAGTTCGGGGAATTGGAATGAGAATTTGGGCTCAAATTTGATCTCTCACCACCAAACAAAAGGCAAGACTCCAGCTAAATAAAAACTGCAACTTTATGATTTCCTGCACAAATACACACTGTAAAAATTACTGATTTTTAAAGGAATGCCTTGTATTTAATTAAGCACTGTAAAACCAGCATTTAAATACAATAATCTTTTTAAAAGAATGCACAGAAAATGAACAGACCTGTTTACGGCTTCAGAAAGAGGGTGAAATACTCCTTTTGTAAATATGATCTCTAAATATTTATTTTTAAAAGCCAAGAACCTAAGCATTCTTCTACTCGAGTCTTTATTTAAATGCCAATTACTATAGCATCAGAGAGCATTGATACAGCCAAATGATGCTTCAATCATTTTGCTTTGACAAATGTTCTATGACCATTACAGACTATCCATAAAATACTTTCTATTTGATCCATTTGCAGGACTTGCATTGAACTAGCAAACCAGTGGAAGAGGAAGAAACCCCTCTAGTGATTCCTAGAATGCACATTATAAATATAGTAGGGCAATTTTAACAAATTTTGACATTTACTATCTTTTCAAAATTCCTCTTTGAGAGTCCTTGTGGGTTGATTCCCCTCTTTACATCCCTTTCAAGTGGCATTAGCCCACTGTACTGAACTTAATAAAGATAAAACCCATAGATAAAATAATGGCACTCTAAAGAGTTTGAAACAAGACACATAAAACCTGTGAATGCTGCTTAAAATACACTTTTTTAATTTAAAAAGGCATTTTTTTAATGTTATGTATTTTGTTGTTTTTTATGTCTTAAGATACTGTGCTTCAAATACCTCCAAGCAAGCCCATCAGTTAGAAGTTTCCTTTATTTAAATAAAATTAGGAACATTTTGCATGAAACAAAGATATGGAACTTAGAACTGAAATATTTGGAGCTATGGGAACAGAAGAGCTGGCTTCAGCAACCACCAAACATAAATAATGTTTGCCATCCTCCTACTTCACCATCAAAGCCCTTCCCTCTTCTGGGGCAGTAGCCACCTACTCCCTCTATCACTTCAGAGAAGGCCGCAAACGCTACCCAACATTTATTTCATCTTACACAAACACATGCAAATCCTCCTGCATATGTAGAAGCACAGAGACACTGCTCCAGAGGGAAACTCAACTCCCTCCATCAAGGTCAGTGTCCTCAAACTCACAGCTCCCAGGCCAAGGAGTCTGATTGCAATGGGCATTGCAGTGAGTGGGAAAGGGCAGATTGGGAATAATGTTCTCACAGAGGCTCCTTTCAGCTTGTAGGCTTCAGTCCTTTGTCTCTTCAGTTTGTAGATTCTTACGTCTTTTCTACTTTTTCTTGCCCACAGGTTCAAGGTTTGCTGCTCCAAGAGGCAGTTCTAATGTTTTTTTGTTTAATTTCTCTCTATTTAAACAATGTCAAATTGGCTCATGGTTTTTTTCTTACAACAGAATCACAATTCTTTTGACGTTCCTTTCTTTCCCGTTTTTCCATACACCCAACTAAATAATCTGGGTTTCACCTGACAGACTGTCAGTACTCTGCAGAACACCTGTGTGTGCTCAGGAATTTGCTCTGCTTCCAAAACAGGGGTTTTGTTCCCTGGGCTGAGATGTACCTTTGGCTCAATATGTTTTCTTTGCCTCCTCGTTCACCCAAGTCATCCTCATTCACCCATGAAATAATTTCTGGACTTGTGACACCTGAAGAGCTCCTGTCCTGGTTTGTTAAGCTATAAATGCAGTCCCTCAAAATACCCCACTTAAATCCTCTCCTCTACCTTGTTGTTTCCATTTCTTGACTTCAGTGCTGCCCCAAATTTTTGGACCGATTGAAGTTTCAGCCTTCAGTCTCTCCTGCCATACAGGACCAACACCAAGGCTTATTTTGAACAGTGGGATTGAATGCTGTGCCCTCACAGAGACACATGAATATCAAATCTGGAAAAGATTAAAAAAAAAAAAAAAAAAAANAAAAAAAAAAAAGAAACAACAAAAGGAACGTTTCACAAGCCTAGGAAAATATTAAAAAATTCAAATTCTATCTATTCTCTTTTTTAATCAGTGATTTGGCACAGTGATAGGTACGACAGCTAATTGTGTTTGTGCAAAATCAATAAAAGGAACTGAAACAAAATGTTGCAAACTAAACGAAATAATAGCATCAGTCATCTCTGAAATCATTATCGCACTTGAGAAGCATAATAAAATTCAAGTGCATGAGACTTTCCTGGAAATTTCCCACACACTCTTTGAAGACATCTGTTCAAAGCAGAAATGTAGGGTAAATTTCTGGAGAGGCAAGAAAAAAACAACAACAAAAAAGCTGTATCTTCCTGATTTCCCCTATAGATTACACGATGCAGAGCAATTTCTTTGGGGCATTAAGTGACCTTTTCCGCCTGCATGAACCTCTCCTGCGCTCTGGGGTGCTCCAAGAGAAGCCCTGAATCAGCTCTGGGAAGCTTCTCATGAGGAAATGGACTTTTAGCCTGGCTTTCTGTGTCTACAAACCCATCTTTAACTCATTCAACCCATTCAAATCGAGTGCTAAAGGTAAAGAGACACCCCCCACCACCCACAGGAACCTCTTGCTTAATGCACTGTGAACCAATTTCCTGTCTGTGCTGATATCAGGACACCACATTGCACTGATCAAAACTCCATTAACCACTGCCACATTTACAAACAGAGGCAAGAATTTCATTTAAATGTCATTTTAAATTTCCACTGTTAGACTTTGTTACTAGCCTCATTTTTTTTCCCTTACTCCAAGCATCTTTATGTTCACAGATTTTAATTTTAATTGCACACTCAACTATCCTAAATTATTAGGCAATGTACCAAGGTAGCAGGAAATTTGCATTATACTGTTTTCTCCATATGCTAAGCAGGTTAAACTATACCATCCATATGTTAAATTCCTCTCTGCTGTGAGTAAAACCAATGAATATGGTCTTTGTAGGTCTGTAACAGCCTGTTCAGAACTGCTGACAGCTTCAGCAGACCTTGAGGAACCAGCACCAGTTGTACTGGGCACATTTTTCTCCTAAGATTTTAAATATTAGATCACTGGGCATATATATTTGCATAACTTCTGTCTCAAAACTAAAATCTCTACCAGTCCCATTAAATACTTGAAACTTTCTCACAATATCAATACCTGTAAATTTGTGGGTTTTTCCCCTGCTTTTTTTCCAGTATTGTATTTCTCCACATCTGCTTTAAATCCTTCTGCGTCAGTTCTGCCTCTATTTTCTCTCCTCTCTCACTACTCACCATTTTGACCTCACAAGTTCACAGCCACTACTTTCCTGCCTTTCAAATCCAGCTGTAATTCCTGGCTCTCCATTTACAAGCCATCCTTTAACGCAGCCCCTCACAAAGAGCCAAAGTGCCTTGACCAGCTCAGCTTTTCTGGCCGCACAAATGTGTGAGATTCACAGGAAAGGGTTGCAAAAGCTGTCAGAGATTCCTGCCTTAAAATTAAAAGTCCTGTAGAATCTTGCCCAGTGCCAGCTCTGAGATTCCATTCTGGCCAGATGATCTGACCTGACTTGGGAACCAAAATATGGGACACAGAACAGGGAGCTGAGGGAAAGGGGGGAACTTGTAACCCACAGGGAAGGAAGCTCATGCCCCAATAACACTTTAATCTGCAGGGTAAAACGGCTCTTTGGGAGGTGGTGGTGCCAAAAACTCCTCCCAGGCAAGCTTTCCCCTTGTCTGAGACACAGGTGGGTCCTGGAAAACGAAATATTTCAAAAGATTATATGACAAAGATTCACTCCTTTATCTGTAATTCATGAGACAAATGAGTTCATGAAACTCATGAAATTCATGAGTGCAAAATGAGCCACACTCTGCATGAAGGGTTTCAAGGGATAGACAGATCCCAATGGCATTAGGACTGGGATCTGCCTTTGGGATTTCTTCTGCAAATGCTTCTGCACAGCTGATGCTCAGGTGCAGAAAAAATACAACCACCAACTTGTGTGGCCATTGGCATGTGGCCATCTCCTGCTGCAATCCCCCTCAAACCAAGGCTGGAGTCATGTCCTGCAGAAAGGAGCAGCAGCAAAATAAAATGAGAAGATCATAATTAGCAATAGATGTAATAGATTTTACCACCCTGGGAAAAAATCCCCTAAGCATTTAATAAGGGACATGAGATTTGAAGCTGCACTGAGGGAAATTTCATATTATACAGAGCATTTTAAAACTGTAACGTGATTCAGCAGAATCCTTCCATAGAGATTTTAAGGCTGTGGTGTCAAAAGGATGGAGCAGAAAGAACAGCTCTGAATCCACCTGCTGCCAGCCTTTTCCAGGCCCCACGGTGGGAATTTCTGCCTGGAAAACTGCACAACTTGTCTGGTTCACCAAGGGCTGGGGAGAGGGGGAACATGAGAGCCTGGGTGCCATCAGCCCATGTGTGACAGGGAAGCCTTTAGAGAGGCAAGTCACACGAAATAAAACCTGAATTACAAATAAAGGAATGAGAAATACAAAAGAATAAGCCAGCTCTGGACAAGCTGTTCTTTTTTCTTTACGTGCCTCACTAAGGTATTACGACCTCGTGGGCATGAAAACCAAATTTCTGTGTGGGGGTGAGCCGAGCAGGATGTGTTTTGTGCAACAAACTACAGAAGAAAAGAGTTGGATGCCCATGGTGTCAGTTTATGACTTCTGAAGCACAAAATCTCTGCTTCAGCATAGGAATCCTGTGTGGTGTTTGTTCTGTTATGTTCAGCCTCTGTTTACCTCCTCTATCTATTTATAAGCAGGAATATTTCATGCAGGTGTTTTGAAGATAAATGACACAAGGAAAAATATTGGAAGTGCAAAAATACTACTACACTGGAAGCTGCAGATGTACTTTAGATAGCTGGAAGTGCCTAGAGTATTGGACAGGTGTCAAATAAATTGTAAAAAATAATATAATAGATTATTCCACATAAGCCAAAGTTTCATGGAAATGCAGTTTAGATAAC
>VZTR01018010.1:396707-419983 GCA_013400775.1 Chaetops frenatus | reverse complement strand
CTTTTTTTTCTGTTTGCTGTTTTGGTTTGCTTTTCGGGCTTTTTTTCGGTGGTTTTTCTTTTTTTTTTTTTTCCCTCCCTTAAATAAAATATGATGTAGAATTTGAAAAGATTCAATGGACATTCTCAAGCATATTTGGAAATATTCTTGCTAATGGATTTCCTTCTTATTGGTCTCTGTTTAAACTGGCTGCTGAGGAAGCCCCCGGGGTTGATATTGTGTACGCTGGGTATCTTTTCTAAAATGCTTCCAGCTGTGAATAGTGGGTGTCCACAGCTCTGTCGGTGTGAGGGCAGGCTTTTGTACTGTGAATCACTGAATCTCACAGAGATGCCTCGCAACCTGTCGGGCATGATGGGCTTGTCTCTGCGGTACAACAGCCTTTCAGAGCTGCATGATGGACAGTTCACAGGGTTAATGCAGCTCACGTGGCTCTATCTGGATCACAATCACATTTGCTCAGTGGAGGGGAATGCCTTTCAAAAATTGCGGCGAGTTAAAGAGCTCACCCTGAGTTCCAACAAAATAACCCAACTGCCCAACACCACTTTCCGCCCCATGCCAAACTTGCGCAGTGTGGATTTATCATACAACAACCTACAGTCTTTGGAGCCTGACCTGTTCCACGGGCTGAGAAAACTGACAACTTTGCACATGCGGTCGAACGCCATCAAGTTCGTGCCAGTGAGAATTTTTCAGGACTGTCGCAGCCTGAAGTTTCTAGACATAGGATACAATCAGTTAAAGAGCCTGGCTCGAAACTCTTTTGCAGGCTTGTTCAAACTCACTGAGCTGCACCTCGAGCACAATGACTTGGTGAAAGTGAATTTAGCCCATTTTCCCAGGCTCATCTCCCTGCACTCCCTCTGCTTGCGAAGGAATAAAGTTACCATCGTAGTAAACACTTTGGACTGGATATGGCAACTCGAAAAGATGGATCTCTCCGGCAACGAAATTGAATACATCGAACCTCACGTTTTCGAAAGTGTACCTCATCTCAAATCCCTGCAGCTGGACTCCAACCGGCTGACCTACATTGACTCCAGAGTCCTCGACTCCTGGAAGTCCCTCACGAGCATCAGCCTCTCTGCCAATGCCTGGGACTGCAGCCGGAACGTCTGTGCCCTGGCCTCCTGGCTGAGCAACTTCCAGGGTCGCTACGACAGCAACCTGCTCTGTGCCACCCCCGAGTACGCCCAGGGCGAGGACGTTTTGGACGCCGTGTACGCCTTCCACTTGTGTGAGGACAACGCCGACCCCACGAGCGTCAACACCTTCTCCCCAGTGATCAACAACAGCGAGCAGACGCTCGGCTACGGCTCGGCCACCGCCACCTACGACGCGCCCGACGGCGACGAGGACCGGACCACGTACGCCGTCACCATCACCATGCCCGGCGAGAACTCCGAGAACGCCGTGCAGATTCACAAGGTGGTGACGGGCACCATGGCACTGATTTTTTCCTTCCTCATCGTGGTTTTGGTGTTGTACGTCTCCTGGAAGTGCTTCCCAGCCGGCTTGAGGCAACTAAGACAGTGCTTTGTCACACAGCGCAGGAAGCAGAAGCAAAAACAGACCATGCACCAAATGGCTGCCATGTCAGCCCAGGAGTATTATGTTGATTACAAACCCAACCACATTGAGGGAGCCCTGGTGATCATTAATGAGTACGGATCTTGTTCCTGTCACCAGCAGCCAGCGAGGGAATGCGAGGTGTGATTTTCCTTTGGGATTTAAACAGTGTGCAACCAAATAACAGCGTGCAGGCAGACAGTGGCACGGGGTGGGGTGGGGGGGTTGCTGGGCTTTGCTGGTCATTTCTGACGTGCACCCCTGCCCAAATTGTTTAAGAGGGGCTGTCCGAGAGACTTGATATCTTAGCTTTATCGTGTCTTAAAACCTTCAGGACAGCCAATCTTAAGGTTTCATATGCTAATACTCCCTTTGAAGATCTGTCAATATTCAGGAATCTGAGAGTGTAAAAAAAAAAAGGTACCAACTATTGATCTTTTGTAAACTAAGAAAACTGTTTAAAATAAAAAAAAATAGCATTTACAGTTTTTACAGACTGGTGTATATTACATGAATGGTTCCCTGTATACAAAAATGCAACAGTTTAACCTCTCTCTTCATGCTGAGTGTTGAAATGAGAAGTCGAGGAGCAAAGAAGCCATGTAAAATAGAAAGCTTAAAATTACCCAGGTGGCTTCCCATTGTAATTAGCAGACATTCACGTACATCATGTTGCTGAAGATATGAAGCATGACACTGGAATTCTATTTTTGTTAATGTGCTACCTGTAACTGGACGTCAGTACAACAAGGAGCCAGTGCACCTCAGAAAGGCTGAAGTTTTGACTGTGTCCCTAGGACAGGATTTCTGAGGATTTTTAAGTACAGCTCACTTGTTAGTTGCTATGATCCATAGAAACTGCATTATAACCCCTAAAAGTATTTTGTATCAAAACTGATCATATTGCAAAAACTCACTTTAAAAACCCAACAAAACCCAAAAAAGTGAAACACTGCCAAAATGTGCTCATCAGAATTTTCTTTAATATTAAAAAAACCCAAAAGAAGTGCTTCATTTAAGGGCTTTTACTTGCATTTCCCACTTTTTTGCTTGTTTTGAGCTATGCCAAGAGCAAAGATCCCTTTGTTTTCTGCCCTGTGGTGCCATGGTGAATGGAGAAGAGCAAAAGCAATTATTTAGGTCTCAGTGGTGAAACTCAAGAGCAAAACCACTGTCAGGGTAGGACAGAGAGTTTTCAGAGCACCCTTCTGGGTCCTGTAGCAAAGTGCTGGCAAAGCCCAGCTCTTGTTCCTCCCTTTCACCACCAGCCTTCCCTAACAAAACAAGCCCAAACCTCTGCAGAGGCTGCAGGCAGAGGAACCCTCCTTACTAAGGACTGAAAAATGGCATTGATGGATATAAGCAGTGGTTTCATGATGTAGAATCACACAGCTGTTTTATCTGACTGCCCTTAAATAAAGGCTCCCTTTCCTTGTATTTTGGATTTTTCATTCCAGAATGTGAACAAGCAACCGATTGATCTTTTCACCAGCTCCTCTCACACTAACTGACGATGAGGGAGTTTTATAACATCAGGCAGAGCATCTTGAAATTTTCTTCCTACAGCTTTACATGAGAATAAAATGTTATGGATGATGAACTGGATGGCATTTCTATATTCTGTACATGAGTCTCTATCCTCAGGTTACCACCAAGAGAGGAACAATTGCCAAACCTTACATGTATTTTAATGTAACGTAGGGTTTCTTTTCCTTTTTCATAGCATTAAAGTGCTACCTACTCTTACAAGGGTACAGCAGGCTTATAAAGCAGAAAACAGGCACAGGAGAAATAATTTGTTTTCTTGCATAGCAGGTTTTAGCCATTAATTTTAAATGTAAAGAGTGAATTTTATGGTTTATTTTCTGACTGAAACTATTTTTAAGGTGTCAGAACTAATCTTCCTCTACTTGGTACATCTCATTCTGTGTATTATTAAACATGGAAATAGCCTCTTAATCAAAATTTTTATTCAGTGAGACTATAAGGTCATCTGTGAAAGCAATGAGGTGATGTACTGGGAGAGGACAGTTTCACAGAAAACAGAATGAAAATCAACTGCTTTTTTTCCTAAAGCCACTACAAACTCACCCACAGCTTTCAAACAAGCAAGCACTGTTAAACCCAGGCTTTTCTCTCTTTAAACAAATGCACATTTCTTTCTCTGTGCCTCAAGCCCACAAGGGCCTGATCCCTCCTGAAACTCCCAAGTGACCTGACGGGTTGAGTGTCCATGTACAAATCTAACAGGGGGGGCACAGGGAAGGTACAGAGCCCCTCATTTTTTTTGGGTTCCTGACCATGTTTGAAGCAAAAGTACTTTATGCCATGCTAACTGAGGGCCCAGCTATATTTATTTTCCCCATCATACCCTTCTCTGAAATCAATAGGGAGTTTAACTGTGGAAAATTGGCTCTCTAACTTTGGGCTGGGCTATGAGTTCCCCAAACCCCCAGGCAGCACGGCAGCCAGCAGGGCTGGTTACAGCCACTTGCAAGGAAGCTTATAAAATCAATCAAGGTTCTTAAAATACTGTCTGTATATGATAAAATGAAATATGAACTGGGTTTATTTTGATAATGACCCCCTGTTGCTATCAGGAAACGTGTTGGTGCAGTCATGGTTTTGCCCCTGTGAACCCGAGACAAGCCTGATACCAACAAACAATCATCCCGTGGTTGTATTTCCGTGTATTTTTAGCATTTTTGTGGGTTGTATTTGAAACACACGAGTGATTGCACCCCTCTGGAGTTATCCCTGCTGTTTATTGGTGTTAGCAACCTCCAGCTATGTTTGCAAAGACGTGAACAATTCTGCCTTTGGAATTTATTCACCTCTGTGCTCCATGCATCTCGCATTGACAGCCCAAGTAAACTGAACAGAACATTTTTCTTTAAAGGTGCAGTGATTTCTGGAATGAGAGCTGATTTGGGGTTTGCCTGTTGCCACTTCTCCTGGAGAGAGGTGATGGCCACCAGTGGCTTGCCACCCTGGGCAGGATGATGGATGGGCCCCTCCATGGAGAGCACAGCACTTATTAAAAGATGTATTTCAAAATCCTCATGCAGAAATCTTTTCTAAGGGTAATCCCTTCTAGAGACAACCTCCTGGTGATCCCCAGAGGATTTCTGGAGATCTTGACACCCTCTGAATATTCATTGGAGAAAAGAGGGTGTCACTGCTGTTACATGGCATGAAGGCACTCCACAGGGTGCCCACATCCAGTCTGAAAGTTTACATGAAATGTATGTGAATAATAAAGAAGTAAAAGAGCCTGTATGTCATTTCAGCTATTGCAAATCCAGTTATTCATCCTGCTCCAGGCTACTTGCATTGGTGTATATGAAAGTTATTATAGTTGTACTGCATTTAGAGCAACTGCAGGGACAAATTTTCTGTAATTCTTTCTTCCAAATTTCATGTTCAACAACTGCCCAGAGATAAGTTATTCCCTCTCTTTTGATGCCCTTAGTCTGTCTTATCAAATAGCTCCAAAATCAAAAGGAAGAGAAAAAGAAAAAAAATATGCTTTTGGAGTAAGTTGTGAACAGTGTTTTGTCCATTAAATGCTTGGAGAATTTCAAAGGAAAGGAAATATTTTAAATATTCCCTTTATGATGTTCCACTTAATAGGACTAATCTCTTTTATAATTAGGTAATTAACATTATTTTCTTTATATTTAACTGTCTTTTTGCACACAAGACAGGGTGAAAGGCAAGCAAAAGCACTACCTTTCCTGAAGCTGGTTAACAGTACCAGTGTTAAAGATCTCTAATATGCATTCTCTTGCTGCTAACATCAATACCCACTCACAGTGCACCCAGTGCTGAAGGAACTGTTGCTGTGTATGCTCTGAATGTATATAAGGGATGATTTATTTTCCTTTCTGCCTTTTTTTTCCTTCCTTTCTGTACTACTTAAAAAAAAAAAAAAATTATATGAAACCACAGAATCAATGCTAATGTACCACATTCCGTTTCTGGCCTGAAAATATAAAATACAAAGAAATTCTGTGTTAAAGCTGCAAATTCCCTCCTTTGCCATGTCTGGATGCTGCAGGGGGTGAGCCCAAGGGTTGTCCCATTCCTTGTGGTCACAGCAAGGATGCTCAGGGGATGCAGCCCCCTGCATACCTGTGCCACTCAAAGCCCATGAACCTCCCAAAGGATATTTTTGTATGCTTTAATACATTCTCTATGTTTTTATGGCTAAGGCATTCAGGGGTAGTTGAAACGAATCTATTTGATAATTTTCTTCAGTTCTGTTGGAAAAGAAAACAAAACAAAACAAAACAAACAACCCTCATTTGCTTTTGAGATGGACTACATTTGTTCCTTGTGTGTGTGTGTCTCATCCTGCATTAACAGCAAAAGGACTCTCTGAGTCCCCCTTCCTCCCCCCTCCAGCTTCTACAGTGGTATTCAGAATGGCAAAAAGGGACTGTTTAATGAGCAAGCTCATTTCTAGTGCTGTAATAATAATAGCAGTGATAATAACGAAATTAAGAGGAGACAAAAGATAAGAGGAAAGACTGGAGTAACAGCAACCAAATCAGGGTGTTACCGGATTCCTTTGCCTTTTCCTTTTGTAAAGATGGGTAACCTAACGAAGTAGCACCGATGAAAAACCAAGACTGAGGGTGGGTGGAGAAAGCAGTTTTAAAAACTGTGCAAGCAGGGATGAAACAGCTTCTGCAAAGGAGGGTACAACACTAAATAGCTCCATTCAGCAGGCGAGAGCAAAGGAAGGGGTGAAGGGACGGGATGAAAGGGAAGATGAGAGCTGGTGAGAAGGCATGGGGGCCACTGTGCACACATGGGAAATGAGATTTTTCCGTGCCTTCCCCTCCCACGTTCGGGCTGTGGCAAGGACAACAGCAGAGCTTTAAGGAAGATGCTCAGCATTTCTCTCTCTCTCTCTCCCCCTGCCTTTTCCAAGAGTGCCATGGAGGGAGGCGCAGTCGGACACGCTTCCCCAAACACACGTGCCCGCAGCCCCGTCATTTCCTCCGCCACCTCCCTGTTCCCTGGGAGCTCAATGTCCCTTCATCCACCACCCTGCCTGCTCAGCTCCTGCACTCTGCCTCTGCCACCAGGTTTTTTGGCTGGATTTCTTAGCTATCCTAGTCACAGTTCACCAAAGACTTGCTAAAAAATCGGACTTTTCTACCCAAAATATCTCCTTAACCCTCATCTAGAGGGATGGGTGATCTTGAGCTATTGCGGATTCTCCTGCTAATTATATCCACTCATAGTCAGCTTTCACATTCACAGCTCTAATGACAAACAGATCTGAGATATTTTTGCTGTGTTCAATTTACCATTATGCACCAAGGTTACACTTTTCCTTGACCTGCACAACCCAGTCTAATATTAACAAATTGAGCATTTATGCGGGTTCCTTTCCAAGCATGAAGTTGATTAGGAATTTAGGAAATGCTGGTGATTTAAAGATTAACCTTTCATATAATTACTGACATAAACCAAAGCTATTAGGGTATTAGAAACAACTATTCAGAGCATATTCTACATTAAAAAACAAATCACATTTAGAGCCATGCGAAAGACTTTCCATAGCAGCCAATTCTTTTTTTTTTTTTTTGAACAGCCGAAGAAAAACCTGGTGAAAGGAAAGGAGTAAGCACAGCCTACCTCTAAAGTTATGGGGAGGAAAGCAAAGCTATAAAAATAATACAGAAACCAAGCAACAGTCTTCTGCTGGCAAGACACAGCTTGTAATTGGGTGGGTGGCTGTGAAGAGCTGAGATGAATGCTGCAGAACACTGTAATTTTATTGCACCGTGTCTGCTCTAAAGTGAATATATTCGCAATGAAATCTGTATTTCCGTGAGAACAGGGCAATTGTTTTGTTGTGGGGTTGGTTTTTTTTTTTTTTTCCCTTACAAAGATCACGTCACTTGTTGGCATTCAGGCACAATTCTTGAGGCTTTAAAGCAATTACTGTTCTTACTCGCCTTTGCTGGGGTGATAGCTGGGGGAGAAAGTCAAAGGGAAGAGGCTGCACTGAAAGGAGTTTGAGCTCCAAGTCCCAGATTTGCATCACAAGAGAAGAAATTCAGTTGAAAATAAACACCAGCTTTTCACCTTTTCCTCCATCTCTCTTCCTAAGAATCCAAATATGCACATTGCTTATAAAGACCAGAGATAGGTGGCAGTGGCTAAAGGATTAATCTTATGTGCATCTGTGCTTGGCAAACAGCACCTACTATTCTGCTAAGGCACTTTTATTTTAAATCATTTCCCTGCTCTCACGTTCTTCACATCCTCACCAGACACAGTAACTACTGCCAGAAAGATGTCTTTCAACACGGGTGCTATGGGAACATGACCAATTCCCTTCGATTTCTGAGCTAACAAAGACTAAATCCAAGATTTCAAAGGCAATAGGTAAGTAGAAAAATCTACTTCATCACTGAATTATCACTTTTAGCACAGCAAATTTCTCTGACATGATTAGACACTAAGCCCAGTTAGTGATTTATTACAAACTTTAATCTGGCACTTTTGCTGATGTGCCTTTCTCCTAAGAGCAAAAGGGAACACGACACTGGAGAGAGGGTCGAAAATTGTATTTTTGGTAACATCTGATATTTAATAAAATATGCGTGGACACATCAAATTGATTTAAGGGCTGATCCAATGAAAGAAATGCAGCTTATGTATAGCAGATCTCCCTGTAGCAGCACACCTCTGTACCCTAGTGGTTACAGTCAGGTATGAGCAAACATCCTCCCGAGAGCTGAGGGACTCAAACTGAAAACAGATTTCTGAATACCTTTCAAAATATATATTTTCCTTCTAATTTTTATCCCTTCTTACCCATTCTCACATTTTTCATTCCCAGAACCTCGCAGGCAGGGTGAATCAAAAACAAGAGGGGGAGGAAGAAGAGGAAAACCCTGAAAATCCCAAACTAAGCTGCAAGAACAGTCCACAGGCATTGAACTCCTGAGGTTTTGAGTCTTTTCACAACTGTCAGCCCTTTGAAACACGTCTGCTATCAACCCTCTTTGCAGGATGAGAGGTAAAGTGAGTTCCCAGGAGTAAACCTGGATCTGTCTCTGTGGTCCAGTGCCTCTCTGACAGCCTGGCTTGCTTAGAGAGCCTGGTAAATATTAAAGAATGTTAATAACAATGAGATAAACAATCTAAGGATCTTTTTTCCCACCTTCTTTCTTTCTTTTTTTAAACTTGGCTTTATAATAAAGCTTATCTTGACAGAAAATTTACTACTGTGATCCACATTATTTCCCAATGCAATTTTTTTCCACAGCAATCAGAAACTTGTGGCTGCCACTCAAAGGTTTGCAATCCTTATGCTACAGAGGCCACTGCATCTCAAATGTTTACCTTAATTCCATGTAAATGTCACCCCATATTGGACATTTTGTGTTTCTTTACCAGCAAATGCAGCTGCCTCCACCTTCCCTTGCACCATAACTCCCTTTCCAAACAGCCCAGAACCCGCTGCTCCTGTCAGATCAAATTCCCAAACAACAACTGGATGCCATGAATTTATTATGTAATTGCTGTAGTCTAATAAATTGGATGTGCATCCTAGGGCCTGAAAGATGAAGAAATCCTGGAGACAGTGAACAAGGAGGAGAAATGCAGCTGACAATCTCTGGGGAAAACTCACAAAATAAAAACCACTTTGTGGGACAGTGCTTGAGGAAGGCGGAGGGCACATGGTACCAGCTGAAAAAAAAGGTGAATTACCTGGGATGGAGGAAATCACTGCTAAAAAATAGAGGGGGAAACTGTAAAGGGGAGAGTGCCCATAACAGATTAATCAGGAAAAGATTTAGGTGATGATAACCAACACAGCTGATTCTCACCAGGGGATAACAAAGCTCTGGGGTGATATTTGATGACAAAATGAGCCTATAGAAACCTACACCTGCAGTGGGAAACAGAAATCCATGAAATCCCAGGGAGCTGAACCCTGGGCTTATTCATAACTGTCCATCTTGGCTTTGTCATGATTGGCTTTTTGATAATTTTTTTTTTAGAATTTTTGCTTTTTTTATTGCTGTTATGCACAGAACTGAACTCATGGAGGTTGTGCTTTTGCTTCATGGGGAATATGGTAAGCCAAAAGTTGTTTTCTCAATGGATGGAACTTCTAGACTGAAGCAAACCTTATTATATTGCTTTGTGTGTCTATTTCCCTGAGTCTGGCAAGTATTGGGAATACATTAGGTTATTCTAGCTGGTGGCATGAAGAACTTCCCAAAAAGTTCCATGAGTAGTTTTATGAAGTTACACTGAGTATCTTCCCTAATAAAAAGAGTTGAAAACTTTTTTTCCCCCCTGGTTCTCTTTTCCCACCATGTAGGATGCTCCAGCCCCAATCTGTCATTTTTCATTAGCACAGGAGTCAAGCTATGGCTGTTAATGAAAACTCTTAATGAGGATTTGGTGAGAAAGCCATGGAAAACCAAACTCGAAACAAACACTAAAATCTATGCCAGACCTATTGTTTGTAGGTAATAGAAATTGGGAAATGAAAGACTTTAAAGCAGTAGGGAATTCAAAACAAAAAATCATATTTGGGCATTCTAAGAGCTTTTGACAAGATATTCCGTTTCCCATAAATAAGACAAGCTCCATGGTCACAGAAAACTAGGTAGGAACCCAAAAATACAGTGGCCTTTTATTGAATACAGGGAAAAATGGAGCATAGTGTGGTCCCAGGGCCGGGACTGCTGAATCATCACAGCTATGATCAGGAAATAGATGGCATTTTTGAAATGACAGATTATTTATATTGTGAAAATAATGAAAATCGTGTGGATGTGCAAAGGGACTTTCAAAGGCTGAAGCTTATATAAGCTTTGATGGATGAAATTCTGAATTGTCAAATACAAAGTCAAAGACAAGATATAAGGGAAAAACTGTTCATCCGTGCCTCAGTGATGGTTACAGGCAACAATTGGACAACTGTCTTCAAGGGTATTGCATTAAAATCTCTGCCCAGATAGCAGAAGGGGGAAAAAAAGACGGGGGAAAAAAAAAACAAGTGGAATAACATCTCAAATGGAACAGCTCTCAAGAAATTAAATAGTGTGATATAAATCACTCCTATGGCTTCAGCTAGAAAATTCCGTTAAGGCTGAGTTAGAAAAGGATCTAAGTGCTAGATAAGGATAAACTCCTGACAGGTAAAAAGGTAAAAGGATGAGCAATTTGGGAAAGTTTGTGAGGAGAGAGGCAAAGAAACGGGACCCACAACTGCAGCACGAGAGCAAAACGTGGATCCACCCCCCCTCTAGTGGCCAGTCCCCACCGGCTGCTGCAGAAACCACCAAAACCACTGGACAGCGACTTCGAAACAAGCACACGCCCCTGGGTTTTTATTCCCCGTTCAATTTTATGTTGCTTCACCGTATATTATTATTTGCTATTCATCATTAAACTGCCTGCTGCACTCCTGTGTTGTTTCTTGTCATTACTCAGTGCACAAGCTGTTGTACAGATGGATTTTTTTTTTCCTACCTGCCTGCAAGAAGAGGATACAGAGCGTGTCACGGGCCACACATGCCCTGGCATCAGGAACGATCATGAAATTTAAAAATAACCTTTGGAATTCACTGTACAAGACATCACCAATGCAAAAAACAAGCATTAAAGAAAAGGAACAGTTGTACAAAAGTGGGAACATGGAACTAATTTGGCATATATATAGGAAAAGCAGCTGGGACAAGGCATATCATGCAGAAGAAATGGGGTTTTTTTAAATTTCTTACTCATAGACCAGTCACTGAATCTCCATTTCTAATCAAAGTGCACACCTGGGAAAACTGAGGCTGGGTGAACCCTTCCCATCCCCACATTCTGAACACACACAGGTTCTTGCTCACTTACTCCTGTCTTCTGTAGGACATGCACTAAAACTGGAAGAATCCCCATTTTTACCAATTTCTCTGAATAATTCAATATAAAAGACTATTTTGTGCTGCTATTCCTTAACAGTCTAGCCTAGAATTTGGGAACTGTGCACTTTGTGAACTGGAGAGAGGAGATGCTGAGCTGGGTGCACTGAGAGGGGCTGTGAGGACTGAGCAGGAGCTGAGCCCCATTTCTGGCTGAGGTAACAGCAAACACCTTGTTAGGACTGGGTGTTTTGTTAAACTTGCACTTTCTACTCAAAAAAAGAAGAAAACAGAAGAAACCTGGAGCAGAAGTGAACATCCTTCAGCTGCATCTATGACATCCTTGAGCCAATTAATTCCAGTGTACCAGGCTGTGCTTGTAAGGAAGATGAGAAGTCACAAGGGATTAAATCTGCCCCTTGTAGAAATCTTCCCATCACTTCAATATTCTCAATCCCTGCTTCAAATGCCAGCCTCACCAACATTTTTTAAGATGCAGGTAAATCTGTGTATTCAATAGGGAGAAATATTAACCCTTTCTACAGGTGATTTGCTAAGAAACTGCCCAAGAGTGTATTTTTATTTAAGGCTTGTAACACACTACACACTCTTGCATGCGTTTCAATAATTAAAGCAAGGTTGCTGCCCTTCTATAAATTATTTTGCAATTACCTGTTGATTACCTAAGATGGTGCCATGTTGCATCCTGTGGTGGCTCAGATGGAGTTCAGAGCTAGCACTCTTTGACTAATTTGAATAATTAATTAGTTCAACTGAAACTGAAAAATAAAATCACAAAAAAGGCACATTTTGACTTAGATTTAAAGAACAAACCCATATTCAATATGTCTTGATAATGTGAGCTTGTTTAAAATAGTTAGACAACAGAATATTCAAAGGATTTGTATGTAATGATGTAAACAATTTGCTCTTCCATTACCAAATTAATTCATTACTGGCTGCAATCAGGGCAAGTTTGACAGTCCACTTCTTACTACTGCCATTCCAGACAACTCTTATATTATGCCCTCTGTCAAGAGAGATTAAAAAATGAGAATGTAAGGAGCTGCACAGACAATTAAAAAAAATAACAGTGCACTCAAGCACTGGGGATGGGCACAAGTAACAGGAAAAGTTTCCAGGGAATCCTAAGGAAAGCTGAATCTCTGCTCCATATGGAAAGAAATCCAGGTGATCCACCCATGACATCTATTTTTCCATCAATACTTTTAGAGAATCCTAGACATACTCCTGATACTTACAGAAAGGATCATAAGTGAGAGATTTGGAGTATTTGGCTGAACACCTCACACTGGGTAGGGATTTTTTACCCACTTGGGTTATGAAATAACATAATAATAAACTTATTTTTATACAAGAAATTATTATTTTCATCCAGGCAACTTCTCCATCTTACTCTGTCAAATAATTTTTTTTTATTTCCTATATTCCTCCTCACAACTGACAAAATGCAAATCCTCTTTTTTTATAGGACCATAAGTTTCTAGACATAAGAAAAGGGGCTTCTTCAGAATGATAGCCAAGTGTAACCTCTGATTTTCCCTGTATATCATTACTAGGGTAAACCAAGTGACAGGTTTCAGACTAATTTGTCACTTATCAATGAACAGTATCACTTTTTCATTCTAGATGATACATTTCATGGAGTACCAGAAACAGTTTTTATTATTAAAGTTATCTCAAAGGCTTTTCCCAATATCTGCCACGATTAAAAAAAAAGAAAAACAAACCCAAACCCCAGAAAACATTTAATCATAATTTCAATGATAGATCATGCTTCCTTTCTAGAAAATGAAATCTTAAAAGCCACTTAATTAAACTGGATGATAATAGATTTACTTTAACCATTCTAAGAATTAAAGCTACAGATGCTCCCTCCCCAAACACTGAAACCTGGCATGCAAATGATTTACCCCAAGGAAGAAAACAGTACCAAAGCAAACTATTCTGAGCACGCTCTTCATAGTCACAAATAAGACTCCCCTTCAATAACTTCAATTATTTGCATTTTCAACTGCCATTTCCTACCTTTCTGTAACATCCAGAGTGACAAGAAGGTGTCAGAAGTGACCGTGTGCCCTGAACATCAGCAAAGAGTAAAACCTCAAAGCAAGGTCTGGGTTCTGTTTGAAATTCTCACTGCTTTTAGGGGGGAAATTAAAACAAACAAACAAACAAACAAACAAACAAACAAAAAACACAAAAAAACAAAACAAAACCCTAAATATTCTGCTAACCACCTGCTTCAGCCCCCTGGTGTTCCTGCCAAACCACTCACAGCACTAAACCAGCCCTGCCCCAGCTGCAGCTTTACAATACAATGATGCTCACCTGGACACATCAAGATTGTTTGCAGCCAGCAAACAGCTGGAGCAATTTATTTTTCTTTTTAAATAATGTTCCTATTTGGCCCTACTTCAGGAGTTTTATCTAACCTATAGCTAACCTTGGATGAGTTTGTTTTCCCCTTCCAGGAGTTAAAAAAAGAAAGTTTCTTTACATGGCAAATACTGTTTGCTAAATCTCTTCTGTGTGTATTCTGTGCATCCAGAGGATTAAAGAAGGAATTTTGTCACTGAAAGAATAGGAAAAATAGATTTGCAGATGTAGCAATCTTGTAAAGCCCTGAGCTCAGAAAAAACATTTGCAATGCCACCAAGAAGGAAAAATCATTTCCCAAATTGTCCCAAGTCTCTTCCTACAGAGATTAAAAGGACAATGATGCACCTCCTACGTGACTCTTTTCAACTGCTTGCAGGAACAGGCCAGCTCCCATTCCCTTCCCATGATTAGGCTCAGGATTATTTCACACCTGTCTCATGGTTCCTATATTTGTCATGTTAGGCATTTTTTGCAAGGTGAACACAAGTTATTTTATTCAGAGGTGTGAAAAAAAAAAAAGAAGAAGAAGAACTGGTCCTTGCTGCATTAGTCAGGTTTCCATCACTACAAAGTAAAGCATCAATTGGGATGAAAACTCTAGAAATCACTTTTTTTTTTTTTTTTTTAAATTCTTGCCAACTATATAATTATGCCTCAAATGATTTTGTGCCAGGTGGTTTGGCTAACAGATGGAATGGTAAATTTGTTCATTCTTCGTAAACCAAGCTCCTTTCAAAAGCTGTGAGCCAGAAGCATCTAAATTATTGATTGGCATTTATAAATGCCTAATAATTAATTAAACTCTGGCTACAAATTGCAGTTACCCCTCTGAGCACTTAAAAAAAAATCATACAGAAAATATGTGATTGTGTCTTTCCAGTAACATTTTTAAATCATGGCAGATAAAAATATTGGTGTGAAATGATGCACTACAGACAAGAGAGCTTTGCTATGGAGCATCTTAGAAATGTCTAAAGCAGGACAATTTATATAACAGGGACTGAGGGGCTGAGAGAGGGACCTGTGAGAACCTCAGGAAGTTCAGCAAGGCCAAGGGCAGGGTCCTGCCCAGAATGAGACAATCCCAGGCACAAACACAAGGCTGAGAGGGGAATGGATGGAGAGCAGCCGTGGGGAGAAGGATCTGAGGGTGCTGGGGTTTGAGAGCTGCCCATGCCCCAGCCCAGAAACTCCTCCAAGGGCTGATCCCCAGCGTGGGCAGCAGGGGAGGGGGGGATTCTGCCCCTCTGCCCCACTCAGGTGAGACCCCACCTGCAGAGCCTTGGGATTCCCAGTATCAGAGGGATGTGGAGCTGCTGGAGAGAGTCCAGAGGAGGCCACAGAGCTGGAGCCCCTCTGCTCTGGAGCCAGGCTGGGAGAGCTGGGGATGCTCATCTGGAGAAGGGAAAGCATCAAGGAGACCTCAGAGCCCCTTCCAGGGCCTAAAGGGGCTCCAGGAGAGCTGGAGAGGGACTGGGGACAAGGGATGGAGGGACAGGACACAGGGAATGGCTTCCCAGTGCCAGAAGGCAGGGTTTGATGGGATATTGGGAAGAAACCCTTCCCTGTGAGGGTGGGCAGGCCCTGGCACAGGGTTCCCAGAGAAGCTGGGGCTGCCCTTGGATCCCTGGAGGTGTCTAGGACCACACTGGATGGGGCTTGGAGCATCCTGGGACAGTGGAAGGTGTCCCTGCCCATGACAGGTGGTGGAACGAGATGGGCTTTAAGGTCCCTTCCAACCCAAACCATTCTGTGATTCCATGATAAGATGAAAATTTTTTCCTGTAAGATTATTTTTCACAATCCCAAACATTAACGAAGCCTTACTAAACCAACTAGAGGTTGTGACCAGATCTAACAGATGCAGTCAGGTTCATAAGACCCTTCCCAGACAGCACATACTCAATATAACAACCACTCTGGAGGGAGAAATGAAACTGAGATCAAGCCACGAGATAACCATTGCTTTATCCATCCTGCATTAGGAGTTACCTGGGGCTCATTCATTTCTTGCCTGCACATCCCAGAAGGAAATACAGAAACCTTTGTTACCCAGAGAATGGCCAAGAGCCCATTTCCTCAGGATGTGTGCCAGTGATTGGGAATGTGCTCAGCACACACTGAGGGCACAGAGTAAATCCAGGCTGGGCAGAAGGAGCTGGACCTGGAGCTCATGTGCAGATCAACCCTGCTGAGGAGGCACAGCAGGCATTTGATGAACAGCACATGGCAGCAGGCATTTTCAAGCTGGAAACAGCCTGGATTTTCTGCTCCTGTGCCCATCAGCTGGGCTGTAAAGGTACAAGAACTCTGTGGCAGAGCTGACCCTGTCCCATTGCACATTTCCCTGAACATCTGCAAACATCACCCATTTCCCAGCCCATGTAATGATCTTCATCATAATCCCACCAAGCTGAGGGTTATAACAGATCCATTTCCCAACCAACCCTCCCATGGGGAAATAGCAATTAATTTTAGAAATCAAAAATAAAAAAGAGCTTTTTGTCATAGTATATTAATATCTGTACTTCTGCTATCACAGAGCTGTGCCAGAAACACTGATTTAATAGGCACTGCAAAGCAATTACCATGCAAATAATATTAGCCAGCAATTTATTATTTTTTTTAGTGAAGTCCTTGTTTTGGCTAGCAGACCACAGTAACAGATTCCAATAAAACTGGGTAATTGAAAGAAATTGCAAGTGTCTAAATAGCTGTGACACCAAACATATGAAGCAGCAGTTCTCAGCCTGGCCTATTGGTCTGCTTGTGATTTCAAATATGGACAACCTGGGGAGCCAACAAAGGAACAGCCTACACAGCAAAAAGAGAGCACTGAAGCAATCAGAAGGAAAGATACTGAGGAAAACTCTTTTCATATTGACATTAGCAAGGAGGACAAAGGAGAATAATGCAGAGGGTTTAAGCCACTTCTGAAACAGCATTCCTGCCTCAAATCCTTCCTTTGGCCCTGGTTTTCTTCATAAGAAACATATTTTTTGGAGTAAGTCTATCTTTTTTTTAAGCAATATATGCTCATCTATTTATAGCACAGGATTGGAGACTTGCTTAGATTAACTGAAATGTTAAGTTCCATGTTCGGCTTCACAAGTTGCCCATTGATCCTCTTGCCTTGCATTGATCAGGGCAAAAGGATTTTACCTAAATCACTTTTGTGCTCTTCTTGTGACTACCAGAAAATCAACTAAGTTGCTTAACTCACACCAGAGCACTGTGAAATTCACAAAATTAAAGAAACTGCACATTGCAAGACCTAAAATATTTAATTCCCCTACAAAAGAGCTACTGACAGCTGTGTACTTTGAGACATAATAGCATGGCTAACAATTAAATGATGCCTCCTAGGAAATCTGGGGCAGGCAAACATGTCACAGTCAAGTCTGTCATCCTTGGAAAGACCTTTGAAGATCTTCATATAAGCACACACTTTCTGAGCAGGGCCAGCAGAAGCCAGAAAGGTCACTGGAAAGCTGGTAAAAAATGCCAATAGCAAAATAGATGAACAATTTCTACACAAAACTTTCAGATTCTTTGAGACAGAAAAAACCTCATCGTATTTTCAGCACTCAGTTCACTACAGGACTGAATCAAGAAGCAGGGGAAGGATAATGGGAAGATCCTGTGCTGTGTAAAGGAGGTTTATGCACAAACTCAGCCTGTTACTGAATCCATCTTAATGTAAGTGAACAAACATAAATGCATCATAAAGCACATGCCTCCTTTGAAATAAATAACAGTCACATGTCTTCATATCTCTAATAATCTTAATGATCTTAATTAGTATTAATCTCTTAATTAAGTTAATCTTATTTTACAAGGATACCTATGCTGGCATGATAACTGAATTAATACTTCAGCATTTTTTAGTCGAAATCTGCCTCATTTCCTCAACAGTTCTTCAGGCAGAATGGCAGCTGACATGACAAAATCAGGCAGGAACACATTTGGCACTTGCCACAAACCTATATCAAGATACACAGTCTTGACTCTGTAGCTTTGCCAAGGAGTAGGAGTATTCACAGGCAAGGATCCCAGTTTTAGACACCAGAGTTTTAAATACAGCAGAGGTGGTTAATAAAGCACCAGCTCTCTACACCTGAATTCATTGCTCTATGTCAAAGCTTGCATGGATTTTCACAAACTGGAGGCTCATAGTGCTGGGCTGATTCTGTCACTGCTGTTTCAGATGAGACACTTTTTGGCAGAGCACAAAGCCAGGGTCACTGAGGAGAAGGTGCCACAGGTTCCTATCTAAAGTGAACAGCAGGATGTCTCCCAGTCCAAACATGGATCATCAAGTGCTGGTTTTTCCCAGGCAATGGAGGTTGGCCTAGAACTGCTGTGGCAATGAAGTCTGAAATCACAAAAGCTGTAGGTGAGTTGATTTCACCCCTCACCACAGGCCCCCTGGAAGAAGCCAAGCTAATTGTGCATAAATTGCTATATTCCCATTCTGTGTAGGCTTTCACAGCCAAAAGGTTATTTCTAGACCTGTCCTAGGTCTAGAAGTTGGTAGCTCAGCTCAGTTAATTTCCAAGTCTGAGTTTACCACAGGAATCTAGAATACTGACAATGACACCAGGATCACAGAGAAACCAGAGCCTCTTGGTTATGGAGCTTTTCCCTTTGTTTCACTGCACAGATGGGAGCTTAGTGTGGCTGATGCTGATTAAACTGGAGCACGTCTGGAGAGATCTGGAGACAGGTTTTTTTTTGGTTTTTTTTTTAACATCTCAGACACATCACTCCATTGAGGGCTTGGCTAAATCTCACACCAATCTCTAGTTCTCACTTATCAGTGCAGTGCTCCTAAATAACCTTGTTGTCTTGTTTCACGGTCAGTGGCTACCCTTGTTTATTAGACAGCTAATAAAACACAAACACTGGTGAGTAGACCATTCCCTCAGAACTCTGTGAAATAGGTTGGAGATTTGAAACATATCAATGCCATCAGAGAAGAAAAAAAATTGTTTTCCTTCTGCCATGGTAACTAAAAGACTTGATTCTTAGATCACAGTCTGGTTAATCCAGAAGGTTTCTACTCCTCTAGTGATGTTACAGCCTTCTTTTTTTCTGGAAGTTTCTGCTAAATTTCTGTATTCATCTGGCTGACTTCAGATTTTTCAGATAAGTGAAGATTCTCCAGAATTATGCTGGCAAGGGAGTATCAGGTGCCCCCCAATATCTGGAGGATCCTTGGGAGTTTGAAGCCAGGGCTCTGGACACAACATTCCCTTGCATGGATAGAAAATGAGTGGTCTCACATTCCAGAGCTGAGAGGGAACAGTCTCGAGCCACACAAGGACAGACCCCACCAGGGAGGACAGCAGCCTGCTGAATGTGACTTTGAACAGCTACTTCCAGAAGCAGCCATAATTTCAGCAGTAAATTCCACTAAAATAACTGAAATCACCTCCAGCAAGGTCCTTTATCTCTGACTGATTGTGCAATGCAAGTTTCCCCAGCAGGGCTCAGCAACTGTTGCACTCTAAATTCACACCCCACTTCAGAAAAATTTCCTCAAGTAGGTAAGTAATGTCTTTTGAAAATAGAGATTTGCCTAATGTCAGAAAAAAGAACTCCTTGTAATAAGGTACTGCCACCAGCATATCAAATGGCTGAATTAAAGCTAATTGAATACTTTCAATCTAGGCTGGTGTCACCAGCCTGTAGAACTGCATCAGATGATATTCACAGAATAAGAAACTCAATTCCAGATAAAAGTGGCTCTGAAAATCGACACAGGATTTTCAAGTCTTTTGTAGGGGAAACTGCTCAATGGTCCCCTCTTCTGTGCAGAATAAGATAAGAAGCAATCAGCTCAATTTGCAACAAAAGACATTTGGATTCCATATTAGAAAGCATTTGCTAACTGTAAATACAGTTCATCACAGAAGATGAAGAAAGTTCTATTTGTGCCCAGAATTTTGGCATTTTAATCCTGTATTGCAACTGAACTGAATTAAGACTCTTCCAAATAACTGCTGATACTATATTGCTTTTTAGGAACTGGAGCATTTTGCATTGAAAATTTAAGACTTTCTTCACTTGTGTCATCTCATAATATTTTCTTAATTTAAAGAAACCTACACACACAGATATTCAAGTGAAATATATTTGTGCATATGGGTGAATTCATAAATTTCTGACAACGCAAATTGACACGTAATTAAATTATTAAATTGGAAGAAAGGAATTGTCAGGGAACACCTAACCTTGACATTAAAGCTGGTGAGTAGAAATCCCTGAGCTGGGATTCTGAGGTGTGAAATGACTGAGTGGCCATCAGCCCCCAAACAGGTCCATGGGCAGCTGTAGTGAGAATATCACAGCAAGGTTTGATACAAAAGGTGGTGTCACTCAGAAGGGCACAAACTCACACTTTTCCTTGGAAGTGCATCCATACATTGTCACTAATTCACTCTGGATAGACTGAGCACTACTGATCTTCAAGGTAGTGGAAATTTCTGTTGATTGACAGCACAGGCAGACCACTGTGTAGTGATTTTGAAAATAAAGTGTAATTGGAGACTGAAACAAGGACACGTTGTCAGCTTTGTTCTATTTCCTTGTTTTATTTATAACATAAAGGTAGAGTACGACAGAGCTGTAAATCCTTGGGTTTATTTTATTAAGCTTCTAGTTTATAAATTGGACTATTTTTGATCCCTGCTTTTTTCAGTTGCTTCCATTCCAAGAATTTCTGTTCTTTCAGTTTAAAAGAGGAAGACTGCCAGAAGAAAGAATGAGCATCACTAACTCAAATTGTTCATATTCAGAGCAGGACTAAAATTTTAACAATTCCAAATGGGTTTGACGACAGGGGTATGGAACAGCTTAATTCAGCAATGTCTTTATACTTTCATTTTGCAAAATATTGTATACAAGTGTATTAAGCACTGTTATACAGAAGCTAAAATGACAGGAAAAAAGTAATGGAAAGCATTTGAAGAATCTGTTTAGCTCACTTGCTTGCAAATAGTCAAAATCAATTGTATCATTCTTGACAAATGTGGCTATTATCAAAACCCACCACTGATAAGGATTTTGCAGCATCCTCAGGCAAAATCCTTCTGTGCTGTATTCTCATTACTCCTATTACACTGTCCTTAATTCTAAACTAAGCCTTTCCTGCTGCAATGTTATTCCCAAACTATTTCTCCCGTCCAGTAGCAAAACAAAACCTGTTTATTCTATTCCACTTTGCAGCAGCATTTTTTGTTGTTCAGTACCTGGAGGAAAAATGGGTGCAATTTTCCCTTCTCCAGACAAAACACCAGTTCACTCCATCTCCTCTCATAGATGTTATTTTTTTCTAGGTCTTTGATCATTACTTTTACGCTCCTTTTCAATCAGACTTTATCTTTCTTGAAGTCTGCACCCCAAATTGACACAGCATTCAGCAGTGTGCTGGGGTGAGATATCCTGCTTACACCTGGCTGGCCCAGGAGCAGATTAAGGTGCACTGTAATTCACTGACATCCTTTCCTAAAGCATCACTACTGCACCCTGGATTTGTTGTCCCTTTTTATAAAATGCATATTTTGTTCAGTAAAGATATAAGGCAAGAAGATCAAGGTAAGATATTTAGGATGACAAGAGGGCTGGAGCACTTCTGCTATGAGGACAGGGGGTGGTCACCAACAGAAGAGCAGAATATTCCAGGGAGAGCTCAGAGCCCCTTCCAGGGCCTAAAGGGGCTCCAGGAGAGCTGGAGAGGGACTGGGGACAAGGGACAGGACACAGGGAATGGCTCCCACTGCCAGAGGGCAGGGTTTGATGGGATATTGGGAGGGAATTCTTCCCTGTCAGGGCAGTGAGGTCCTGACAGGGTGCCCAGAGAAGCTGTGGCTGCCCCTGGATCCCTGGAAGTGTCCAAGGCCAGGTTGGATGGGGCTTGGAGCATCCTGGGATAGTGGAAGGTGTCCCTGCCCATGGCAGGGGGTGGGAATGGGATGGAATTTAAGGTTCCTTTCCATCCCAGACCATTCTGTGTTTCTATGATATGTGAAGTCCCTCTGTTTGCTTCAGTGACCTTTGAATCAGGTCATTACTCATCTCTAGCTTTCACATCTCCCATCTGAATATTCATATTCTCATTAAAGCATTATTCCTGATATGTGCTTTTTGTTTTTTTTTTTCTTTTTTTTTTTTTAATTAAAAAGTTTTTTTAAAACCTGTAACAAAGATCAAAGCTTAAAATAATATTTGGGGGNAAGCTTTATTAAAACCTGTAACAAAGATCAGAGCTTAAAATAATATTTGGGGTGTAATTTAACTTTAACATGTTGTACACAATACTGAATGATCTGATTTTGTCTGAGGTATTCTGAAGTCAGCTTTTCATAATAACTAATATAGTTCCTCTCAGCTCTGTGATGTCTCTCAAATGTCAGCTTCCTTGGGCCACATCCAGAGGAGGCACTGCAGGGCTGTCAGGAGAGCTGCCATTCCCTGGCAGGGAGAAGAAAATGAAAGCATTTCACATGACAAAAAAAATCCTCACTATACTTATAAAACAGTATTGTTTAGTAGTGTCTTGCCCAGTACATAGTGGTTCTGACGAGTAAATTATTTTCTGAAACAGAATTATCTTCAAATGATTTCTAAAAGTGTTTTCCAATATGGTGCATTTCCAGACTGCAGGTTGTGAGAGGGAGGATTTATTACTTTATATTGAATGGCTCATTCCCAGTTTTAGGTCACTGGAAAGTGTGTTTCTGGATAAGGATATGGTTTAAGTTCATGGCTGAAATAGGCATATAAATGAACAGCTCTGCTTGTGAAATGTATTTATGTGTGATCTATTTAGATGAATGAGCTGCTTCACTCAAAGAAAAGTAGTTCCTTAAAAGAAAGTGCTTTTATGTCTACACAGTATTGCAAGAACTGAACTTTATAAATGCAGCTATGATATTAAACAAAAGACAGACTACAGTAAGGAAAAAAAATTGTTTTTTTTAATTACTGTTAAGTGTGGATATGCAGAGCTTCAATATTTATTCATAAGAAAGTAAAATCATAAAATCACAGAACGGTTTGAGTTGGAAGGGACCACAAAGCTCATTTCATTCCCACCCTCTGCCATGGGCAGGGACTCCTTCCACTGTCCTAGGCTGCTCCAAGCCCTGTCCAACCTGGCCTTGGACACTGCCAGGGCTTCAGGGGCAGCCCCAGCTTCTCTGGGCACCCTGTGCCAGGGTCTCCCACCCTCACAGGCAAGAATTTATTCCTAAGATCTAATCTAAACCTGTACTTTTTAATTTTAAAGTCATTCCCCCTTGTCTTGTCCCTCCATCCCTTGTCCCAGGTCCCTCTCCAGCTCTCCTGGAGCCCCTTCATCAGACACTGGAAGGGGCTCTGAGCTCTCCCTGGAATATTCTC
>VZTR01018010.1:381626-393061 GCA_013400775.1 Chaetops frenatus | reverse complement strand
TGCATTCTGTATGTAACATTTCATAAATTAATTCTTTTAAATGTGAATGTTGTTGTTGTCACTTGTGACTTCAGCATTAAAGCTATATCATAGTTAGAATTTGGGAAAGTTTGGTCTTTAGGAAGTTTCTTTTCAATCCTAATTCAGGCAAAATGTGCCTGGATTTAATGAAACCTCTGACTGANTATTCCCAAAAATTATTCTCAAGTGGGAGCAGACAGAAATGCTGATTAGAACACATTAGCAACTTTATTTGCTATATTCAGGATTAAAGATATATTTTAATGAACATTCTTTATTAACTATCTCATTTTCAGTCTTCAGAGCAAGGACTACCAAGAGTTTGAATCCAATCAATTTCTTTGTGAGGTCACATGAGTAACTTGGATAAACCATCCTTGCATTTCAAATGGACACTCCAGGACTGTTAAAAGCAGCAGTTCATCTCTTCCTTCCAATGCAATCCCCAGCTGAATTAATGAATTCACTGCCTGGCCTTGAATCTTTAGTGTTTGATTTAGCACAGGCAGGATAGGTCCCATAAATAATCTCCCTCTGGCATCTCTCTCTCTCTCTCTCTCTCCCTCCCCATGTATAAGTGTATATATAAGGTTATTTATACTATATAAATATATAGAGATGGATATGTATATTCATGCTGACTGATACTGCTATTCCAGCCTTGCTACTCACTATCAGTCATGATAATCCTAAGAATTTCTTGAATTTCTTGTATTGCATTTACAATAATTTAATATTATCAAGTAGTTAATATTTATCAGCTTCCTCAGGAGCTCTTAGCACTACTTTTACCAGCAGAGAGTGTGCCCACCCTGCTAAAAATATAGATGCAGTGAAGAGAGAGAGCCTTTAGGAGAAAATAAGTTTCTATTATAAGGACAGAGACAGAATACTTCCTTTAGTCCCTCATTAGTTATCAATTTTAATGGAACTGATGCTGTTGTTTTGCCTTTAGCAAACACAGAGCCTTGGTGAAGGCCCAGCAGGGATCCCCAGTCAGGAGTGGCAAAGATCCCAAAGGGATTTCAGCCTTATCAGACAATAATGCTGCTGCTGAAAGCCCCTTCACCAGGATCTTTATATGGCTCTGCTAAAACATTTTTCTTTCTGACTTGTCAGAAGCCAAACTAACAAGACTTCAGTGACAAATGATCTGTTTAACCCTCCAGAAAAGAATTCCAGCTTGGATTTTAGGACTGTTTCCATTTTTATGTCTGAATGACCAGACAAAGACACATCACCTTTCAAGGAAAGTGATGATGCAATCTCAACGTCTGGAGAAGCATCTCAAAAATATAATTTCACCACAGTGTTTTTGTCTTTTTGTTTGATGACTTTAGGGAAAATAAGAAGGTATATACAGAATATAATCAATATCTGATCTGCAGCGAGATGGCCTTAAAATTCCTGAGGCTATCTCCCTAATTAAGGAGAACAAACTAATTATCTATGTTTTTACCTTTCAGAGGTGGAGTCTGGAAAAACCACATCTCTCCTCAGATTTTAAGTGTCATTAGTGAGTTGATGCAATGACAGAGTCCAAGAGAACAGGTTTAGATGAGACCTTTGGAGGATATTTAGTATTTCCCTTTCTCTGTGTCATTGTGTCATGACCCTGTGCCAGATGGAGGATTTTTTGAATCTCAGAGTTTTAAACAAGGTGAATTTTGTTCTGTTGCTAAGCTGATAGTAAAAAAATGGTGAAGTTTTACTTCGTAAGTTAAGGGATGTCCTCCTGTAAGGAAGACTTGACTAAAGCAGTTGATTTTCACAGATAAAAAACCAAACCAGGAGATTATCTGCAAAGTCATCTTGTACTTATACAGCTCTCAGAGAAAGCAACAATATCTTACTGACTTTAGCATCAGATCTTGTACTTCTTCCAGTACAAGGAATTTTTTTTTTTAAAAGCAAACTGGTCGAGGGACTTTTACTCATTATGTTTACCAAGCTGGAGTAAGTCCATGTTTGTCTCGACCCTCTTAGTCAAGGCATTGTTGATTTTCAGCTTTAATCCTCCTTGTATTCATTCCAGTCTCTCACAAACCACTGGAACTAAGGGTTACATAATCAGCTTCAACAATTTCTCTTTTCTCTTTTTTTTTTTTTCCCCATATCCATGCTTTTCAAACACCTACATACATATCACATCCTCCTGAGTTGCTCCAGATCCAATGTTTGAACTAATTCTTCATGACAGAATGTCAATGTCAAGCATTATTGAGCCTTAAACAGAGGCAGTGATTGCCAAATGTAATATTCTAGCATCTTCCCAAGCAAACTGTTGAGAGCTGATTGGAGGGAGGGTCTGATTCAGCTGCACTTACCTACTTTTTCAAAAATAGCTTTTTAAACTCTTCTTCTGTAACATTGGTTTCTGTTTCTTTGCTCTGAAGGGTGAGACAGTTCATTGCTCTGAGGGCTCATATGAGAATTAAGTTCAATTTTCATCACTGGAACAGCAAAAGCTGTGAAGCCAAGGCACAGCAAAGACACTCTTGATAAATAATGTGTGGTCTGCTTTCCTTTCCCTTCACAAATGTAATGGGAATGAGACAATGGTGCAGTTCAAAGGAAATTTTCATGGGCTCTTGAAAAATAAAAGTGGAGCTTAAAATTGTCTCTAAATTTTGAATCAAATGTACTTTAACAACCACTCATAAAGACATGGTATTATACAGGCAGGAAAATAAAATTGTGACAATAAAGTCGATTTATTTTTTAAATTACTGTAACATATCACTAAACCATCATTCTATACATACATCTTAAGAAAACAATGACTAAAATTCAAGCCAGGCCACACGAGTGAAAATCTCTCTTTGACAACTGTGAAATTCCTGTTTTCAGTTTGTAATTCAGCTGAGCCAATGACAGACTTCTCTTCATCATCACTTATTTTTTGAGCTCATCTTGTCAACTTTTCCCCCCTTCCCACACTATTTACACAAGCTAAGACAGTTTTTTGTTCTCAGAACAAAGAGCAGCATTTCAAGAAACACTATCAAATTCTGTAAATCCATAACTGCCTTTTGAAATTAAGCAGATTTTGTCTGGATGCCACAACTCAAGTACTATAAGGAAAGGACATAAACAGAAAGCAAAACTAAAAGAGCACTATATGATCAGAGTCTGAATGTCTCAGCCATCTTCTCTTTTTTCCAGGGTTTTGGATTTTAGTTTGGTTTTTAGCTTTTTTATTTATTTAATTTATTGGTTGTTGGTTTTCTATTAGATGGAACCTGATAACTTGCTCATATTCTACTTTAATAGAAGGACTTTTATGAGAAGCAAATGAGTTGTTGGATCATTAATTAGCACACTGCTACTAAGAATATGATTGATGAGTAATAATTCATCTAACACTGATAGCATCCAAAGAAGAGAAATGCTCAATAAGTATCTATTTAGGTATTTATAAAATATTAGCTGACAATGGAATATTTCACATTGCTGAGTTAAGAAGGGAGATATTAAAGAGTAACTCCAACAGAAACTGGAGACATGAATCAGAATGTTTACTTTGTATTATTTGGTTTGTATTAGAGAATATTAACAGATCTAGTTAGTCAGTGCTCTGGGATGGAAGGGTAATAAGTACACAAAGAAAAATGGCCTTAAAAGCGTATTTCAGAAGTCAAACCAAACAGAAGGGGAAAAGAAGATTCTCTAATATTGTTATTTTGCAGCTGGAATTTTTGTAACTTTTCATTTTAAGCAGAGAAAACTCACTGAGTACACAAACATTTCAAAAAGTCTAGAACTTAACTTCTCAAAATAAAACTTATCACCCAGTTCTTCTTGTCTGTCCTTCCTCTTTCACAACTGCTATCATCTTTTTGACCTCACATCTCCAATCCAAAGGATAAAGCTTGGAAGACAAGAGTGTAGCCACGTAATTATGATACTTTTATTAGTAGGTAGTCTGTGTCCTTGCATGGAGCTGCAGAACAGGCAGGTAAGAGAGCCTGGCTGATGCTTTTGATTAGCTGAATAATCAGACAGTTGTTTCTTCAAATGCCCTTGCCTGTTATGATACAGTTTATTATCAGCTTCCTTATGCTGCTGCTCTCCAAATATTCTTCTCCCTTTTGTAATCTCTTCCTTGACTCAGGAGAATATATTTTCTCCTTTACTTTTCTTCCTCTGAAATTGTCAGCATCTCTCATGGTGCTTCCTCTTTGACCTCTTGAATCAAGGTAATTGAATGCTTATCTCTTATTTAAATGATACCATTTAAAGTTTCATTTCAGTATCGGTCTTATTTCACACCACGTATGATACACACAAGTTTCTATAACCCTGCCAGGAAAGGAAATTTCTACAGAAACACCAGGGTCAGTTAATGTTTCCAGTTCACTTATCAAACATCACATTAATTCACTTAGCCTGAAATTCATTCAGGAATTTGTTAATTGTATTCAGAGGTCAACTTCTACAAAAACCCTGTAAGAAGAATATTGTGTAAGAGTTTCTTGGGTACGCACTCCAGAAACAGTGCTGTGGAAAATCCAATGTCTTTACACAACCATATTTGCAAGAACAAGATATTTAATTTGAATAACTACCAGGCCAACCACTTGTATGTGCTTCTTTTTGCTCTTGGTCCTACCGAGACAATTCAGTTTACCTGTCTCAAATGCCAGAAAAAAATAAAAGACTGCAAGTAGTTTTGTTGATGTAATTTATGGAGCTAGTTTAGAAAAAACATAGAATGTCAGCAAAGGGAACTATTTTTATCACAATCTATTGTTTAACAACCCTTCATGGTCATCAAATTTAGTGCACCTATAAAATGCAAGGCAGCTGCAGGGGATGAACCAGCAGTTTAAAAATACTAAAGAGCCAAAGCTTATCCAATCCCCCACCTCCCTGATGCACTGATATTGCATGGAAATGAAAAGAAGTGTATATACATTTCTACAAAAATTGTCAGAGTTTTAAAATTACACAATTCTAGGATGCATTTTAAGCAATTATTAAAATTACAAGAGTGAGTGACTGTCCAGAGCTGCATGGTGAGTCACTGTGCTCAGAAATAAGCAGTCAAGTCTTCACAAGCCTGAGGTGAAGTCCACAAAGAATGTTGTGACATGTATCAGACACAGAGGACCAAATCCACACTTAATGGGAGCTCCTGAATTTTATTAACTGCTGAGGAGCTGGGCTAATGTCCATCACAGTTATACAGAAACCTAATGGATAACTGAAACTTGTTAATGGCCCAAGCCCCCATAAGCTAAAATCTCATTAAAATAATGTTGTAGGGGGTTGATCTTGTTTCTGTTTGATCTGCATCCTTATGGCATGGGAAACAATTAATCATTGGGCTCACTCCACTTTATGGGGGGGAAAAAGGAATTGCTTGCAAAAACCTTGTATTTTTCCCCTGTTTCATTAGGTTTCATCTCACCACCAAGTATTTGGCTCTGTATTGGCTATTTTTGTCTTTCTGCTTCCATTCCTGCTGCTGTCAAGCCCACATCCCTCCTCTCCCCCACTGAAACCTCCATCATCAGCTCTGCCCTTCAACCTCCCTACCTGCTCCCTTTCCCAGCACTCTTGCAGGATTTCATCTCCTCCCCTGGAGTCGAAGATACAGCTGAAAGACTTGGGCATCAAAAAATACTTCTGTGAAAAGCTTGAGTTTTTTTAGGGGAAAAAAAAAATCACAAGGAGCTGGAAGCCTGTTCCAAGGAGCAATGGAGGAGAACCTTTCCACACCTGGCTGGAAACCCCCAAGGCAGCAGAGGGTCTGGCATCAGGGCAGGCTCTATTAATGCTTGACTGAGTAGTATTTAGCTTAGAAATCTGCTGTGTGTAGCAGTCAATAAATATTTGAGCTCTTATATTGTGTGTACAGAGCTTGCAGAGCCTCCCGGTACTCAGCAAAAGATGCCCAAAAAAAGAGCTACACAGGGCTAAACTTTCCTGATGATTTTCCCAGTGATAGAGCTGGTGACCAATGATCTTACATTGCTGCATGAAAAACCCAATCCCAGCCAAAATCACACCATTCTGAGGAAAAATCACAGCCATTGTCAACATTTTTCAGCAGCTTCTGAAGTATTGGCTGTATTTATGCAGGCTAACAATTGAATTTTATTCTATGAATGCTGTTTTATCTTCCATTTTGTGCTGGAACCTTCAAGAGAGAAGCAAACATTCCTGCTTCAGCTACAGCACTGACTGTGGAGAACAATCAGAGTCTGTGAGGTGGCTGATTTTTCATTCAAATGGAAACAGCATGGCACAAATAGTTGGCCACTACCCCACAGAATCCATCCTGCCAGGCTGCTTTACAAACCTTCACTTAATGATGGATCACCTGGTTCCTTTCCCTGCTTTTTCTGGAGATGTTTTCAACTAACATTCCATTATTGCCAGGATTCAGGACCAATTTTTAATTGTCTGTTTTTCACTTGTAGCATTTGGTATTTTCCTAAGGAACTGAAATTTCTTAGAAGGTGCTCAAAACCACATCTTTGAGTAGGTGGCCTATGAATTCTCCTCCTGTGGATAGTTTTGAAGTCAGCCAAGAGAAAGTGGTTTTGGTTGTGGGTTGCTTTTCCTTTGAGGATAGATTAAAATCAGGACAAAATATGATCAGCAGGAGAAGTAAAAAAGGAGTCTCTCAGTTGCTAAATGAATTGCCATAGCCTGATAGCCATAGCCATGGTCTAATGCTATTTATTCATAGACTCCACTTTTTTTCCTTCCTTTTTTTCTTGGAAAAGCTTATCAAAGTGACAAAACCCATTTAAACCTGACAGAAAACACAGCAGACATGAAGCATTTCTGTACAATCACAATCAGTTAACTCTCCTTCTCACATCTTCCCTTTGGCTGTATGTGGGATTTCTACATACTGGACCTTATTATCCCTGCATTTCAGACACCTTTGATGTCTCTGCTCACATTTTGCAGAGACTTTTGTTTTCAGCTCTGAGGGTCATTCTAAGATCAAAAATCCCTTGTTGATAATCAAAAGCCTAAAGTTTTCTGTGTCTGTGTCTTTGACTTCAATATACCTACCAAAAAAATCAGTGCAAAAGGAGCAGCATGAAATTTCATAGAATCACAGAATTTCTGAGCTAATTTATCCAGATAAGTTTGGCCACTAAAAATATAGACACAGTGTTAATCTGAAATATTACCTATTAACAAGTGCCAAATTTACACACACATCAGCTTTGGTCTTATCATCCCTGAGTTATGAAGTCATCCAGATCTTTCAAAAACATTTCTCCTTGTCTTTTATGCCACCAGAAAATGAAGTGCTTTCTCTTAGGGAAAGATTTTCCATATATATCAAAATATTTCAGTTCACAGTATGCATCAACAAGTGGACATAACAAAGGGAAAAAAACCATCCTTGCTGAGGGATTGGAATTGATGATGTTCAGGATAAGAACTGGTCTGTTCAGGAAAGGGTCTGTGTAAACTGGTAGCTGATGTTAGCCTGGGATGGGTTTCCCTAATCAGGCAGCCCTTTCCAGCTCCCTACCTTCTAATCCTGGGATTTGATGGTGGGTTAAAGGAGAATATTTTATAAAAGCCAATAATAATATTCTTACCAATCCTGGCCCCGTGGGTGCTTGACAGCAAATGTTTTATGTGAGACTGCAGAACAGTCTGCATTCCTGCTTCCCTGTGCTTATAACTCCTGCAAACCTTCACACTCCTCAGGTTTGTTTTTGTCAAAAAGATATTTCCACTTCTTTGTATGGAATAAAGAGCTCCAATAAGAGCACTGAAAAGAATTACAAAATAAAATGAGAACAAAGCTGGAAAATGAGTGTAACACAGATCTGCATTTATGGCTGAAATCGGTCTGGCATGAGCACAGCAGGGACACAACGTGCAAATCCTCTGAATGTAATGACCACAGCTTTGGAAATAAACTGAAATCATAACTGGGAGGAAAGAGAGGTGGCTCCTTCTTTGCAGTGCTATGGAATATTCTGCAGCTCCAAATCGTTCCTGAGCTAATTTCAGAGTTAGTGCTACAAAGGCAGGTGCAGGGAACACCCATCAGAAATTGGAATAAATGAATTACTTAAATTCATTCATTAAAAAGGGAGAGATATTTCTGGCATAAACCCATTACTCACTAGCTTGGTTACATAATTTTTCTAGACCTGTTCATGATACTCTGTGTCTCAAGCTCAGGAGTGACAACAGAGCTCCTCTAGGAAGATAAACTGATCCATAGACACACATTTTTTCCATGTTAATCTTCTCCTTCAAAGAACACATAAACAACAGCACTGAGAACTCCTACATAAATCACACAACTCAATAACTTTTCCACCTGCATATTTTTCTAATCCTATCTTAAAAGATCCTGTGATTCTCCATAACAGAAAAAGGAAGCTCTTTGTCTCTGCAGATGAATAGCAAACAGAAAATAAAATACCCCATAGAAAGTCAATGTTTGGGATTTTTTTTTTAATTAGAAAATCCTGATTCATCACTATTTGACAATTTTTAAGAGTTTATTTCCCTTTCCTGAACTCACTATCTGAAAGGACGAAGACAGACGAAAAATAATTCCGACATACAAAGGACAGAATAAATAATTCCCCTTGTTGCAGACCAATGAATGTTTAACTGTGTATGCAAACTGAAAGTTGCAATGGGAGACACTAATTCCACACTTCCATTGTTTTGACTGCCAGGTTCAAATTCCTGTATCAATTCAGGTGCAGCATTTCCTGTACTTCAGTTATTCTGCGGCAAAAGACTGGTGAGGGTCTGTGTTTCAAAATACCTTTTGCATTCCACAAAAAAGCCTTCATGGCATAAGAAATGGCTTTTGTAACCCTCATTTTCAGTAATTTGTTCTGGTATATAAGCACACAAACACACACATATGTGCAAATAAACACAAACCAACAAGGGCAACAGGCCCTACATAACTGAAAGCCACAGTGCAATATGTGAAACTATGATTTGATTAAAACAGATTATTTCCATTATTAGAGATAGCACTCTATTAATATTAATTTAAGGCTAAATAACTGCAGTGCTTAATTATTTGACTAATCAGGCAGAAAGCTCTTCTTGGATCCTCTCAATGAACTATTACAGACCAAGGCTGAGATCTCTTGTGGCTGAGATGCTGGGACAGCAAATCATGCAGAGAGGTGGGCTTTTCTCCTCCTCTATTCTTTCCTCTTCAGAAGATGAGGAGAAGAAATTCTGAGCAAATCAGGCCACAAAATTGTACAATAGTGTACAGTTATGAGTAAAACTTCCTCTTTTCCTTTTGATTTTTTTTTAAGCAAGGTGTACATGTTTTAAGTCTAGACATTTTAACATTAGACACAAACATTAAAGCTTTCAGATGATACCTGAGCGTGGATTATGTGTAACCCAACCAGAATCTGATTCAATTGATTTTTAAGACCCTTAACAGTCATTCAAACTCCACACCTGATCCATTTAATTCTGCCTGCTGCCAGGTACCAAAGGGATTATGGCTTTGCACCTGCTAGAAGTAATTGATTTAGGATGAGAGGAGTCTAGTTCTAAGCATAGAAGTGGTAACTCGATGGGGATGCATTTCTCAAAGAAAACCAAGCCCTCTGTATGAATAAACAATGATTTAGGGAAAATTAAAGCTGGCTGTTGACACTGAAGGCTGCTGAGGAAGATGCTCAGACATGGCAATGAAACATCAGTGATAGCAATGCCATTCCCAGAAAGAATTGTGAAAATCTGAGGATTGCACTGAAGATGGTAGAGGGAAGCCCTCTCTCTGTGCTCAGGCTTCCCAAATTATTTATCTGAGCCCTAATAAAGCAGAGAAATCAGCAGCTATTTCTAGGCTAAGCAGCACAATAAGCAATTCACAGAATAGAAAATTCAGTATTAAGTGCACGGTGTGACAGCCCACCCCCAGGAATTTCCTGGTGCCCACCACAGAGACCATCACTGGAAGGGCTGATGAAGATCTCCAGATGCACATGCTTTGTTTTATTGCCAAACAAGTAACAATAACAGCTGAAAACAAATTAACCCATTAGCATTGATTGAATGGGGAAGGAATTAAAAAATTAATTAATCCCTCCTAGTCAGAAGAACTTGAAAGGAAATTCATTAGCAAAATTTCTGCAAAGACTCAGGGTTTTCAAAAGAAGCTTGAGACCCTTTTCACTTCAGAAGCCTCTTAACCAAGTGATATCCTATATTGTCTTTTTACTAATTTTTAGATTTCCAAAGTGAATGTGATTATGTCTTAGAGGAAGTTACTTATATAATAAATCATTAGATAACACCAATCTAAGAAACTGTTTTGACCACCTATTTCAAATGAACTGAGTTTTAAAGGTTAAATTGAGCTTTCTACTGTAAAGTTACAGACTGTTATAAACTCTATGGGAAAAAAAATATTGCAGCCTATATAATTTCTATCATCATTAAAATGTCATGACATTCAGTCCATAAGCTACAAAGACCATTCTGAAAATTGAAAGTAAAAGAGATTCTGTAATAAATGACATGACCTTAAGTTCTTTACCACTGAATAGAAATTTAGGTGAAATTACATGCTCTTAGTACCCAGATTGCATTCACATTTCACACAAAAAACCCCCCAAAACTATTGAAAGCATTTAAAAGAACTCCTGAAGAATCTGAGCTCCTAAATTCTTGGAAATCTAAAAGTTTGGATGATAATACAGCATACTTTTTAGAATCATATATTTAATACCAACATTCTTTTACGAAGCTCTTTAGAATCTGTATCATCACTGCAGAAAATCTCCCATCTTTTTTAGTATCTGTGACCTTCAGTAACTCAACCACTAAAATATCATAAATACACATTTCCCAGCCATTATCAGTAAGAAACAAAGGTGAGCACCAGGTATGGGAATTTACAGCCTCCATGGAGTCTGAGGACAGATTGCAAACTCCCATCCTATGGAGACCATTTCCCCCTGAGCTATTGGTGCGTCAAGGCTTGAAATCAAACACCGCTCCCGTGGTCAACACACCATTTTTCTTTCCAGCATATCATTTGGTCAGACTGCAGGAATGTGACCTGGAAAATTGGGAAACCCTGAGTCATAAATTATCCCACACCTTTGCCAACAGGATGGGCACTGGAGCAGCTGGGAAGTTTCACTTTTAATCCAGTTTAAGGCACGTTGACACCCCCGAGCCTTGTGCTGGTGCTCAGCCTGAGCTGGGTGACTTCACAACTGTGTTTTCTCAAAATGGAATTGTAACAACATGTAATAAAAATGTTAATGAGGTAAATTAAGTGCAAGAAGTTAAATGATGCTGATAATATCATAACTCTGTGTCAGCTATCTCGTGCACAACATCCACACTGAGTTAAAGGAAGGAGGCAGCATAAGCTGCTCTTTGTATGGAACGTGACAGTTTTGGAAACCTAAGCAATC
>VZTR01018010.1:350147-381579 GCA_013400775.1 Chaetops frenatus | reverse complement strand
GGAAGGAAGGAAGGAAGGAAGGAAGGAAGGAAGGAAGGAAGGAAGGAAGGAAGGAAGGAAGGAAGAAAAGCTTGCAATATACTGAAATACATGCCAAAAAGAAAATAGACTGGATATGTACTGGTGACAGTAACCTGGTTTCTTTCTTGCTCTGTGCTTCTCATGTTTTTTCCCAGGAGCTGGAGTGTGCTTGAATGTATCTGCATTGTAGGAAACAGCCAGGCTCCCCTCATTGACATAATTTTCCTTGTGGTAAAATCACAGAGGAGCAAAATGAGAGGCAGAAACTGCACGTCCTGCTGCTGACTCCTCTGTGCCTTTGCCCAAGCTCACACCAGCCAAAGGAATATATGAATACCAAAAAGCTGCAAATCCTCACTGCAAAGTTGAAGGTAAGCTCCCTTGGATTTCTAAAAATGCTCAGCACCTCAGTGGTGCCAAATGACAAGTTGACTCAAACTGGAAAGTCAGAAAGAGAAAAGAGAGAGAAAAAAAGAAGAGGAAGAAGAAGAAGAGGAGGAGGAAGAAGAAGAAGAAGAAGAAGAAGAAGGAGGAGGAGGAGGAGGAGGAGAAACAAAAGGAAAAATAAAGAGAAATCATTTACTCCCACTGAAAATGCTGGCCATGAACTCTGGATTGCTTCAATATACTGCAGGCATTCTTGTCATTTTACAGCAAGCCACTATCATCTGCACTTGACAGACACAAAATGTACATTTTATAGCAATCAACTGCAAATTCCTGCTTTCTAACTTTATCCTAAAATATGTATTATTGATAATCTGAGCACCATACACCTTGCACTGGGTATTTTCTTGATTGTACAACCAGACTGGTTCATTACTGACATAAATACAGGCACAGAGAGTACTGGGGTACAATGCAGTGTATACTGAGATGCTGTATCTACCTTTAAATTTCAATTATATGCATCCCAGTGTGTATATATACATATATATAAACTTTTTCTTGCCTCTTTTTTATATTCTAGTTGCTTGCAACACATGCCCCTTTCCCTTAGCTCTGTGCCTCTCATTGCACCCTATTTTATCCACTTGCACTGTTAATATTCCTCCCACACTTGTGTTTCCTGACCTGTGGGGGCAGAGGTATCAGTACAGAGTTCAGCACAAAGACATGATACTGACTGCCATCGTATTTGAATTTATTTGCTTTCAAGAGAAGTTGAGTGGTTCTCAAATAGAGTTAATTCTGGTTTATTTTTTCATGGTTGGATGACACCTGACTTCACACTGATGACTTTTCTCCACCAGAAGCAGCCTAGATCATCTTGGAATTGCCTATGTCTTGTTTTCCTTGACTTTCTTATACCAAGTTTTATTACACCTGCCTGACTAATATTGGCCCCTTTTACTACCATCCTGCTGTAATTTTTTTGTTCTCTATTACATTTACACCTGCCCTGCTGCTGGAGGCCTGGAGTTGCTGCATTTGGTGTCTGACCCATCACAGCCTCAGCCTCCTTCCTTCCCAATGCCCAGGACTTTCTGAGGGCAGTACCATCAGCTCTGTCCATCTCTTGCCTCCTCTGCTGTATTGGGCTGATAAAACAACCTCACAGTCTCTTAGTAGGTTCTGTCTCCTTTTTATTGCTTCTACTTTCTACATTTTGGTTATTCTCATATTGCTGTTTCTCTGTTGTTATGGAATACCCATCCTTGAGGATATTCAAGTTTGCCTCGGTAAGACCTTGGAGCAATCTGATGACCATAGGCTTGGAACAGAGAATTTCACAGGTCCTTTCCAACCTAACTTTTCTGTGATTGCCTCACAACTGAATGGGAAGCAGGATCTGAGTTGTCCATTCTGTCTTGATGCTGGGTATTACCCATGAAAACTTCACAGCACCATCAAATCTACCAAACTTTGCTTTGTATTTTCTTGACTTCCTTTCTTTTGTATGGAACTCTTGCTTACTTTTTTTTCTTCCTTTGCCACCAACGCCCTTTGTTACTTCACGGGTACTGAGATGAAGTAATCTTGTACCCAAATTCCATATATAGCTCTCTGTCATCACTATTGGAGCCATTTCATTTGCTCAGATCTGCTTTTCTCAGCAAATGATTCACAATTCCCATGAACACTCCTGCTTCTAATTACAGATTCTTTAACATTTTCAAGGCTACTCCCAAATACCACAGTGCTAACACTGCAGTGTCTACTCTTTCCATTTTTTATTCCATGCAAGAGCTTGTGAACAATGATCACAACCCATTGAGGGCATGAATCATCAAAACACATACAATTCCTTACCTTAGTGCTTATATAACTTCTTGAGCTATATCCTCCCCAAAATAGGGTTAGGAATTCTTAATTCTGAACCTGTAATGTCTGTTGCCACTACAAACACAGTGCTTTTATTCTGGTGGGATGCCCAGTGACCCTGGCTGCAGCACCTATGGAAATTTATTCCACATTTTGGACTCAGCATACAGTTATCACTGAGAATAGCTGGTTTCAGGAAACAGCATTTCAGAGGCTCTGTACATGGAAGAGAAACTCTTGCTTCATGCTGGGGCACTGGCAGAGATCCTGCAACTGCAGGTTGTCTTCAAGACTGACTTTCCCTTATCTCCTCCCAACATTCATTTCCTATACCTGACCATGCCTCTAGCTTTAAGACACTCCATTGTAAATGTAGCATTTTAAAGATGTAAAAAAGTTGCGGAGGGAACGTTGGAGAGCCAAGATTCCCAAATATATTTAGCTTTAGAATATATGGATTAAGGAAAAATCCAGTCTTTGGGCAAGATCAGAGATGTCCAGGGAGGCTGTGGCTGCCCCATCCCTGAAGGTGTCCAAGGCCAGGCTGGATGGGCTTGGAGCAACTTGGGATAGCAGAAAGCATCCCTGCCCATGGCAGGAGGCTGGAACTGAATGGTCTTAAAGGTCCATTTCAACCCAAACTATTCTGGGATTCTCTGATAAGACCCTTCTTTTTTATTGTTTGTTTATTTGATTGTTTTTCTAAATTGCTGGTCTTCATTAACAGAGTTTTTAATGAAGTCCCATAAATAATTTTACTGAGAAGCACAGCTGGAACGCAGCTTTCTCACAGCACCATAGAGGAAATGAGCAACTGAGGATTAACTGAAAGTCTTGAATCACTTTTCTTTACCATAGAAAGAGAAATGTGAAGCTCTCCCCTAAAGGAAATTTTTATGTAAACCAGAGTGGATTACCAGCATGGCCCCAGCTGCTCTTGGATTAAAATATGGATCTGCAGTTGCAGAAATTAGAATCACCCAGAACTCTGCTGAAATTGATGTCACGATGCTGTAAGGGAAGTATGGAGGATATATGATGCTATAAAGGACACAACCTCAGAACCAGATGGTCTGATCAAAACCCTCCCTATGTCTGAGATGAGTCTTAGTGATTTTTATAGGATTGGAAAGATTTCTTATTGTAATAGAAGCTCCTTTGTTGCTGGAGGAAGATATGCTCCATTATTCTGCATTTATAAGTTGAAAGCATGTATTGGGAGCTTCCATTAAAAAACCCAAACCTTCAGTTACAACTTTCTGCTCCTTTATCCCACTTTAATTTTATACAGATCATTCAGAAACAGACTCGATTTACTGTATCAGATCTTTTTTTCCCCTAACATCTTCCTGATACCCCAAAATTATCAAGAAGGCAAACTCTGTAACAGGGTTGGCTACTTTCAGTATGTGACTGTTGAGATGTATCTTAACAGGTTGGGTTCAAATTACCAGTATGTAAAATATTTCTTTTCAATAATATTTAACAGCAGAAGTGGAAAAATTACCACTGAACATCTTAAATATGGCACAGAATCAGAGCAATAGAAGCAGAGCTCAGCCACACGGTAAGGTAGTTCAAGAATATTTCTGAAATAGTCAAGTGAAATTAAATCTTCTCTGCTGACATTAAGCAATGAAAGTGATGATTGCAAAATATCTCTGAATTGAGTGCATTCCTGATGATACTTTATCTTTATGTAATATTTTCAACATAAAGATACAATTTTACCTATTAAATCTAAATTTTACTTCCAGTTATGGTGAAAGATGGAGAAAACATAAATATAGGAAAGTATGGATTAAAGGAGGAAATACACTTAGGGTTTAAAAGTAAGACTCAATAGCTGTTTTCACATTGTTTTTTCTGCGTGGATATTACTAGAAAATGGAGGTTTCCTCTGTTTTGCTTTTTTAGAACAGTTCTTCTGAAGAGTGTTGCTTGTTTTCTCACATATTCCGTTTTTCACTCTTCAGTCTCTCACTCTGTTCTCTCCCCTTTCTTCTCCTTTTCCTGACTGATAATGATGTGGTTTGGCCCTTGAGCCCCACCCTCTCCAGCAGTGCTGGTCCCCTGCCCCATCTAATGGGATCCCTGCTGCTCCAACAGCCTGCATGGGCCCAGGGAAAGGGATGGAGAGCCCAGGGTCCAGCCTGGCCTCAGATACAGCTCCACACTCATTACCCACCTACACTGAACTCTGAAGTTCCCAGTTTATTTTACAAAATGTGCAGCACAATCCAGAATTGCTGCTGGTATTACCTGACCACCGTAGCAAGAGCTACAGTTCTCAACTCCTAGGATTTTACAGAACATCAGAACAGGGTTTTTATCTTCCCTGTATCAAACAAAAGTAAATGCACACCACCAGCTTGATATTAACACCCAAAGAGCCAGTCCTGCCTAAAGATGTACAACTGAAAGTAAAGATAAATTGATGCGAGTCCTTACAAGCTTTCACAACAGACTCTGAACACCAATCTGGTAAATAAAGTATTTAAGCCCTCAGTGCTATGTGGGCTGCTGTAAGATTAATATTTGAAAGTCTTTGGCAGCACAAAAAAGGTCTTCAATTTATTTTCACTCTAGGAATCATGATGAGCAGTACACAGGAGACTGGCTCTCTGGTTATTCTTTTAATATCAATGTTTTTGTGATACTTCCATCTTTTGCTTTTAAGTATATCCACTGTGCATGGGGCCCTGAAGCTGTGACTCGAGGAAGGTCTGTGCTTAGTACACACTAAATAAACTCAGATCTCACCACTGGGCTCAGATTTATCTGCAGTGGTGACAGCTGAGTCAGCATGTCCTGACAATTTGGAATTTAACCTGGATAAGATTCAGGGCCAGCAAAATGAGCTCACCTGAGCCCAGCCTGGAGAGGGTCTGCAAATAGGACTCCCACCAGCTAATGGGATACCCAGACTGTATAAACCCCTCAAGAATATGATCCTAATGTCAGTGAAGTTGGGAAGACTTGTGAGGACTGAATGCAAATCCCTAATTTTAGATTTTGCCAGCTCATGGGACAAGGATGCTGCTCTCTCTGTCAGATGTCAAACACCAAACTCGCTCCTGCTTCAACTGGTGCATGGCACACTCACATACACACACTCAAATGACACAGAAATCCAGACATTCCTATGCCAGTCCACAGAACTCTGCATATCACAACTGCTTAAAGTATATGGCAACTTCAAAATCACATGTTGTAGTGAAGAGAACATTCACAGCTGCCTCTTCTTCAGGAGAGATGGGACAAATGAACAGGTCCAGAAATTATTCCTGGAGTTCCAACAAGACTTTAAAAGTGCTATCATCTTTTATCAGTGCTAACTGCATAGGTTGAAACCACCAAATCCTCACCTGGAACACATAAATGTATTTCCAAAGTGATGTAGTAGAGCCCATAATGTAGTTTGGGCTCCTCATGCAGTTAATGGACAAGGCCATTCAGGGCAGAAATGGAATTTTTGGCTGTCACAGGTGCTCTAAGTCTTCCCAAGTCACGAACTGAATTTGCTGTTACTGTCCCTTGGTATTGCCCAGGAAGGTTTTTGTGTAACACAACTTTTCTGACTCTGAATGCAAGACAGTAAATCATGGAATGGTTTGGGTTGGAAAGGATATTAAAGCTCATCCACTTCCAACCCCCTGCCATGGGCAAGGACACCTTCCACTATCCCAGGTCACTCCATGCCCTGTCCAGCTTAGCCTGGAACACTTCCAGAGATGGAGAGAATGGCAGCTTGGACTGATCAGAGTTGACCTCTGATCTAGAAGATTTTAAGCAGCTTTGGAAGTTCACATTTGTACTGAACACAGTATTTAGGAGGTGAGAGCACAGCAAAGCAGAGACTGCTGCAGCACTCATTTAGCTCTGGTGCATGTGTATGTGCCTATCCAATAATTCCAAATTACTGTGACTCCAGCACCCTGCATGCCTGACCATAAATGCCACTCCACTGGAAAGAAAAGCCTTGTGCTCAGGCACAGACCACTGTTAGCAGTGAGCAGAACTGCTCTGTGCAAGTCCCATCTGCTGGGAGGTCAAGGCTTCATTATCAGGAGTAAATGAGAGATTAAAATGGATTCGGGCCAATTCAGCACATCTGCCACGGAGCAGCATCAGCCACTGGGGCTTCCAGGGGAGATGGGTTATTAGATGCAGTTTCTCCAGAGACAGAAAAGGTGTGAAAGGCACAGCAGTGCTGCAGCTGCCTCTTGCTGGGACAAATCCACCTGACCCCACCCTCAGGAACAGCCTTGGATGTGTCACAGTGATCTCTGGGGTGTCCGTGCTCCCGTGGCTCCCATGGCTCAAGTGGAGATGTAACTAAAGCCACAGAAAACCTCCTGGCCCATCCCTGCTCACCTAGCTGTAACACCCAAATTATAAGTTTCTGACTAATTCTTCAATGTGGCTCATGAACGACTGAGTACCAGACAGCTGAGTCAGACCTGTACGAAAAAAAATAAATTAAAAAAATTGATGAACACCCCCAAGGAGTCTAATTTCCAAATCACCTTGTAAACACAAACCACCATTGTCCACAAAGCTAAGTACATGGATGCTGGTGAGAATGTGATGCTGAAAATGGTGGTTTAGTGATTTATTGTTAATTTCACTCATTAAGATTAAGTACTCAACTGTATTTTTACCAGGGAATCAAGTTTGTTTGTAAGACACTTACTTCCTTATCCCTGAGCTACCTACAGAAAAGAAGAAAATCATTTTCCATATTTTTCTTTCCAGGTGTTTTGATGCACCAGTAAATCAATGCTTCAGGTTCTCATTAAATGCATGACTCAAAAGAACCACTAAAAAAGTTTGATTTTTTTTTAATTTTTTTTTACTACAACAACAACAACAAAATCTATCAGATACTCTGCTTTTTGTCAGGAAAAAATTCTTTTCTTTTTTCCATAGTATAGGTTGGTTTAATAATTCTAATGTAGAATCATAGAATATGCTGAGTTGGAAGGGACCCATCAGGATCATTGAGCACAGCCCCTGGTCCTACCCAGGAAATCCCAAGAATCCCACCAAGTGCCATGTAAAGACAAATCTACATTTTTAATAACCAAAAATAATGTATTTATAATTCTAAATCCTAAACCCTCAGCATAAATATCTAAATATTAATTAATTAAAGGCCAAAAAAGGCTTTTGCTCCCTCTCCTTACTGTCCTATTGTGACTAATTTTTCTTTTTTTTAAAAACAGGATGAATAACTCAGCAATGATACGAAATTCTCCTGTCTGTAAATAGAACAAGAGGAACAGTGAGATGCAACAGCTCCAGAATTTTTTTTCTTAATTCAACTCCAAGACAACCAGTTTTTTAGGCTCAGGTCCATTCCTGCAGCAGTTGATGCCAAACTCCACTAAGTGTCATCTACCACTGTATTTCTACTGGGAATATGAAAACGCTGGCACTGAAGACATCTCACATTAATATTTCTGTATATTATTCCTTCCTTCTGTTAAGTTCTTGGGATGTATCTATAAATTCCCATTCTATATATTACTTATGCGTTTAACTTATTATTACAGCCACTGTCACTACTCTTAATTAAGCTTCTTTTCTAAGAAAATACACTTTCTTGCAGGCATGGAAAGCTGCCACGTCCTCAGGAAAAAAAATAAATAAATTAAAATCATCAAACTAATTCCAAAGAAAAACAAAACCTGTTCCATGCCTTTATATATGACATTCCTTATGCCTGAATGGTGCTGTTTTTGGATGAACACACCATTTCAGAGATACAGGTAGAAACAGTCACAGGAACCAAGAGAGCAGCATGAGGTTGTGTCAAGGGAGGGTTAGGGTGGATTTCAGGGCAAGGCTCTTCCCCCAGAGGGTGCTGGGCACTGCCCAGGCTCCCCAGGGAATGGGCACAGCCCCGAGGCTGCCAGAGCTCCAGCAATGTTTGGACACTGCTCCCAGGGACAGGGTGGGATTGTTGGGGTGTCTGTGCAGGGCCAGGAGCTGAATTCAGTCACCTTTTTGGGTCCTTTCCAGCTCAGGATATTCCATGGTTTGGTGATTGTTTCAGTCTTGTAATAAAAACACCTTCAGTGGTTCTGAGAGCTCCATGAATTTTCTGGATGTACCAACAGCACCATCAAGCCTGTATTCATTGCTGAGAGGCTGATATTCCTTGGATAAGAGCTGGAGAAGCTGGGTAGCACCAAACCCACAATAGTCCTAAGCTATTCTAGAGATCTGACTTTCTGCATCTTAAGCCAGTCTTTGCAATCCACCCTGTACAACTCAAATCTACCTCTGGTCAATAGAAATGCAAATCAAATGTTCAGCTGAGATTCCAACCAGAAAATTACAAGTTAAATGCTGTTTTCAAATATACAATGGAGTCATGTAACATCAGTGTAAAAAGGTATCGTTGTCGCTGTCTGAGATATTGATACTGAAATGTGATAAAAAATCCTATCTCTCCTGTTCAAGACTGACAAACCCCAAATATAAGGACTGAGAGAAAATTGCTGCCAGTGCATTCAGCAGCCCAGGGCTGTCTGTGCAAGGAACAGGACCCAGAGGGACTTGCTGCATTTACAAGAGTAAATAAAACCAGAAGTGTCGCCCTGTTTTTGAAAGCCTTCTGAAAAGTTTATATTCTGGAGTCAGATTTTCTCACACACTGTACTAAAAACACCAGCTTTGTTTACATTCCTTCTTGGAGAAGGGAATCTGATGGACTGGTCACTTCACCAGTCTGGTTGAGAGGTGGGATTTCATCTCCCAATCCTCTCTCACTTTGCAAACCCTATTAAATTGTGTATCCACAATAAACGGGTCCTCTTTTTGGGGGCCTCAGCTTTTCTCTTAACTGTGGTGAAACCCTGTCCTCCTCTCGTGCCCTGTTACTCCAGGTACTTCACTGAAGGACCTAATATTTTGAACAGCCAATACCTGTAGAAGAGCAGCAAAGACTGATTCAAGTTAGAGGGCAATTCTGCCTAAGAACAATTAGATATGACAACTGATTAACTTCAGTTAATGCAGAAAAGATAAATAGCCTTTAAAAAGGTTAAGCTTTCTGAAATTACTTCTCATTTGGAGTATGAACAACTATTTTTAAGGTGGACATTTCTTTGTTCATCAAAGTTACATCCAATAATTTCTGTTGGAAGAAGTTATGAAAAAGAAATAGCTTTCTGAAGCAACTGAGATAATATTATTTTTCGAATTAAATTTGTTAATGTAATCCTGAAAATTAACACATATCACAAATTAAATTTGATTTTACTTTTTAGTTTATTATGCCTCAACATTTTCCTATCTGCACACATGGCATCTACTTTCTACTTCAATGAAACAACACACTGTGATGTAGTAAATATTTGTCTCTGATAAGGAACCAGATAGCACTAGTCAAGTGCTAATAATTTCCAGTCCTTCTTACTGAATTATTTATAATATGTTTCCAAGCTCAGGCCCATAGCTCCAGTTTTTAAAATGCTGATTTAAAGTACTGCAGAGTTAATAGTTACTTTATTTTGCACAGAGTTCATGCTACACATTGGACATGGGTGGCAGGGGTTGGAATGAGATGGGCTTTAAGGTCCTTCCAGCTCAAGCCATCCTATGATTCTAATCTTTCTATCAGAAAAAAATTCTACATTTTTCTGTAGTGGTGGTTCCTAAAAGAGCGAGACTGGAAAATTTCCCAGAATTTCTGACTTCAAGGTGACTTTTGGGAATAATATTTAGCAAACTAACTTAAGGTAACTGGTAAAAAACAAAAAGGGAAAATAAAAAAAGAAAAGAAAAAAGCTCTCTCTGTAGAGATTTTATATTTTTTGCAGCTTCATCCATGTAATCAGTGTTTAACTCCACAGAAAATGTTTCTTTTATTATTAACAAGAGGGTGCAGCCTGTGTCACTTCTCATGTGGGNTTTGGAAAAAAATTTTAGAAAAAAAATTAAATGAAACGGGAAAAAAAAAAAAAGGGAAAAAAAAAAAAAAAAAAAAAAAAAAAAAAGCTCTCTCTGTAGAGATTTTATATTTTTTGCAGCTTCATCCATGTAATCAGTGTTTAACTCCACAGAAAATGTTTCTTTTATTATTAACAAGAGGGTGCAGCCTGTGTCACTTCTCATGTGGGTCTCTACTGCATCTCTATTCCTACAGTTTCTCATTGCCTTTCCCAGCAACGACTTCCTTCATTCCAATCTTTATATCAATGTCCATAAACTGTTGGTGTGTTGGACAAATAATGCAGTGTCACACCATCAATCTGTACTTCAAATTCCATATGCTGACTTTGCAAGGGAGTTTTCAAATGGCTTCTCTCAACAGTCACTGAGTGAAAAGCTTTACACAACCCACAGATACCTGAGCACCTGAATCACCTTAAATTCCCACTGTTATGGGAAGCTTTCCCCCCCTCACCTCCCATGTGCATTTATTTGCAGTATTTCTTTACAAGCAGTGGTTTATAAAAGATGCAGTAGTTGGGCTCTGAACAATAACACTGTCACCTGTGATTTCAGTAGGAGCAGTCAAGTCAGTCCTAAAAGTCACATTTTTTTCCCCACAATATCCCTGCACAAACCCCACAGGATGGGGAACTCCCCTGTATTTAACAGCTGATCTTTTCCCATCCTCCCTTATCTAACCCAATCAATTCCCTATTAGAATTAACCAGAAATTTCCCAACTTATTAAATATCTTGCCACTTCCCAGTCAAAGCCCCCCCAAACACAAGTTCTTCCCTCTTCAAGAGACATTTGGAAACTGGATGTGAGAAGAGCCCAGTCTCCAAAGAGACTGCAGGAGCACACAGGGATCTGCAGCCAACTCAAACAAACTCCTGAACATTCAAATTATGAGATAAATCTAATGCTCCCAGATACAGACAAAGATTTACTCTGTTGGCAGCCTGGTTTTCCATGCCCTGCCCTTTAAGTACAGAAGGATTCACATCATATCCAAGATTAAGGCCATATATTTTTGAAACATCCAGAAAAGCATGTCTAGTACTAAATATTATATATGGGTTGTAAAATGGAAGAGAAAGTGTGATTTGAGAGCTGGTTTTAATGAAGAAATGTTTCCACAAACCCTCATGTCAGGATGTCCTTTTGGATCTCTTCCAACTCAGGATATTCTATGACTCTGTGTCAGCCAGATCTTATGGTATTTTAACAAGCACCACCAAGAACACAAACTGTGTGATGTGTTTTTCTAATGTGGAGCAGAAATGATGGGAGTTTTACCAGAAGAAAGAATATTAGATCAACATGAGACATGAATCTTGCATGGCCAAGACCTGCTTGTGGTTGAATTTTCAGACACTTTGTACACTGCCTACCAGTATAATGACCGAGGTGCAAGAATTATTTACACTCCCTTCCTTTTCAAACCCAAATCCTTCATGTATAATGCTGAGATTAGAGCAGACCTCAGGGAACAGGCTGAAAAAAAAATGAGAAACACCACAACACAAACCATTCTGTGGTCTACAATTCTGATTTCTCATGAACACTTTCCCTATCCAATGCCAGGGACACAACTTCTGCCTTGCCCTGAAGAGACCACTGTGTCAGCATTCTAACTATTGGCCTCAAAGACGTGCCAGCTTCAGTTTTATTAATAGTTCAGTGACTATACCAGGGTTTTTTTCTCTGTAATGATAAGGAGATAAGGGGCATTTGGTCCAGGAAAGGTTACCAAAGGGATCACAGCCCACCGTGCTGCCTGCTCACACCAAAAACGCCCCTTTTATCTCTGAACATAACTACACAGCAACCTTTGGAAAGTCTCCAAATTATTTCATTTTCTTGGGAGAAAGAAACTGTAATTGGGTGGGCTGGGCAAGCTCATTCTCCCTCCTGCTTGTTAAGCCACGGACATTGATCTTTCCACAAAGAGCCCAAATTGTTCCCGTCTGCACTTGAATGTTTTGTTGTCTCATTTGAACTGACCCATCAGCCCATAAAGAGCGGCACAAGGCCCTGGCATCTATTAACTGGTGTCATTAGGCGTCCTTTCTCATTTATTGTTAAGAGCACTAACACCTCCTAGAGAAGAACTGAAAGTCTCACCAGCAGCACTCTGAGGCAACGCTGATTACATGTAATTCCTCATTAAAAGCTACCAAGCAGCTGGGCCTGGCTTTTTGAGTATAAAGACATTTCCTATTAAGGTTCAAACGAATAAACAAAATTTCCTTTGTGGTTTTCTTTATCCTGCATTATTCCCCTCTCAAAGCAGGGTTCTGGCTCACTGTGAGAAACAGCAGAATTACATTCATGTGACTCTTAAATTTCACCTACATCTCCCAAATAAAAAATGTTATTTCCAATATAACTGCTGCCAGAAAACATTCATCAGCTGAAGGCTGTGAAACTTCAATTAACAGGTGACCTGTAGGCAGCATTGCCTGGCTGTGGGCCGTGAACACCCATAAAGCAGCACATTAAAACCACTGCTACATTAAACAGCTTCACAGAGCACCGAGCACCTGAAGACACCCTGTTCCCTTTCTGCCTTCACAAAGGAGACTGTCCCTTCACCGATCCTGCAGGACAAAGCAGTTCTTAGGGAAAGGCTCTGATGGCAGAACACTGATGTGAAGTGATGGACAACACAGAAGGACATTAATAATGGGATCTGGTCCCTTTAGGGATCTGTCACTGTCTGTGTATTTAACAAGGACATTATACAGCCTGGATATCCAGTAATAAGGTCATCCTACTGGCCTGGCCTTATTAATGAGACAATCTCATGCTGCCTGAATGGAGGTGGTTCAAAGGATGCAGCAGGAAAGTGCAGGAGGGCTGGGAGCTGATGGAGCCTGATGGCTGCACCCAAAGCTGTGCCCAAGCTGTGCTGCCAAGAGGACATGGGAGCAAAGAACAGACTCTGAGATTTTTGTGGGAGATTAAAAAGCCTCCTGTAAGATAAACTGCCAGCTGTCAGGCACGCTTTTAAATGTTCTGGCTTAGACTTGCTTTATGGTTATGCAGGGGAACCACACAATAACTGGAAAATCCTGAAATGCATTCAAGAACCTGATTAAATTGTACTGTGTGACAATTCTGTTGGGCCCAGCAGAGCTGGTATCTGTTAACCAGGCAGTTTAGGGAGCTCTTTCATAGAAACAAATTGTACCACAACAACTATTCAGAAATTCTCATTCCACAGGTGCTGAGATCTCTCTAAAGCCTTTCAGAAGTGTATCAAGAACCTGTTTCCTGACTAGCTTACTGATCTTTCTAATTTAAAACAAGCAAAAAGATAATTTTTGGCAGCATTTGGAAAAGGAAAGTTTTCTCCTGACTGCTAATGATGCAAAAAATAAAAACAATCTCGGATTTAATTTGCCCTCCACACAGAACTCTTGCACAGAAATTGTATTCACTCAGCTGACAACAGAATTAACTCCCAGTTAATAAATATAAGCCATTGTATGATATAATCATCAACGAAACAAATAAGTTGAAGCACTTCTGTATCTCTCTTCATCCATGGCTGTTTTAACAGCTTTCCAAATAAGTGTGCCAGACTCTTCTGTGCTAAGGGGCTTTTTGTTTCACTAAGCATTTGATGGATTATGGACACAGTGAAATCCTATACATCAAGGAGAATTCTGTTTTGGAGAATCTTCTCGACTTTCTTACCCCTTCACTGCCCTGCAAACTTCCCAGGAATTGATGGGCAGCTGGATCAGCAGGGCTATCTCCCTTCAGCACCCAGAAACTACACCCTGAAATATCAGTGAATAAAGGAATGTGAGGGGTCAGCTCTCCCAGAACTTGCTTCTGCAGAAAGAGCAGAAACAGGGGAGATCTCAAAAATACCAGGTTTATGTGGTCCACACCTTGTTTTTCTAATAGGCACCCTCCATGGATTCATTATCCATTATCAGAGCTATTTAAGGTAATAACTAAAAAGAACCAGCCCAAAGGTGAATGTCCTTTCCCAGGCTGGGCATAAGGAATTATCAGAGGAAGTTTTCTAAAATTATCTGTCTGAGGCCAGTAGATGTGGAATCATAAATCATTAAGAAAATATCTCTAAGTCAAACCATTAACCCAACACCACCCTGTTCACCACTAAACCAACTTCCCAAGTGCCACATCCCCCATTTAAACACTTCCAGGGATGGTGATTTCACCACTATCCTGGGCAGCCAATTCCAATGCCTGACTGCCCTTTCCATGAACAAATTTTTCCTGATATCCAATCTAAACCTTCCCTGCTGAAACTTGAGGCTATTTTCTTTGGTCCTGTCACTACATTTCCCATCAATATACACTGGGAGAAAAAAAAAAACCCAAGATAAGTATATTAATTTTAAAATACTTTTTTCAAATTAATTGGCTTAAAATGCTGTGATATAGAAGAATTCATTGCTATACCAGCAAAAATCAATAACTAAACAATTTGCTCGTCTTATCCCCCATCATCACAGCTGCTCTGAACATGTTTTCAGCCTGTTTCTTACATAGCACAACTGCACCTAAGGACTCCTTGATACCCAGAGTTTCATCCTGCTCCTATTAACATCAACACAATTTGGAAAATCCGCCATAATTTGATACCAAAAATTTAACACCCAAGAATATTGAAAACAGTAACTCTGCAACAAACTCCTTGGATTTATTTTAATGACTCCTGGTAAATAAGCTCTGGGAGGAGGCAGGTTAATGTTAGCATATATCCATATACAGGGGTGGGGGAAAAAAGGGCTCTACTGAATAGCTCTAAGTAGATTTGAGGCACTGATTACCCAAGTGCTTGCCCTGAGTCATTTTAAAATATTCATTTGGAGCATTCTGGATGGTTATTTTGATCAATTGACTCAAAAGCAAAAGCCTGCATATGGATAAACTCACCTCACACATCTTGCAGACTTCAGATGAACCTCAAATAGTGTGTCCTTCTGACCCAGTTCCCTCTGAAGTTTTACCCTTCTCCACAGGAGGAAAAGACTCTGACTCTACCTGGGATGGCTGATAGAGATTTATTTCCATGATTCAATACTTGGGCATTGAAGCTGAAAAAATTCAGAACACCAATAAACTCCTAAGTGAGAATTATAAACTTGGAGGAAAACTGATCAAGGCTCAGTGAAATATTCAGATCAAAGCTGCAGGGGAAAGGTTCTGGCAGCCCTAAAATCCAACCTTATCCTGGGCTGCATCCAAAGCAGTGTGGGCAGCAAGGGAAGGGGGGATTTTACCCATCTGCCCCGCTCGGGTGAGCCCCCACCTGCAGAGCTGCCCCAGCCCTGGGACCAACAGCAGAAGGACCTGGAGCTGCTGGAGCCAGTCCAGAGGAGGCCCTGGAGATGCTCCAGGGCTGGAGCCCCCTCTGCTCTGGAGCCAGGCTGGGAGAGCTGGGGGTGCTCACCTGGAGAAGAGAAGGCTCCAGGGAGAGCTCAGAGCCCCCTCCAGGGCCTAAAGGGGCTCCAGGAGAGCTGCAGAGCGGGACTGGGGACAAGGCATGGAGGGACAGGACACAGGCAATGGCTTCAAACTGCCACAGGGCAGGGTCAGGTGGGATAGTGAAGAGAAATCCTTCCCTGTGAGGGTGGGGAGGCCCTGGCACAGGGTGCCCAGAGAAGCTGTGGCTGCCCCTGGATCCCTGGCAGTGCCCAAGGCCAGGCTGGACAGGGCTTGGAGACACCTGGGACAGTGGAAGGTGTCCCTGCCCATGGCAGGGGGTAGAACAAAATGAGCTTTAAGGTCTTTTCCAACCCAACCCATTCTGTGATTCTATGATTCAACACCAGCCAGTCTGAGCTGGTTAACACACAAGGCCAGTCTAAACCAGAACACAGGCAGGGGGAACAGACAGGACCCTCAGTGGGCAGCTCAATTTGTCACACTGAAGTAACTGAACACATGGGATGATTCCTTCTTGAAAGGTGCTAGTCTGTTTTCTACTTACATAAGACAACTGAGGCTGTATGACAGGGGTTTTTTGGGAGATGAAGTTAGGTGAGATACATTATTCATCACCTTTCAAAGTAGCACAGACTTAATCACCACACATAGTGCAGGTGGAAATTTATGTCATATCTTATGCCAAAGGTCAGCTTACACATAATCAGAATGGCCCTTTTGACTTTAAAATCTGTAATGGTTTGAGATTAGGAGCAGGTCCCTTGAAGGCAGCACATTTACATGGATGGGAAACTGATGTGAAATGAAAGTCATTCATGACAACTCAGTTATATTTCTTTTTAATAATGGATGTCAATAAAGAAAGCTCTGTTCATTTTTAAATGACTGAACTTTTGAAGCGATCTGCTAATGGCTCCTGTGACATTGACAAAACCTGAACAACATTTATCAGATACACAAAGCTGAGAATATGGGCTGTACCTGGCACCAGAGGAATTTCCCCTAAGCTATCCCATGCTTGCTGGCATCTTTAAGAAAAAAAAAGGCTTTTTTAAACATAATAAATATTACTGCTGTCTCAAGAGACTGATGATATGAAAGTCTTCCACTTCCCAACAAAACAGTATTTTTTCTCTGCACAGAAGATTGTGTTTTCAGTTCTGTCTGGAAAAAAATGCACTTTAATAAACATAATAACTCAGCTGAGTGTGTTAGGCAAAAGCTGGATAGCATCCGATTTACATAATTTTAAATAAAGATTGTCTGACAATGTTTTAATTATTACTCCATTCAGTTTCAATGTTTTCACTGGGATTTGCCAGGTGTATGCACCTAAATAAACAGAAACAGGATATAATTGTGAGCAGCACTAACATTTACTGGAAAAAGAGATACATCACATTAGAATCAGAGAACAAATTTTTCTTATAATGTGTACTACAAACCCTTCATATTTTAGCATCTTCATGATTCTCATTTAAATATAACCTGGGGTTTTGCTGTGGCTGCCCCATCCCTGGAAGTGTCCAAGGCCAGGTTGGACAGAGCTTGGAGCCACCTGGGACAGTGGAAAGTGGCAGGGGGTGGATCTGGATGGTCTTTAAGGTCTTTTCCAGCCCAGACCATTCTATGACTCTGTGATTATTTTCTCCAGTCATAACAATAAAACAGTCTCTCTGTCCCTATAATTCCTTTTTTAATGGCAGTTTCCCACTGACAGAATAGAATTATGTACTTTAGTCATATACTGACATTTTTATTAATACACTGACACAACAGAAACAAAATAATAAAGCACCAAAGGAATGATTATTTAGCAGGGCTGGGATAGGCAGTAATGCACAGTGGGTAATAGAAGCCAGATCTTACAGACAAAATTTTATCTGAAGTATCATTAATATAATTTCATTTCTCTGTAATTCACTTACCTGAGGACTGTCAAGAGTTTACTTTAAAAACCATCTGGACTCTCAGAAGAACTTCTAAACTTAAAATTGAAGTGGACTAGTTGTCAGCCTCCAATAGGTGCCTCAGGGATTATAAAACACTTTAAAGAAACCTACCCTATAATCAAGTTATTGCCTAAATTCTTAGTGCAAAAGTTACAAGTAAATCCCACAGCAGCAAGAGAACAGGACACCTTCCAACCATCCCCACTGCCCTGGCTCCTCCTGACCAAATGGATTACAGGGAACAAGGCAATTCAAAAATGTTTAACAGACAAGTCAGTCCCAAAAATCCTTGTTAATCTTTCTAAGAAGGAAAAAATTCTCACTACCCCCAAAATCTGCAGACTTGAACATCCTTAAGCAGATAAACCTAATCTCAGTAGGAGCATCCTGTCTATGATACATCTCCAGGTGAGATTCTTTAATAATTCATAGCAAGGCAAAAAGAGTCAGAGAAATACTGAAACCAAAGTAGAAAGACAAATAAAGTCTTAATGATCACAAAAAGCCCTGGATTATGAGATGAATATTGTATAAACACACTCCAAATCTTAGTAATATCCAAAGGTTGCAGTTTCAAGATAAATGTTCTCTGGAAATAAAATATCTTCTTACTTTTTCATCATAATTGCTGCTAGGAAAATTGATAAGTAAAGTGTTTTATAGTTTTCTTCAAATTGTGATTGAATTTATTCAGATTTCGTTTCTGTTTCTCTTCCATTTACTATCAAAATTTTCCTAAACAACTGAGCAAGATTTGTTGTCTGTCTCTCCACAATTACCACATTAGAGATTTTAGAATTCACCTTCTGCACACAGACACATCACCAGGCAAGAGTAGATGAGCAAGGTACAATTAAGCTTTTTAAGGCACTTGAACAGTACCACCACATCAGTAGAATTTAGTGATTGATTCATTAACAGAAGATCTTTTAGAAACTATCTGGTACAAGGAAAAATACGCTCATAGATCTGTATCCTGTTAAGAGATCAAAGACAGTCAATTTTCCCAATGAGGGGAAGTTATGAGCAGAATCCCACAGGGATCTGCTTTGGTTCTTTGCTCATCTTTATGTCTCTAATTGATCTAGAGCTGGTGAAGGAGTGAAATCTGCTTATATACCAAAATATTCAGCACAGTTAAAACTAGATGGGTGTTGAGGTGTTGCATCACCCCAACAGTAGAGTTACACCATTATTTCCTATTTTAGCAATTCACTCAGGAGGAAATCTTGTGTTAGCTTGAGTTGTTCTGTAAAAGCACATTTACAAATGAAAAGAAGGAACTACTTTGAAAGGCCTAGAGAACAACACAGAGACCATCACCCATAAAGGTGTGGGGGGCACCTGTGCCTGCAGTGCCACAGCTGAGCCAAAGAACAGAAAACACAGACAAGAGTAATAAAGGTATAGAAATTCTACCATTAAAAATGAGCTTTTTGGAGAAAGGAGAGGAAAAAAAAAAAGGCAGACCCATGCATTTATAAACTTAATGGAAAAGGTGAATAGAAGGTAATTATTCATAGCTCTCATTATACAAGACCTTGAGGAAAACTGCACTGAGTGATTGGACAGAGGAAAATAAATACTTCCTCACAAATAAACATTTGTCATAGATATCTTGGAGCCATATATTAAAGAACTCCAAAAGCAGTTAAACAAATTCAAGAATTATTACACAAGAATGTCACAGATGCAACTTTTATCTCAGAAATGCCTTGAATCTACAAGAGAAGGATAACTCAGCACTTATTGATGACTTCAGGAGCTGTCAGCAGCCACTCTCAGGAGCAGGTTAACTCTAGAGATCTTTGGTCTCTCTACCTCTGCAGACACAACTCTGTCCTTAATTTGTGGCAAACATCCTCACTTGTCTCCACTCCCACATTTCCCAACACCTCCAGCTGCTCTCCTCAATGCACCCATCAGCTGTTGCCAAGGCACAGAATTATGGACTCACAGAATGGTTTTGGTTGGAAGGGACCTTGAAGGGACCATCTATTTCCAACCTCCTTCCCTGGGCAGGGACATTTGCCACGAAGCCAGGTTGCTCTGTGTCATCCATAAGATCTCTTCCCATCCAACCCTCCCAAATGCAATGGGGCCCATGCACATCAAACCTCTCCACAGAACCCTGAGCTCTTCCCACACTCCTGCCTCACATCCCTTAACCCAGAGAGACCTTTTTGGCTGTCACAGCTCCTTCTGTTCTGTTTGATGAGGCTCCAAACTGTGCACTGACAGTGTTGGCTCCTCTCTGATGCTGAGTCCTCCTACAAGTTTCACTATCCCTGGAGAAGCAAAGCCCTTGCAGTTGCTTTCACGAAGATCAAATCCAGCAAAAGCCCTCAGACAGAAAGCTGTTATCACAAATTGACATGATTCTGGAGGCCATAAAGGAGGACAAGAAGGAGAACACCAGGTATAGCTTGTTACCAAGCAGAATGGGTCACAGTGACTGATTTTTAAAACATTTGTTTCGCTTCCCAGCTCTCTCTTTGGGGGGGGAAAAGCATCCTGTGTCATTTACCAACACAAAGTGTTCTTCTGCAGTGTCAATGCTTAGAATCTTTAACAATCAGGCAATTTATTCAAATGCCTAAAAATGGATATAATAGAAAATTATTTCCTTTCTTTCAGCTTTAAAAAGAAAACACAATGAGATGCAAACTGAGACTCAATGGTTTCTGTACTGTTATATCTTATCTTAGAGTGGCTTAAATAAAACACTTGAGAACTCCACTGTGAGCCTATCAGTGGCTTATACGTTTGTGTTAAAAACACTTCTTTTCCAGAAGGCATACATAATTGCTGGGAGAACGACCATAAGTCTCATCCAAAGGCAGTAGGAAGACTCCTACTGACTTCATCATACCTGGATCAAGCCCAAGGTTTGTATTATAGATTAATGTATTTTTAAACTGACACTGCAACGAATTCCAACAAAAATAAAGCTCTAAAATGTTAAAGGGGGAAGAACAGGTTACACTGCTACATCTAAGGAAATTTTGAAATGGATGTGCTTCCTACACTCAGAGCATCAATCCTGCTCTTCTATTCCTGTCTACAACTACATGAAAGTCCCACTAGGTGTAAAAATCTCCTCCTAATGCTGTCTCCTTTTCAAAACATACAAGACAAAATGCACTCCCTAAACATATTTCCCTTCACAAACTGGTAGTTAAGTAAGTTTCATCTCCTCTCCTGCTCCTTGTTTAACTCCCACATCCCCTTTCTCCAGCTCTCAGCATTTAAAGAGCTTTATACCTGTTTGATTAAATTTGTGAGGCTGTTTATTTCTTGCAGTGATTTGAGAAATAATCTATCAGTGGAGCTCTCAGCACCTCAGGACAATAAACTTGGAACACACACTCTTCTCATTCAGGGATAAATCAGTTTTTTAACTCCCATTGCTGAAGTCAGGTTCAGAGGCATCCAAATCACCAGGACTGAAACTCCTGCAGGAATTTTCTTAGGGCAGGTAAGAAAAATATTTTGGAATTTTTGGTCTAAGATGGAAAACTTTACCTACAAACACAAACTATGACCAGATTGAAGAAAAACTAATCCAAAATGATGTTCCTCAAGGAATTATTGGTGAATTTATATTTTGCACTTTCAAAGCAAGTCAGGGAAGAACTGGTGAGAACATTTCATGAAAATTATCAAGATGTTATGGTGGAAAACATGGGATTTTTCTTTTCATCAGAGAAGAAAAACCAGTAAAATCTCATTCCCTCACAAACACTGCGTCAGCCAGGATCATGAATATTGAATGTGAACATTGGGTTTCCTTCTCACAGCTGTTAGAATTGGGGTGCTGTTGTTGGTTTGGAATCCAGTGCTGAACACCATGAATTTTAGAGCAAAATGTTGTTCAAGAGATGAAAGACTGCAGGAATAAAAGATTAAGGACAAGAGGGGGTGAACTCATCAATATCTGTATTTCTAGAGGACCTGAGCATCAGCCACATGGGTCCTGCAGCATCACTGTATGGTCCTTAATGTAAGCAGCATTGTTTATTTTTTTCCCTTGCTTGGTGAAAAATGTTGGCAATTATACAAAACTGCAGAGCTACCAAGAATTTAATTTTGTGCTTTAACAATACAGAAATTAGGCACTGGCACAGCTTCTCTAAATGAGATTTGCTTCATTTCCCTGTCTCCTAGACAGAATGCTCCCTCCTTCCAGAATAAAATACACCAAAAATTGTAACAGCCCAAGGGAATCCCCTCAACCATGGATCCCTTCCAGAATACAGCTCATGGAAAGAGAAATGTTGGGAGGCTCCAGATAGCAGCCTGAAGGAAACTCAAGGCCCACTCCTGTCCTCAAACATTTAATCCTTCCCTTCCCCCAAATTTAAACAGAATCCTTTTTTTCACCTTACCCTAGGTCTGCTAATTCCTCCTAGGCTTAAAATTAAGTTTGTTCAGATATAGGTTAAACATTTTTTAGCTGCTGAGTTAATGCATGACTGCAGATCCCAGCAGGACCTCTGTCCTGGCTGGTAAATGCAGCAAACTGAGCCCTGAAAAGACTCAGTGGGGAACAGCACCCTGAGAGCAACTCATAGCTTGATCAGTAATGCCAGCATCCAAATTATGCTCTACTTAATTGCCAGACACAGAAGGAGAAATATTTCAGTGGAATAGGATTTGTAAATAAGGATTTAAGCATTAGAATTGGGCTGGGTTTGGAGGGGGACTATTATTTGGGTTTCTAACTTGGCCAAAGCTATTACATACTAAGTATGATAAATGCACTGAAAAGTTAATGATTGTATTACTGAGCAAATCAAATAAAGGGGAGCATACTTTAATGTCAATATTGCACTGTATTTTAATTTCTGGTCTCACAATAAAATCAGCTGAAATGCCTAGCCTTCCTCCAATAATTTATCTTCCAGGGGGTTTTTTTTGCAACGAGTATTAATGCCCCTTGCTGATCTAATGTCTGTGATATCAGTATTTATTGCAGTTTTTGATTAGCTCTGCTATTATAATTCATGGAAAACAAGGCACAGCACAAATAAGGGATGCTGTAAATCTTAAGAGAAAGCAGAAGCAATCAGGTTCCTATCAAGGCTTGTAGTTTAGGCCCAGTTCTAATAAGACACTTTATTGGGCACTTGGACTAAGCCCATCTATACATTTTAGGTAGGTGCAGAATTTTGTGTTTTTTCACACTAAAGCCAAACTTTCAAGTGTGTGAATGGAAGAAAGAGTGGTCATTTTTTGTGATGATGTGGGTATTTTGGATGCCCCATCCCTGGAAATGTCCAAGGCCAGGTTGGATGGAGCTTTGAGCAACCTGGCCTAGTGGAAAGTCCTTGGCAGGGTTGGACTAGATGAGTTTTAAAGGTCCCTTCCAACCCAAACCATTCTGGGATTCTGTGATTCGATATCAAAGTATCTCCCTTTAAGTTATCTGGAGCAGTCTGGGACTGTGATATCTCTTGGAGACTGTTCACATTGTTCCAGTGGCCAAAGCACACCCACTCTTCAAGAGAAGTCTAAAAAAGAGTTTTCTGAGAGTGCAGTAACAATGTAAACTGATAAATCTCCTGTCAAATCTAACCAGGAAAGAAACCCAAACCTTACGGGTTTTGGCAGAGCAGCCGGTTCTGTAACATAAAAATAAAACAACACAAAACATAACAACATAAAAATGGAAGAACACATACTGCAGCTTCAAGCTTTTACACAGAGTGAGTTTGTGGTGTGTCTAAAACTATTTTGAAGATGGGCACTTGTCCCAAGCTGTGTCAAGGTGAGCACTGGAAACAATTTTAAAAGCAGCACCACTGCTTCTCTACCCTCATGGAGGTCTACGAGGTTTTTCAGACACTTGTGTCTGCCTCAGGTGCCAAACCCATTTGGTTTTTCCATCAGTGAGCCTGGCATGATGCTTTAATTATTCCTAATGAGGCAGGCATAAAAATATAGGGGTGCTTAACCTAATGACAGAATTATAATGTGAGTTATGCAAAATTTATTCCCCTTCTAAAATACATGGTTGCAAATTATCAAGGAACTCTATGGTTGGTTTAATTTCATGTATTTATTTATTTATTTATTTATTCATTTATGGGCAGGAAAGAGGGGTGGCTGCTAGATTTATACATATATAAATCCTAAAATGATTCTGGCATTTTTGCCTTGTACATATTGGACATAAAGTTCCAGAGAAGTTTGAAGGAAGATAACTTGCAATGCAAGGCTCTTCCCACTTCTAACATTGGCAATATTTGGCACATTGATTTCTAGAAAATGTAACTTAGAGTAAGAATTCACTTAAACCAAACTCTATTATAAAGAACTTGGTTTATGAGGAAGTCAACATAAATTGTAAGGATAAAAAGATCAGAAGCCAATATGTGAGGCTGATTAAATATTCTACAGAAGTCACTTTTATATCATAATGGAGAATCTGCAAGCAAATTTCCATTGCAAATGTCAGTTATCTATAAATATTAATGCATAAATATTAACTAAAGCTGTTTCATACAGCTACATTAATAGAACTTGCATATTCACGATGTAAATAAAACAGTTTACTATTTTAAATTTTATTACTTGTAAAACAAGATTTCTGGGCACATTTTGTGTAACTAAATTATATCATTAACAAAATAAAATTATGGCTCTGTGTGAACAGCATGGAAGATGAGAGTCATCACCCCAGGTGTACTTACACTTCACAGGAAGAATTGTGACCATATTAAATATAACAGGAAAACATAAATTTCAATGAGCAATATTATATTGCTTTCCAGATATACAATTAAGAATGCTCTGGAGATAACTATAATACTCCAACACAAGATATTACTATAATCATAATACTGCTTGAAACCCATTCAAAAAGAAACCTAAAACCTTCCAAGCTCTGCCAAGTGATGCCTGTTTGAAGGTGGATTATGCTCCCAGGGTAAAAGGCAGAAGATCTTTAGTTGGCAGATTTTAAAACATCACAGTAGGAGAAAAATCATTATTTTCTAGGAAAACCGAATGAATGACCTAAAATGGTTTTTCATTCATCTTACAAAATATTGTCAAGAGATGGAACATGGGGTTGGAACTGGATGGTCTTTAAGGTCCTTTCCACCCCAAACCAGTCTGATTCTAGTGCCCAAATTGGCAATGCTCCCCTGTAAGCAGGTAAGAGAGAAGAAAAATGAAGAGTTATCATGTAAATTTGGGGTGGAAAATCAAAATCAGGACCTGAAGGCAGAGAATGGGAAGGAGGACAGAATTTATTTTCCCTGATCTCAGCCACCCTAAAGCTGTGCCTATAAACCACATTAGACAGGAGAGAAATGCACGCTCCGAGCCTGATTCCTCCCACCCTAATACAGCACCTAAGGCAGAGTATGAAATTATCCTCTTGCCTCCTTGTGCTGACAAGATGGGAAATTTAGAAATGCTTAATTTTAATTGCCTAAAGAGTAGGTGAAGTGCAGGAAGGGCAGAGCCTTGACTTTGTACCTGCAAGAGCCCAGTGTGGCTGAATCAGCACTGGGGGGGAAATGAAGAAAAACGGGCTCCAAGGGAGATTTGCATTCCTTTTCTTCATGCTTATAAAGAGTAACACAGATAAATTTCATCCCTACCTCACTCCTGAAGTAGCACAATTACAGACTGCTCTTTTTGGGGGGTAAAACTCCTGAGTTTGCCCCAAAACACACATGGCTGGCACTCTTGGTGCAAGACACAAAACAAACGCAGGGGAAAACTGTGGCAGGTTTTCCTGTTGGGATGTGGCATGAACTGAACTGCACTGTCCTGCTCTCAAAGCACTGTGGTGACTGAATGATGAAATATATGTGAGGTGATCACTTGGAATTGATTTTGGATGCCCTAGCCCTGGAAGTGTCCAAGACCAGGTTGGACAGGGCTTGGAACAACCTGGGATAGTGGAAGGTGTCCCTGCCCATGGCAGGAGTGGAACCAGAAGGTCTTTAAGGTCCCTTCCAACCCCAAACCATTCTGGGATTCTGTGATACTTTTAAACTGTACCTGCAGACCAAAGCCTGTGTGAAACACACTCTGGCAGTCAAGGTATAAATGTATTAATGTATAAAGTTGTATTAATTTTCATAATCTAATACACAGAGAACTTTTCCAGATGATTGAGGGGCACTGGTATCAAATATAATCTAATATTTTCCTGTCATTTATTACCTTTCGTAACTGTAAGCAGGAAAAGATTACTGTCTCACATATGCAAACTTATGCATAATGAACTATCTGCAAACCAGCATAGCCTGGCTCTCCCCAAATATAGAGTATATTGCAGCTGAAAAACTAATAAATATATCAGAGTGAGTTCTGTACTGGTGGCCCTAGCATTAACATCTGCTCACATCTCTGTTCCCATCCCTTGGAGATAACACAGCCAGCTGAACCATTTTGCCCTGAAAATCCTCTATAAATATATAAAATCTCAAATGTAAAATACAAAATATAATATATAAACTGATTTTTCTGTAGTATTTATTCACTTTTTTCCAGAAATATCTGCAAGTTTCACTAACCAGAGCATGTTCTGGGAAGAGCAGAGACTCCCTGGATCTGTGGTTCAGGTAAGTATTTCCATATGTTCTTTGCCAGCCACAGCTTTGCAAAGGGGATTCTAATAAAGAATTTCCCAGTGCCTATACAGGCAACCCCTTCCAAGATGCAAAAAGCTTAAAGTCACAGTCTTGGCCATTTTATAATTCAAATAATCTCACTGCAGAAATGCCTGTGAAATAAATAACATCATTTGATTAAGAAGTCAAAAAAATGCAGCGGCAGCAAATTGCATCCAATACTCTGTTTAGGAAAGTACATAAATGAATCCTTTGCCTTAGGGCAGGAAATGTAATTTTCCTTCAGTATAGAACATTTAGCATCACAGGATCCAAATCTAGCTGATAAACATGTCTAGCCAAATAAAAGTATTTTCCAATAAATCTGAGCACTTTTAATCAACTTGCTTATCACAACTAAATATTTATTTACTAATTAAAATCTTAAACAAAGGGCTTTTAAGATTAAGGGAATCGAGCCAGTAGGTCTCTGTTGGTTGAATATGAATTGTGTGCTGTTTGTAGCCTGAAGTTTGTGTGCTCAGGAATGTGGCTGTGAACCCTTCTCCACTCCAGACTTTTCCATACCTGTGTGAGCTTGAACTTGATCCTACTCGAAAGTGACCACAGAAACCCCTCTCAGTTTCATTACAGCTTCATAGAAGGGAGACAGCAGCTCTGAAAATACCTAATTCTGAAAATTAACATTCAGGAAAGTGTAGGGGACACATCCTAATTGACATTAAAAGGCTGCAATATCAACTCAACCTGCTCTGTTTCCTGGGGAACCCAACCACAGCTCCCACATCCCTAAAAGACAACTTCAGTGATCCTGCTGTCCACAGAAGGGCTTCTGCTTCCTTCAGTCTAGGCCAGGCTTAAGAGCAGACAAACCCATGAACAACTGGAGTTTACAAAAGGTGAGATGGCAAAAGTCTTCTAAATTCAATTTAGCAAGCAACTGTTCCATTTAGGGATGGAATCTGGTCTGCTCAAGGATGCCAATATCAACTGAAATGTTGTAATTTAGTTTCTTTATGAGAATCAAATCTTACCTGGCTGGCTCTACAGCAATCACCATATTTTTCAGCAATTTTATTTTCCTCTTGCACTTTGTCACTGGAGACATTAAATAAAATGGTTACATATTAAAGTAATACTGAAAGAATTAAAAAAAAAAATACTACCAAGGTCTCTTCAGTTTTTTTTCCACTCCCTCTTTCCAGTTTTGCAGCACAGTCAGAACTTGTAACTCAGAATGGTTCTGACAAGTACTGCTTTTACCTGATGATTTTATTTTTAGAGTAAAAGGAGGTTCTTAAATTAATTCACCAACTTTGTTTGATTTTCCTTGGATAACTTCAGCTGGTCCCAAGCTCATTGAGCACATCTTGAATCAGTCTCAAATGACCTTAAGTTCTGCTGCTATTTTTCCCTGTTGAAGGGTTGTTGCTCAAGCCATTCAGTTATAAAAAGAAAAATCCAAAATTCAGTGGACAATCTGATGTACAGCCAGGGTAACAAGCATCAAATCAACAAATTTTATTATAACAAAACAACTGGCAGGTGAACCTCAATTGAAATTTCTCCTAGAATCTCCCTACCTGAACCATTTGAAACTGTTTTCTCTTTGATTTTCTGATCAGTCTGCTAAATCCTGACACTTTCCAACATTTTACCTGCTACTACAGAACCAGATGATCAGATTTGAAATAACATGTTATAAATGGTGCAAAACACACTCAAAACTACAAAAAAGAGGCCTGAGCCACTCTGCTGTAGTGGGATTCTCCAGGCTCCATGGAATTTTCTCTTCAGCACTCCCTCCTTTTACCCAGATATCCTCCATTAAACCCAATACTGCATATTCCAAGTAGAAGAAACTGCAAATAAGAAAAGGATCATCTTTTGAGAAGCATATTTATTAGCCAGGGTAAAAGTCATCTTATGCAGGGTAGATTCACAAATACACTTAGAGGAGAATCTATAGAAGAGCAGGGCAGTGTTTCTAAATATTTCTTTAATTATAAAAACACAAAGAAAAAACATAAAGAGAGAGAGGTGTGAGTGTATCATACACAAGTACCTCAGGTCATGGTAGCACCAGCTGCTTTGCCTGCTGAAGCATTAAGGCAGTTGGTAGATATGAACAGTCCTCTCAAATAAATCCCATTACTCAGTTTAAAAGTTTAAAACCAGGTACACAATAAACACCTTTATGGCAGGAAACTGGAAATGCTTCTGGCACAACACGTTTTTGCACAGTTTACATCGCCCACAAAATGATACAACAGCCATGCCCCTCCAGCGCTTTGCATATTTATTTTTAGACAATTATCTAAGTTTGACACTAAACTATTCATTAAGCATGCAATTCAAATGTAACCTAAACTCTCCTGCTTTGTTTAAGGTGTCCTCCCTCTGCTTTTGGTTCACCCCTTCACACCTTTTCCATGTAAAAAAATCCCTCCTTCTTGCACTCTTCCTGACTTAATAGATTGGCCAGTGGGGAGATCTCCTCTGTACTGCCATGAAATTATTGAATTTAGCAGCAGCATGTTCAGGGAAGAAACCTCAGGAGAAACCTTTACTCTTCCTGGAATGGGCTACTCACAGTCCTTTGCAAAGAGAATGTTACTAGGAGGGGCTCAGGGAGTGCACTGACACTGAAAACTGACACAGATCACATGCAGAAACACACATACAAACAACACTTTCATTACCAAAAAAATGAAAGATAAAATTAGGCTGCTATGACTCCAAATTAAAATTTTAATACCTGTAATATAAATATTCAAAGCAGCTATAATTTTAAGCCAGCAATTAAAAGAAGAGGGGGAAGGAAAAAAAAACCTCAAACACTTTCCAGAATGTCATTTGAAATAAATTAATCTCTGTGTTGAAATGGAAATTTATTAAGTTTGTCAAGTGTTTTAATGAGACCTTCTTGTTAGAGCTCACACAGAGTCGATGTCTGAAGGGAGGTCCAGCTCATCAGGCTGCAGCAGCAAAACTTACTGACATATTCTCCCTCTAATAATGTATTATCTTGACTTGCTCTTGATATGAGTTGTCTGGTCTTAACAGTAAATACAACCATAAAGCAATGAGAAATCCCAGCAGGACGATGACACTAATTGCACTATCTTACTTGAATTCAAATTGCTGAGCAGTAAATGAGATTACTACCCTAAAGATAATCCTAATTTAAATGTGCAGCTGCATTTATCTCATCTCAGATACAATTTTCCAAAGTACTTAAAAAAAAATAATTCCAGGCAGGCATCAAAGAGAAACCTTTATTTCTGAAGGTTTTCAAGATAATTAAGTGTCCTCATGTGTTTTGTTCTTTGGCCACATTTTATACAAGCAGTAATTTGCAGGTCAGAAGAGAAAAATGAGGACATTTCTTCAATTGTTGCAATTTTTTCTGCCTTTGATACTGTCTTCTAATTTTTGTTTTCCAACATGGAATGTCTTTGATGAATAGAGAATCAAAGAGTTAAAATAGATGAAGTTTCAGACCCATGACTTATGGACAGCTTATCGTGGATAATGTAATTTTCTGGTAGGCATTGTAAAGCAATAGAAAACCTTTAGAAAATTATTTTTAAATATTAATTAACCTACCAATTCCAAAAAGAAACTAATGTGCCAGGTTTTTTCAATTAAGGGATTATGCTGACAAGCTTAATTAGAAGAATCACAAACAGAAATTGTGTTTTCATTGTATTTGCATATGTCTGTCCCCAGAATAAATGAGATTTCTCTGAAAACATTTTTCTTTCTCTTAGAAAATATGTGGAATACATGCAGTTAGTAAGGGCTCCTATACCCTGCCAGAGATTTGCAATCCAAGACCGATGGCAGATTCTTGGGCAAGAGGGAGGATCCTGACTGGCACAATGCAAAGTCTCAAAAGTCAAAAAAAAAAAAAAATTCAACCTCAAAGCCAACTGAGAGAAATACTTTGGAGTGGATTAAAATCTTGTTGTAACATTTTAAGATGAAGATATTTACCAGACATGAGATCAGCACCTTGGTGAAAATATCTCATGCCTTCTTCATGTTGTCTTCCAAATTTCCTATTCCCTTCTCACCCCTTAAGCAATATTTATTACTAATTATGTTAATTCAGAGTGTTTAGGAAGTATTTTCTATAACCCAGAATTCTTCAAGCAGCTTTCCAGAGCAAATTGAATCAGGGTTTAATGCATTTCCATTTAGAGCAGAAAATCCAAGTACAAAGCCTCTGTCCATAACAGGACCTGGAGCACAGGCAGTATATTCGAAGTTTTAAGGAGTGTTAAGGCTACCATCACTTGAGTTCTCTTTTTCCCCAAGTAAATGTACACCTGAATTTTATGTCCGTTAATGCAATAGTTTTTTTGCTCCCAGTAAACATCAGCTTGAAGAGCAATAACCAGGAGTAAGAAAATAAAGGAGTGGGGGAATGTAGAAATTATTAACAAAACCCCCAACATTTTGACCTGAGCACAGAAATATATTTACAATAGGGATCTCTACTCTGATAGATCTGTAAAGTGCCTACAGAGATACAGAACTGTTGGAATCCCAGGTACAGAAAGTTCTCAAAATCTTGTGCCTGTAGGCTCTAAGTCCAAAATGTAGTAATATAGAACTGTATGTCCGTACATGACTGGATGAAAAAGTCCACAGTACAAACATGTAATGCAGGTTTGATTGATTATTAGTGAAGAAATTCAAACAATATATGTAGCATGAGCTTATTGGCCTGTTAACCTTCAAAAGACCTTGTAGCCTGTAGTCTTGTGGCCATTTTGCACTATGGCTGACCTCTGCATTCCTCTGTGAAGACTTTCTCACATCTTCATGAAACTGCAGCAATAAATCAAAGTAGAAACCTTGCCAAAGTGGTCCCATCTCTGTCCCAACCATCCTGACACAGAACAGGGCCAGGCCTCAGAATACAAATCCCTCCTCCTGCTCCCACATTTGAATTCTTCTGCATGTAGCTCTGCTTGCCTCAACAGGATGATTTGTATTGATCTTCATTTCAAAGGTAATTCTTTTCATAATTGATAATTTTTCATCCCTTCCTAACTCCAGGTTGGCATTTAACAACAAAGCCCAGCAGCCTGTGCAAGTGCTGAAATGGAAAGGTCAAGGACAAGAAGAAGCTTTCGTGAATTGCAGCTCTCGCCCCACGTTCCTTCCCAAGGTGCTTTTTGAATTAACGAGTTCCGTTCATGCTGA
>VZTR01018010.1:331894-350130 GCA_013400775.1 Chaetops frenatus | reverse complement strand
AAAAAAAAAAAGGAACCTGGTTTGTGTCTGAGTTACATGAAATAAAACATCTTGTTCCACCTGGCTCCTGTGCCTGACTGTTCTGGCCATCCCCTGTGCTGGCCTTGGCTTTGCCACCTCACGGCAGCTCTGAAAAGCTGAGCTCTGTCAAGCTGCAAAAAGCCAATGCCAAATGCATTGTGATCAATGTCCCAAGATGGATGAATCGAGGTCTGCAGCAAAAGAATTCTGTTCCATTCTCTGCCTTTGATGGTGAAAGTGGTTGGAGGATTAATCAATGAGAGCCCCTTCTCTTTTCCAAAGGTACACAAACACTGAGGCAGGCTGAGCCCACTCTGCCTTAAAAAGTAATAATAAATCCATTTCTGTCACTCCTTCTAGAAGGATCCAGCTTCTATCCACAAGGATCAATCAATTTATGGTCTACTATGGTCAATTTATGGTAGACTTACAATGTTAAAATTACCTCTTTCCTCTGGGAAGATGCATATTGGTAAAAGCAAAAGGAACTCATATTTCTCCAGTACAATATTCAGTTACTAGCATTCTTTGCTTCTTTTCTTCCCCACCAGAACATACATTTATTAAAAATAATCATTATCCTTTAACTCTCTGGATATATGATATCCAAGGATATTTTCTAAGTAAATATAAACAGTCTCTTAATTCAGCATAACTGCACAATATCCTATGATTTATTAATGCTGCTGACTTTATAGTCCTCCAATTTTTATAATGATCCCATGAAAGCTGTTCTATTAATTTAAAAAATGAAATTGTTTGAAAGCAAATCTCAGAGATATTATGCATTATGTGTAATGCTGACATAAGACTGATGTTATCTGTTTACACCTATTATGTAATTGATGATACATCTCAGCATCTGTGGAATTCTATATAGGAAAGCTTGCATGCACTCATGTTTTTATTTTCCTTACGCTTCCATTGCTATTATACATTTCTAAGGTAGGTTCTTTATTGCTTTTAATTGAGGTGGGGTTTTATAGTGGTTTATTTTTTGGGGGGGTTTGCTTTTGTTTTGTTGTTATTGTTGTTGTTGCTGCTGCTGCTGTTGGTTTTGTTTCTAATAATTCCTTTTCAAAAATTCCTGGAATTTTAGCATTGTGTGTTTAGAAGACAAATTCCACTTCGAGACTTAGCTCGTGGTTTTTGAGTAATTCTTTCATGACTATTTGTAAATATAAACCCTGTGGTGAATCAAGTCTATGACTCATCTAATTAATAAGCATAAAGTGTCTTATAAAAAAGAATTTAATTCAAAACACAGAATCTTTCAGACTGACCTCTTGTACCAGCAATGTCTGCAGGAATGTTAACAAGAGGCAGCTGGGAGTTGCTAGAAAGAAGACTGACAAAGAGAAGGGTGGAGGAGGAATTGTAAACCAANTCTGCAGGAATGTTAACAAGAGGCAGCTGGGAGTTGCTAGAAAGAAGACTGACAAAGAGAAGGGTGGAGGAGGAGTTGTAAACCAAGAACACAAATCTAGAAATCTTCCCTTTAAAAAAAAAAAATTCAATACTGGATAATCTGGTATTCTTTTCTTTTTGAAAATGATGGGTGCTGTGCTGAGTACTTTTGGTCATTACAGCTTTGAAGGAGTGGTATGAAATGTGACTACACGTATCCAGTTTTGCCTCCTGTTTCTCCTCGTTACGATTCCTGAGGTACCATGTGCTTGTATGGTGCAGCACAATCAGCTGTGGGTCATACCTAATTATTGCTTCTATGGGAGAAAGATGAAAATGAAACATTAACACATTCATTTGCATATGCAAAATCTGCAGATAGATTAAGGGTGGGTTTGGTTTCTTTTAAAGATAACCATGAGGAAATGAGGCACCCAGCCTAAGGAGTTATCCAGGCTGCCTTTACATGGGAGAGAAGGCAGCTCCCTCAGAGCCTGCAGTCCAATCACCCCGGGCAATTATTCTGGATTAGGACATGATTCTGCTGAACACAAGATGAGATTTGACCCTTGATTTGAGACAATTGGAGTTTGGAGTCAGATTCTACTCTCCATGACTTTCCTAAGACTATAAAACATGGTGAAGGCAGAATGATCAGGGAATTGGTCTCATGAGTCCCTTCACCACAAGAACATTCCCAGGACATCAGCATGACTCAAATGTTTTCATTTTCATCTTCAGATGATGCATCCATCACACAGGAGAAACTCAATTCAGTTACCAAAAAAGCCATTTCAGTGGGCATCACAGTTGATCCACATGGATATTCCACAGAACATCACTGATGTGCCCAGAGAAATGAAATTCCTAGAGTCATCCACTCCCAGGCCATGGGGTATTGAGTATAAAGATTGTAGGTAGCTGGTAGCACCCTACATTCCATGATTTTTTATACTGGATAGAAATGTGAATGAAAAGTTCCAGCTCCCTATATATGGCAATCAAATATTTAGAAAGATTGCAAGAGTTTGAATAAAATGTGGAACTCAAACAGAAAAATATAATACTTTTTTTTTTTCAGTGCTAAGACTATGCCTACATATCCCTCATCAAGAAGTGCAGAAAAATGGAATGTTCTTTTTTATCTTTTCCTTTTTCACAGAATCCCCTCCACACACGTTCTTTCTTCACTGACCCTATCTATGCCTGCAATAAAATTCTGGTTTCAGGAACTTCTTCCTGTCTTTACCCCAAATCTTTCTAAATATGGTAGAAGTCTCCCCTTTCCACTGACTAAAACATTCCCAAATTGTTTTTTATAATACCATTTCTTATATATATAAAAAAAATACTTTATGGTACTTTCTAAAATCAGTTTTATAAGAAAAAAAGGGGTTACTTGTTTAAGAAAGTCCATTATTCCATTTGAGGAGCAAAACAGCATTCTCATGATAAGCAATAAAAAAGCACCATAACTTAGTAGATGCATAGTAGGAATTACAGCTGAGTCTTTCAAGTTGCAGAAGAAAATGTCCAAAAACTGTTGATTTTGATTATAGTAACTCATAGAATTCCATCCCCTTAGATGCAACCATAAAGCAGGATGTGTCATAAAAAAAACCAAAGAAAAACAATGTTCAAGTGGGTGATTTGCTGAAGTGAAGCAGAGGTAGGCTTGGCTCAAGAGAAAAAAAGATTCCATCTGTTCTTGCCTTTCTGCAAGATCCTCTTGGATACCTAAAATTTATGACACATATATCCTGATCCTGAAAAATTAAGAGATCCTTTCTGGAGAGTAAAGGCAGGCCTGAAGAAAGAACATCAAAAATAATGTTACTTGACTTTGTTTTCTGCCTTGCTGGAGGAAAAAGCCCCTATGAAACAAAGCCTTCACAGCATCTGTACAAACACACTCTGCCCTGGGGCTACAGAAGGAAAGATCTGCTTTACCTCTCCTTTTACTTCAATTTTTTAGCTCTATTCTGCCTTTTTTTTCCCCTTTTCTTCTTTTCTACAAGTTCAGCCTCCTGCTGACTGATGTAGCAGCCTTTCCTTTATGTTTTATTTTATCATCTCCTTCTGTGACTTCACAAGCCCAGCTACTCCTGGTGTTTTCCTGAGTCAGCCAATCCTTCTGAACATGAGATGGAGCAAATGTTCTTCTACCACATCTCCTCTCATTTTCACACCATTTCATTCACTGCCTCACTTCCACATGAGTGAAATGGTCCATCAGTACTTTCTGAATACAGCAACCATCTCAGGAATGGCTGAAGTCTCTTTTTGAAGAGAATATAAATACTACAGTTTATTTTAGCACAGTGAACTTGTAGAGAGAAAAAAAAAAAGTGTCCCAACTTCCTTGGCAATGAGTAAACTGCAATAATAATAAATAAGAAAGAGCAAGATTGGAAATTGAGGACTTAAAATGGCCCAAGACATAAAATCAAAGTCAGAGCAGCTTGAGGTCAATGAAGTTGGCAATTTAAGCGTTGCAAGGAAAAAAATTTTAAGAAGACAAAACCATGGTGGTGTAATTAAGAAACTCCACTGATGAACAGGCGTCTTGCTTGACTTAGGATATGGCACCAGACTTCTGGAACAAAAACAGTGCTGCACACTTAAACTGCTTTCTATCTGATGGGGCTACTTGAGTAGTAAAAAGTTATTAAATGGGACCCTCAGCAAAAAGTCTTCTTTACTGTAGCCCAGCTCTTCATAATTAGAGTGATAAAACCCCTTTACTCATGGCTTCTTTAGAGGAGAATTCATTCTTTAGGATCTTGTGATATCTACTGCAATGGGTCTCCAGAGCATTTCTGAGAATTCCAACTAAGATTCCTATTTTCAACACATTCTAATTTGATTAATTGCTTTTCAATCCACACTTTTGCCCTAATATAATTAATATTCTTCAATTCTTGCACATTTTCCAAATGCTGTTGTATCTTTTTGAAACTGCTACAGCCTTTTAAAGCATGGTTGCACCGTGGCAGTAACCAAAAAACAGTGCAAGTGAAATATTTTGTTTGCTTTGAAGGGAAAAGGGATGGATAAACTCATCATTATTTAAAAAGAAAGTACATCTTAGGAGGCACATGTAGATATTCTTCTGCTGCTGTTTTACACCTAAGAAGAAAAGAGAGAGGGAAAGGCACAAAAACAGGGGGAAGGAGAAAAAGACAATAACAAAGAGAAAGAGAAAGTTAAATGAAATAAATACCAAGAAGGTGGCTGAAAGTGGATGGAAAACACGCGAAACTCCAAACATCACTCGGAAAAGAAATATAATCCTCACTCACTTTTTACCAGTCCATCCTCACTCAGTTTCTTTTTACCTCTTCTGTGGAAAAAATCTCAAGCCTTTCTTGTTTTGGAAAGTATGTCCTCACACCTCAATATCCCCACCTTAGTTTTGCATGCTGTTGACTTCAATTTTTCCCCCAGGTCCCCTTGAGAATTGTCAGAAGATATGAAGAAACAATATCAATCCCTTTATTAAGGTCATTTAACAGCCCTCCTGATATTCATTTCCCCAGCTGTGTTCTTAATAACCCTAATACTTTTAGAATTTGCACTGGTACTTTGAAATTTATCCAAGACTGAGCAGCTATCAAGACGTCCCCAAGCTAACCTGTTTGTACTTGGCCAAATTGTAAGTTTTAGAAGATCATTATTTGTGTCCTTTGCTGCAAGAGCTTGCCAGGAGCGTGTTGCTAAAACCTTTCAAATTTATCACAAGGATAATAATTTTTTACTATCTTGATTTGATTAGACTTTACTTGTCAAAATACTTACTGGTGGCCCAAAACTAAACAAACTGGAAACAAAAACATACTTTTAATGCAAAAGCAGTGTCTCAGGCAAGCCAGGGATGCTCTAAGGATTGTATGGAACTGAAATTCCCACTTCAGGGGAAAAAAAAAAAAAACAAACCACAGAAAAAACCAAACCTGAAGATGAAGAGAACATTTTTGAACATTTGTCATCATGTAGAAATGACAGGTTTTTAGGAAAATCAAGCTACAACTCAATTATCAAATATTTTCAGTGTCCATGAGGTGTCTGGTGTACCCTTACAGTGAGCAAACACTGGAAAAGTGATCAGGGACCTCTGACAGCTGATATAACCCAAATTTAGCCAAAACTGAGACTCTGGATCTCAATACCGACCATAGATAAAGGTTATATTGTGAAAATTCCACTTAATTTGGGTTATCCTCTTCCCAGAGAGCCTGGCCACACTGCAGAGCAAAGGGGGGGCATCCTCAAGTCGTGTTTGCTTCAGATCCCCCAGTGTCAGAGGCTGCTCAGTCACACACATGAAAATTCTCTGAGCAGCTGTCAGGAGTAAAGGAGCTCAATCTGAGTACCAAGAAAAGGCTGCACACCTTAACAAGTACCACATGAAAAAATTTAGGCAAATTATTTAGCATCAAAACTGAGGACAGGACCCTGAAGCTCACCCAGAAGGGTTCTTGTATTTTTCCTTTCCTGCTGCCTATTCCTGTTTCCAACAATAACCTTTCAACTTGTGCAATTAATGAAATAAGGAGACTAAAGAAGGAGCATCATTCATTATAAAACACGGATTTTTCTCAGAACATAAGTGACTGATCGGTGGTTATAATCCAAGGCTGAAATAATTTGAATTAAAAGACAAGTTATGCTGAGGCCATTCCCTGCCATTTAACCTGGGAGCTGAAACTCAACCTTTATCTTCAGCCACTCACTTGAGAGTTTTCTAGCTTTGATTTTGAGGGGGCTTCCCTGTTCCCCTCCCTCCACTCCATCTTTCATCATACATATTTTTCACAACCCAATATTTGCGTGTCAACTTTGGTAGTATAGAGGACTGAACTAAAAAAAACCCCTGAGATCTTTCTAGCTTATATTTTATAATGATTGAATTAATTATTATAATTTTAAAGGATCATGCTAAAAATAATGGCACTGCTTTGAATTCATTAAAGCAAAACTATCTGATTATTGAAAATTAAAGATTTTTGGTTTATTCTGTTTAGTGTGTATTTTCAGCTTAAGTAGGCAGCTTGCAAAACACAGAAAAAATTAAATAGCAGACACTGTAGAGAACTGAGAAAACTGCTATTAAACTACTAAACTCACCTAAAATATAAAACAGACAAAATTATTATTTTAGGTCAAAGCAAAAGACCTGATGTGTAAAATACAGCATTAAAAGTGAAAATACGGCATTCTAGATTTGCATTATTTTATCTAAGGAGAAAGCTATACCAGCTTCAGAGTTGCATCCTTTCTGTTAGGAAAGAATTCAAAATCCAACAAAACCTCCCCAAAAAAGCCAACAGCCAATTTCTTAACTGCAGATACACAGAGAAGAAAGAGATGGATGATTTATACACCAGAAAGCCAAATCACTGGAAGGAGTCTCACAGAGCAAGTTAAGCTTTACAAATTCCTGTTTAGTCAATTTTTTCTCCTGCAATGTACAATTTTTCAGCATCACATCTTTTTTCAAATCCTTCCTCCAACATAATAAATCAGGAATATTTTCTGGTATTTTCCAAGGACAACAGATGCAGTATTTATGCTGCTTCTAATTAATGCTGAAAGGTACCTTAAGCACTAAATATTCAGCTTTGCTACCAAAAATTTCAATTTTTCTATTTTTTTAATTTTTATTTTTGTACCTTATATATATTTTTAAAGAAACTATCAATTTCCTCACAAACACACACAGATACTTAGAATCATCTGTTTAAATATCTATTGAAAGATAACCCAACTTTCAAATGTTTCTCTTATTATAAAATGCAGACACTTAAGAAAATCCCATTTTATTAATAGATATTAAAGGATCTTAAATTTTGGCACAATATAACCCCCTGTGTAAATCCTATGGATGGGAAAAATTTTCATACAGTCCCTCAACCAGTTTGATCTTGGCTGTGAATTTTCACAGACTGTCACCCCTCACTGCAGTTCATTATGCAAAATGAAACAAAATTACACGTTTCAAATGATGCTTTTCAGATGCAGCTCCGAGTCACTTCTCTCCATAACTAAGGCAGGTCAGTTGTGAAATGTCTGAGTTCCATTAGCCTGTAAAAACTGTTATTTTTTCCTAGCAGATGGAAAACTTTTTCTTTCGCCCCCCTAAACTGAAGCTACTGATCTTCGAAAACTCTGGAATGTTTGAAGAGTTTGAATTCCACGGATGTGTTACACTTCCCAACAGCTCACAAAGTGCTGGAAAGCTGCTGGGATTCAGGAATATGAAAGAATATTATGGATAAGGGTTTTTCCATGAGACAAAGGACACTTCAACTTCATGACAAAGCTGGGTTAGGTGGAACATGAATACACAGGGCTGCAGTGAGAATATTTAGCACTATATTTTGTAAGAAGGGTTATGAGTGATTACAGTAAAAGAGGGTTATGCAGGAAAACCTGGAAGATTCTTGAGGACAAAAAGGTACAAAATGGGGGGAAAGCATGACAATTTCTATGAGATTTGTACGTCCAGGGAAGGGAATGGAGCTGGGGATGGGTCTGGAGAAGCTGAGGGAGCTGGGGAAGGGGCTCAGCCTGGGGAAAAGGAGGCTCAGGGGGGACCTTGTGGCTCTGCACAACTCCCTGACAGGAGGGGACAGCCAGGGAGGGTCGGGCTCTGCTCCCAGGGAACAGGGACAGGAGGAGAGGGAACGGCCTCAGGCTGGGCCAGGGGAGGCTCAAGTTGGATGTTGGGGAAAATTTTTTCACCCCAAGGGTTGTCCAGGCCTGGGACACCTGCCCAGGGCAGTGGTGGAGTCCCCACCCCTGAAGGGATGTAAAAGCTGTGTAGATGTGGCACTTGGGGACAGGGGTCAGTGGTGGCCTTGGCACCAACTGGGCTCAATGATCTTAAAGATCTTTTCCAACTTTAACGACTCTGTGGTTCTAAGACAAGTATCAAACCATTAATAAACACTATGGTGACCACAACAAATGGCAACCATTAAGATGACTACAAATTTATCTTTTGTTTTCTGTTTTAAAAGCACCTTCTCATTTTTAATACCAAAGTGCCTTTGTAAAATATTTCCTAGGAAGTTCTGCTCTTTGCAGTAGTGGCCCTTCAGCTGCAGAGCATCAGAAGAAAGGAAGAGTTAAGTGCAGGAATTAAGTACAAGAGGTATTTGCTGGAAGAAAAGAGAAAGTATTCTTGGCAAGAAGAGGGGGAGCTAAAAGCTGATTCCTTCTTGCTTTCCCTAAAAGAAAAGCACAAAATGGTAATTCTGCAAAGCATCCGTTTGAATGTGACCCTGTGAATGAGAAAGTCGATCAGAGTTGGGTTTTCTTCCTTAAATACTGCTACAGACATTATATCTGTTTCAACCTAAAGTTGTGAGTGTAATGGAAATCCCATTTGGGTTGAAAAGTTATTGGAAGCAGCATCTTTTAATGGACAAGGCATTAGACATTGTAAAATAACTTGAGATATATTGCTGTAGACTTCTGTGTCTTTGAGGAAAATAAAAGGCAGTACTTATTTTCCCTGTCTTCAGAATTCAGAAGTGATACTTTCTAATCCTTTGTCATGTATTTTGACATCTCTAGATAAAAGGAATACAGATAGATAAGTAATATTAAATTCTTTATTTGTGATGAATGCAATTATCTTCATCCATATACTTTTTATGGCCTTTTTTTTAAAAAATTGAGTAGTTACATAGAGTTTCAAAATCCAACTTTATATTATGCAAAGTGATATTATCTTAGAAAAAGAAAGCATAAAAGATCGTTACACTTGACAGATCCAAAGAATAATTCAACCCATCACAAATAGGTGTCTTAAATAATTTCTGACTTTTTTTTTCTCTGTGTATCTCTCCACTGACTGACTATAGAAGGATGATTATCTTACATTATGTGCAAAAGTTTTCCACAGCTGCAAGAACCCTATAAACACAGAAAAACAGGATTTGGGATGTAATCTTACAGCCCTGGAGTTGTGAACTATGGAACTGTAGGGTTTGTATGCAATGTGGAAGCCAAACACATTAAAAACCAGACATGTGAATCTTATTTACATGTCCAAAATCATTAATGTGATGGTAGGGACAGGTGAATTTTGGTGCTACAAAATCATATTTTTAATTGGAGGTGTATAGAGGCACACTGGAGATTACAAGGTAGAGTTTCTGTGTCTTTTAAGGGTTTATTGACAATACCTTTTTTTAGCTATGGGTTATTCCTCTTAGTTGTCTGGTATATTTAGTAATCACTGAGCTACTGCTCAAGGAGTATCTGTAGAATCAGTGTGACAATCACTTTATTATCAGGGAAGAGAAGTCAGCTTGATGTAATTATTTGTGAGTCCAGATTACAATGTCTTAAAATTCCCATTGCTTTATGTTCTTAATTAAGTTTAAAAAACTTCAACAGAAACCCGTTTTTCTCTTATTATATATATAGCATTAGGACTTCCATCCAGCACCTTCCAGAGCCTAAAGGGGCTCCAGGAGAGCTGGAGAGGGACTTGGGACAAGGGATGGAGGGACAGGGCAAGGGGAAATGGATTCCCAGTGCCCGAGGACAGGGAGAGATGGGATATTGGGAAGGAATTACTCCCTGTGAGGGTGGGGAGGGATGAGCAGAAGTTGCCACTGCCTGGCACTGTCCAAGGCTGGGCTGGATGGGGTTCTGAGGCAACCTGGGATAGTGCAGGATGTCCCTGCCCATGGCAGGGGGTAGAAATGGTTTTCAAGGTCTCTTCCAACCCAAACCATTCTGATTCTGTGACTTCTCTGTAACACATAGAAGTCTGAAAGAATCCAGCTGCATATAGGTCAGTACCCACAGCAAGTTCCTCAACTCACTTCAGAAAAACAAAATAACAAAGCGTGTTCAAGTGAACTATCTGGATGGAAAACCTACACACTAATATATGCATATCCTCTATAAATAAACCATACTTTTCCACTCATTTACAAATATACATAATTGCCCAAGCTCAGAGTTATCTCCCCTTTTGAGCTGAAAAGCTGATATAAATAGTTTTCTCTGTGCATTTCAGCTACTCAAAATAAGAAAGACATTTTAATATTGCAAAAGTAGCTAAAGCCAATATTTGTTCTGCAGCAAGAGCATGTGTTGTTTTCTTCTCTACAATATTTTGAGCTGTTATAGAGACATTGCTATATTAAACCTAATGGATTTCAGATTAATTCACCATTTATATTCTGATCGTATTTTCTATCCTATATCTGAAAGGATGCATTCAGCTGACAACAGGCTACAGGAAACAATACTGATTATTTGGAATTAAAATGGCTAAGCTGAAGCTATTTTATGCTGGAAGGAGCCTGTTGATGCCTTACTTTGCCAGGTGCAGCCAAGTCATAGACACAAGGACCAAGGAGGTGACCAGTCAAGGTTAAGTGCAGCAGGACTGGGTGTTTGGTGATGGTCCTGGTTTCCTCATCCCTTTCCTTGCCTAGTGGAGCATCCAGAAAAGCTCTGGAAACTTCTTTCTCCTATTTTTAATTATACCAGTCCCAAGTGAGTAGCAGGAAATAGTCCCAACTCAGAGCTGTGGGGTAACACAGACTCATAGGCAGAGATGATCAATAAACTGTGAGGGGACAGAAGCAGACACAGCTACCTGCTGAAATCACACAGCAACTGCAATAAATGCTACAAAGCAGCATTGCAGGTATCTCTTTGTGAGCATGCAATGCAATGATGTGCAACATGAATTAATTGCCAATGTGAGCTTGTAGCCCAGAAAGTCAATTGTGCCCTGGGCTGATCCCCCAGCGTGGGCAGCAGGGGAGGGGGGGATTCTGTCCCTCTGCCCTGCTCAGGTGAGACCCCACCTGCAGAGCTGCCCCAGCCCTGGGACCAACAGCAGAAGGACCTGGAGCTGCTGGAGAGAGTCCAGAGGAGGCCCTGGAGATGCTCCAGGGCTGGAGCCCCCTCTGCTCTGGAGCCAGGCTGGGAGAGCTGGGGGTGCTCACCTGGAGAAGAGAAGGCTCCAAGGAGAGCTCAGAGCCCCTTCCAGGGCCTAAAGGGGCTCCAGGAGAGCTGGAGAGGGAGAGGGACTGGGAGTGGAGGGACAGGACACAGGCAATGGCTTCAAACTGCCAGAGGGCAGGGATAGGTGGGATATTGGGAAGGAATTCCTGGCTGTGAGGGTGGGGAGGCCCTGGCACAGGGTGCCCAGAGAAGCTGGGGCTGCCCCTGGATCCCTGGAAGTGTCCAAGGCCAGGCTGGACAGGGCTTGGAGCAACCTGGGACAGTGGAAGGTGTCCCTGCCCATGACAAGGGGCTGGACCTGGATGAGCTTTAAGGTCCCTTTCAACCCAAACCATTCTGATTCTCTGCATAAGCAGAAATAATTTCTCCATACTGTTTCAGGTGTGGTCTACCAAGGCTGAGTTCAGGGCAATACCCACCCCTCAGCCTCCTAAGGTCCCTTTTGTGGACACAGCCCAGGACACAGCTGCAGATTTCTGGCTGCAAGAGCAGCACTGTTCCATCCTTCCCTGGGCCTGGCACCACTTAATCCACAGGTAAACGCTGCTGCTGCTGCCAGCAATACCCAAATAAAGGAAATTTATGAGCCTTTGTTCTTCATCTCCATCACCAACATCATCAGAAAGGTGATGGGTAGAGATATGCATTTGTTAGAGACTGGAAGAAGGTTTTTTGGGGTATTTTTTGACATAAGGAAAGGCAGATGTAGCTGCACTACTCATTGTGTTTGGCAGTTTTACCTAAAACACATAACAATGACAATTGCCAAGGGAAAATGGCTCCTCCATCAGAATCCTTCTGTGGATTAATACAGCAATCAGTAATTGGCACAATCTCATTTTCAAGTCAGAAAGAGGTTTTGACATCACTTGCCCTGGCAACCATTATCTGTCCATTGGATGAGAACGACAGAAAAGCTGAATCACAGAACTATCAAACCCAGTCAGTGTCACTAAAAAGTCTCAACTTTGCACTTCTACAGCTTTTTCATATATTTTAATTGCTTGGCAGTCCACATTATCTGCCTTTGACCAATTATCTGTACTTGGTTGCACTATTGCCTATTTTCATATTTGTCATATACTGCTGGATATTTTTCAACAGGTAAAAAACCTATTTATCTGCATAAACCAAAATACTAATAATCAAAAATGTTACATTTATTATGATAAAACAATTTAAAACTATGCTTTATACAGCAACCTGCCTTGGAAATTTCCATTGCTTTTTCGTTCTCCCTGCAAAATAAATTTTCACAATTCTTTCCCATAAGTATAAAAGAGGATTTGAAAGTTTCCACTTCAGAAATTCTAATGTTCTCCTATTGCTTCTGGGCTTTTCTCAACCACAAAAGATTTGTAGTCTTCTCCAGTGATGAAGGTCGTGGATGGTTTTATCATGCAGCCAAGCAAATAACCAGAATTTGGCCAAGCAGCCCAAAGTCATTTTTCAAGTTCTGCAGCTGCCTGCCACAGAGAGGTGATGGAGCCTGGAGACTTCATTTTAATTAATCTCTCTTTTCCCTCATCTCCCCTTAATTCAGAGTGGGTAAAAAAATTGACCTCATCCATGACTGTTGAGATTGTTTTGAAATTTTAGTAACAATTCACTAATAATTAGCTGTCTCAAATCTGCCCAAATGTGAACCAGATGCTTTGTACTCAGCTACGAAAAAAGGAAAAACAAAAACCAAAAAAACCCAAAAACCCCACAAAAGAACACCCCCCCAAAAATCCCCACCAAAAAAAAATCGTATTAACTTTACTTTTTAAGGTGTTCTTGCTCCATGAGAGACATCTCCTCTTACCCAATAAAAGATCATACAAACATGCCTGTAAATAAATATCTGTGTGACAGTGAAAGTCAGGAATAATACAGTATTTTGTATTGAAACCTACATCTGGTCTAGCAAATCACCTCCCTTGGCAAATTTCAATCACCTGATTATGATTCTTAACACACCTGCTTTACTTTACAATTAATAATGTTCACAGCTTGCCTCTGGAGACTCATCTAAGAACAGCAAACAGCCCACAGTGCCCATGGGCTGGCCTTTCTCCAGGTGCAAGCAATGATCCTTTACCACAATGACACTGTTCTAGGTCAAAATAAAACAAAGGAATGTCTAATTCAGCCCTGTGCTAACCAAGTGAAACATCTCAAACTGTTCCCAGCTCCTCCCCAGCAGCTTACAAAGGCTGACTTTCAATTATTGCCTACAGCTGTAATGGAATCCAGACAAGCATCTTGAAGCAACAACAACAAAACAAATCTATGAAGTTAAGACTTCAACAGAATTAATTTTCCAATGGGATACACAGCCTAAAACTCAAAGGTAGATTTTAGCTCAGGAACCTAGAAGTGATTTTTTTTTTTCTGAATCTGTGAGTTTGTCCCATCCTTGCTGGGCAGGAAACCATCACCTTACTGGAAGTTCCAGCCTAGGGAAAGCAGGGTAGGGAACAGCACTGATTTCCCAGGCCTGGATCAGCAGGGAGAGCAGCACCCCTGTCCCTCACTCCTGGGACAGAGGGGAAGCTCCTCACTGCAGGAGATGGGTTTTAATTGCTGAGCTTCAAACTACAGGGGAAAGATACAACCACAGAAAATAACACAAATGCCTATATTCAATAAAAACAGAGAGATGACTAAAGAATATATAAAAATATAGATAAACACAGAAATAAAGCTATAGATACAGGCAGATGAGGCAGCAGATCCAGAGAAGAGTGTCAAGGAAATTAAACATTAATAATGCAATGCCTGTCTTACAGACAAAAGTATTTTTACTATAAAAAACATTAGAGGAAGGATAAATAGAAGTTAAGTAGATAAGAGAAGTTCATAGCAGCTGTTTGACATATCACTAAATATGCATTACTGGAAGATACTTTATTACAGTGGCAGTGAAATGGAAGAAGAAGAGGATAATCATGAGAGCAAGAAAATGTGGGAATTTCAACAGCTGGACTTTTTAAAATAACTGGTATTTTGAATTTGATTTTATGAGTATAATTTACATGGAAAAGTAAGTATTCATAAGGACATTGGTTGCAAAATTCTCAAATACAACAGATTGGTAAAGAATTATCATTTGAAAAAAATGCAGAGCCACCAAGCCCACCTGATGTTCAACAAGGAGCTACAACTGCCAAAAGCAGAAAAAACTGGTTGCAATAAAAATATGCTTATGTCATGCATTAGACAGTGAAGAAAATACAGTTTACAAATCTGAGAAAAAAAGAATCAGAATCTGGATGGAGGAAATCACAGCCACTGAAATGAGGCCCTGACATCTCCTAGCAGCTCCTTCACCTTCCCTACTATCACTTACGGTTTTTAAAGTTTTGTTTTTTTCTTTTCTTTTCTTTTTTAAAAACACCTTTCTGGAAAAAAAAGAAACCAGGAGATTATTCCAGCTGACTTCAGGTGAGAGCCAGGCTGTGACTCTGCTGGAGCTGCACCTCTCACTGCTCCTCTGGGCTGGTTTTCTGTACTGACCTTTCTCCCTGGAGCCAGGATTTCAGTGCCATTGCTGTCCATCAGCCAAAACTGCTGCTCTTCCCTTTGGCACACAAACCCTTCCTGCCAACCCCAAACCCAGACCCCAGGGCTGACTTTACTGAAATAATGACCTTACTCTACCTGGGTATCAAGTATTTACATTATGTTGGCAGTTTAGACACTGGTGAGTGGGAGTAAAGGACTAAACTCCTGTCTCAGTTTCCCCTTGAAGTTGTTTAAATTATGATGAAGCTGTTTTTCAAACCAGACATTTTCCTGTGTGTCTTATACAGCATAATACAAACTCATTCAAAAAGAGATTATTCTTGTTTTTCTTAATCTGGACTCCTAAATTCGGTCCTCCTGTAGTTAACTCTATTTTAAATTATTTTTCTAACGCACCATAAGATTCATCTGTGTGAGAACACTGTTTCAATTTAACCATTCACAATTTGATTTAGTTGAATGCAACCTTGCTTTATTTCAATTTATCTTGTTACAGTTCCTGCTAACGGGGAATTGACTGAAGTTCTGGCTCAGCTGCACAGAAGCAAACAGCTGTAGAGATTTAAGATGCTCCTGCTCTCAAGCTGCTCGTTCTGTCCCCTCTGCCAGATCTTACTGTCCCTGGAAATTTGGCACAAGTAGGTCTGTCCTATAGCCCTGGGCACTGCAGCTGACATTTGTCCTGATGCAAAGAAATCTTCACACATTTTTCTCTCTTGCATCTACTAAAGATGCAACAACCTTCAGAGAAGGAACACAACAGAGCATGGACATTGTCACATTTGAAGGTGACTTCCTCTGCTCACCTCCTGCTGAATAGCTCTGGGTCACGTGGAGGGGACCTTACCAAAACTCTCCTTTCACTGGCATGAGAAAAAGACCCTGCACTGCCATGTCCCAAAAGTTTTCAAATATTTTGCATAATTAATAGATTTATCTGCATGCACTGGTCTGCTTGAATTCCTTTATGTCATGGAAATTTCATGGATTTTGAAAAACCTTGTAGGTCTCTTCCAGCTCAGGATATTCTGTGATTCTATGACCTCCCATGTTTGTTTCACAGAACCATACATAGAATTATAGAATGGTTTGGATTGGAAGGGATCTAAAAAATCATCCTGCCANCCCCAGCTCTCCCAGCCTGGTTCCAGAGCAGAGGGGGCTCCAGCCCTGGAGCATCTCCAGGGCCTCCTCTGGATTTGCTCCAGCAGCTCCAGGTCCTTCTGCTGTTGGTCCCAGGGCTGGGGCAGCTCTGCAGGTGGGGTCTCACCTGAGTGGGGCAGAGGGGATCTTTTCAAAGTGACAGTAGTTAAACTTTTAATAAAGTATCATTAAATGATTTCCCTTTCAAGTTTCCAAGCAGGATTTTTCTGTCAGCTCTCCTGGGAAGGCAGAGCAGGGTCATGGGGCTCCTCCATTCCTGAGCAGCTGGTTTTCAGAACAGACCATTAAGACAGAGCAAAGCAAGAAGGTTTCTACCTCCATCACAGGTCAAGTCCAGGACAAGTTTTTATTTCTGTGTCCTTCCTTGTTTCCTTGCTCAAGACAGAAACCAGAACACACAGCAGAGGGAGAAGTTTTAGAATAGTCGGCCTGCCCTTCACAAATTTTGATGTTTGGTGAAGTATTTTTATAAAATAAATGTGTATCTTTCCCAAGTTGCCACTTTGCTGTCAGATCTCCCAAAAGACTATTCATGGCATAGTACAGGTGATACCTCATGCATGCCAAGAATGTCCTCCAAAATCATCCTCCCACCAACATTTCAGGCTCATGATGTCATAGCAACTACCTAAACTTCCACCCAGCCAGATCTGCCTGGGAACCCATCTGTCACAACTTCATCTAAAATTATATGAGTGGCTCTTTAGAGAAAACAATACTGAATGTGAGAGATTTTATCACTTAACAATCTCATTTTTTAATAGATATGGCAACAGTTTGGGCCAAGTCATGGGGAAAGTGGAACAGAAGTTCCAAAATGCCTAAATATTTTCATATTGATTCTCACAAGAGCAACCTCCTGTGAGATGCACCCAATCCTCATGGTTAAACATGCTGTTAACCACTCCCTACCAAAAACTCCTGATACTACAGCAGAATTCAGGTTTTATTTGATTTTATTTCCATGTATTTATCTTTTTCCCTTAGAACTCAAAGGTTATTTCACACACTACAAAACACCTTCAAGTAATTACAGGCATCCCTTCACACTGGAGTCTTGAAAACACTTGCTCTCTGAGGGCTATTATTCTTTAGGCACTTAAAAATTATTTATTGCCTATTGCCTGGAGTTTTTCTTAACTGATTAGCTGGCAAAACTATATTGTACACAAAAAAAAAGAAACAAACTACCAAAAAACCCCTTTCCACCTATTTGCTTTTAAAATAGGATACACTAAACTTCAATAAAAGTGTTTATTACTGCAATTATACTCTTAAAAGTCCACAAGCTCAAGCAGAAATCCTTCAGAAGAATCTCAACACTTCTAATGTTTTATATTCTGGCCCTGTAGGTTTGTTTATATTAATTGCAGAAGGTTTTGAGGGTTTTCTCCATTAAATAAATATTAAATAGGGAGTTTTTTATAAGAAAGGTGTTTAAGACAGCAGCATTTTTTGACACTAAAAGGAAGAAATGTTGATCCTATATATCCCCACTTTAGGAATAAATAGTGCTATTGCAAGGACCTTTTTCTGGCCTTTCTTTCATTGCATGGTTTATTAACTAACATAAAATTCATCTCTCCAGTACTTTCCCACTAACATTTGACTAAGTCATAGGAGACTTTCTTTGCTTGCTTTTATCCACCTTCTAGACAAGAAAGACTTCTGCTAGTAGCCAAAATATCTAATGGAAAGCTCTTCACTTGGTTAGTTGTGGCACCTCAGCATAAGGTAAAATATCACATTCTGTGTTTCTGCACTGAATAAAAGCCTAGATCAACATCTGAGCTGGGATGGAACAAAGCTGGAACAGCCAGACAGTGAAACACACTGGGATACAAAGGTGCAGATCTTTTGCTTGGGTGCATAAATCCTGTTTCTTAAACTGGCTGATTCACACCCAACAAAGAAGCCTTTGGTAAGGTGCATCTGCATAATCCCAAATTACACAGACAGAAGCTTGGAGCAGAGAAAAGCCAAATAAACTTTTTACAATGTGAGAGGAACCAGTGTTATTCTTGCATTAAATCACAACAGGACTCTTATTATGATGGGGGAATTTAACAACACAGGTAAAAATGGTAAAATGTTTAGGATATTATGTAGTGCAAGTATAAATATATCTCTGT
>VZTR01018010.1:297098-328460 GCA_013400775.1 Chaetops frenatus | reverse complement strand
GTTGTATCTACGTTTGAAAGTTCCCCTTTTAATCCTCTGCCTCTCTTTTCAGTGACCCAACCACAAGATCTGTTTTTCCTCAGCCAATACGGAACTGCAGAGTGACACTTTCTGCTAATCTGAATAAACACCAGGACGGCATTTATTCAGCATTTTGAATGGGATTCCCTTCATTTTTAAGGATTCTTTTCCATGACCAGTGGACAGAGCTGACTGGAAGGCTCAGTGCCCATCGGAGCTGTCAGGGGGCCCTGCAGGGAGCTGACTCTGGAGAAAATTTCACAGATCTCTTGCAGAGAGAGCAGACAAAGACATGTCAGTCTCAAAGACTCCCACACACCTCACTGAGACACTACAGGAATACCTTTTTTTTTTTTTAATGTCTCTTAATTAAAGGCTGCATGGTGCATTTACTATCATCAAGACACTTTCACAGTCTGGAAGACTATGAGAGTCTTTCAGCTTTTAGTTTTTGGACAGCAGGACATACTGACATCTACAACTTCACTACTGCCAATTAAATTCAACACTCCTGTCTACCTGTTCCTTTGGAAATCCAAACAAAATTAATTGACTTTGAAATGCCTTCTTTCTCTACCTTATTAAAAAAAAAAAAAAAAAAAGAAAGCTTCGGTACTACTGTCAGTCTTAAGATGCATCGTGTAACTAATCTCTACTATGGAAAAGCAGACCTTTATCTGCATATTTTAATTTGGTTCTTGTTTGTAAATAAATATGAGGATCTCTGAATGGAAGAGATTGAAGTCTTACCTATGGGGAAAAAAAAAAATCATGAGGTCTTCACACAAAGCTCAAGTGCTTTGCCTCTGCTTTTGTTCCATAATGCAAATCTACAAGAAAAAATCAATTATTGTGCCTCTATCTGTATCCTTCAAATATGCTTAACAAACTCCTTTAATTCTACTCATGTCATCTCTTCATTCTTTCTTAAAAGCATAGTGTATTTCTACCATCTTAATCATTTCTCACTATTCTTTACTCAAGTCCTACAACCCTTTTTCTATTGTTCATCGAATTTTCTTACATATTTTGATCCAAATTACCTGAGTCCCACAGTAATTTTCAGGATGTTAGATAAGCTTTCATAATTATTTGGCAGGGCTGTAACTTTTTCACAGCTCACTATACCACAGTGGGTCTAACCTGCAAAAATCAGTAGCAGAGAATTCCCTGAGTTTCACCTGAAGGAGGGTGTCACTTTATTTTGCAGTTTCTAACATACCCATGGATTTTTTTTTCCACTCCTTTTCTCTAAACTTCTTTCTGTTTTTCTTGATATTTGAATGAGGTTTGTTGTCCCTTTCTCCTTTCNCTATAAAAAAAAAAAATAAAAAAAAAAAAAAAAAAAAAAAAAAAAAAGTGCTTTGGATTTCAGAGTCCCTCAGTGCACGTTCAGAAAGCCTGTTTTGAATATAGAGCCCATCCAGGAAGGAGGACTTGCAGGAGCTCTTCAGCCTAAAAACTTACAAGTAGACACAAAAAATCAGCTCAAATCCACCAGCTTTTCATCAGCAGATTCTCCTTTAACATTCACACTTGTTCACACTCCACCCCAGTCCCTGGGCAAGATATTTTCAAGCATCACTCAAACTTGGGAAGCTTTCCCAAGTGCAAGGCTCTGTTTCACCCCCTCTACTTAAACCCCTCCACACCAATGGGGGAAAAAAGTGAAAAAAGAGGTTTGGTTATACATCCCATAGAACAATGCTGGTCCTCTTAGAAACTGCAGCCTCTCTGGCTCCATGTGCAGAGTGAGAATCATTGCTCAGCCCAAATATTGCCCATGCCCAGCTGCTGAGGTGTCCTAGAAACCCCAGGAACAGCCTGTTCTCTGTCTGTGTTAGAGCTGAAGTGCCACCAAACTGGGGTGGAGGAAAGGCTTCCCCTCCCTCAGACTCTGCCATAGCCCTGAGGAGACCACGACCCAAAGTCTTGGACATCCAGTTGATCTGGGAAGACTGGAGAGAATGCTTGGAATGATGCCACAGAAGGAAGATTTCAGGTCAGCCCAGAGGCACATCCTTCCCATCCTTGATTGCCTCTAGCCCCTCTGGACTGAAGCAGCCAAGCAGAAAGGACAAGAAGCACAAAATCAGACAAAATGCTTTTATTGTCTGAAACTCACCACTCAACCTGGCCTTGCTTTTGTCTCCCTGGCACAGGAGGGCACTCGAGCAAGAGGAAAAAGAAGCAGATAAATGTGCCCTGAGATCTGCCCTCCTGGGAGCTGCATTGTTCAAATATTATTTAAGAGTTCCTAACATTTCTCTCAGACCCTTGACGGGGAGCATTTCTCAGGTGAAGAGCTCTCCTCTCCCTAAATGAGACTCTGGATTTGGAAACACACCCTACCTCCTACCTCACCATGGGAACTCCAGAGCACAACTTGGCCAAAAGCCTACAGAGTGAAGGAGTGTTTAAAGCACTTCATGGAATTGACAGCTTTCCCAGAATAACCTCTTCACTAATTGGGGAGAGACAGAATTCGTTTTTCTAAGAACTGAACTGTCCCAATTTTAGCCCAGATCTTGCTAAAACACAGTGTAAAAAAGGAGTTCACCTCTGACTGACAACTAAATCTTGCATTTCAGAAAAGGTTAAGGTAGAAAAAAGAAGAGGGGAAAAAAAAGAAAAACACAAAAGCCTCCAAACCAACCAATCAACAAACAAACAAAAAGCAGCTTTCAATTCCAAGCATTCCAGACAAAACCCAAGGGAGACATAAAGCAAACACTGCAAAGGCTTCAGTTTAAAATCCATTTCCAGGAGAGTTCAATGGGGAAAGAGGAGAGGGAAAAGCTGAGGAAAAATTCATCCAGGCAGATTCTTTTCTGTCCTTAACCCTCAGTTTAGCCTTCAGTGAATTTGCCCACATAGTCTTTACCAGATCTTGGGAAGTTGTGGAGCTGTAATACAGTGGGACTCATAAATAAGAAAAATATTTTCATTTTTTTTGTGTGTCACTACTAATCCTGAAGCAGTTTCCAGATTGATGGCACTGACCTGCACCCAAAAGGTACATAGGGATTTTGGCACCATGTCAGTACCAAATTCTTGCAAAGGAGAGTTAGAACTCTTTGCTAACAGTGGCAGAGTTTGGCACAGCCCTGTAATTAATGTCTTGTTGCTTTTCCCTTTTGTCAAAATAATGTCATATTAAATGATTTATTTTTGTTTGTTTGGCAGCTCTCCAGCATTTCAATAGCAGGGAGGCTGCTGTGCTCAGTGCTGATTTGTCCCAGCACATTATATTTGTACAATTTCAACCCTGTAGTACACAGCCAGGCAAGGGAATAACACAAAGTTTTTTAATATTCTGCCTTTGCAACAAGCAAACAACCCAGAAGAGTGTATTTCAATTTTTGCCTGGGGATTAACATACAAATGTTCTGAAAATTAGGGATATAATTATGTGAAGTCAATTACAATTTTCAATTACTTATTTCCTAAGGCTTTATGCTCTGCAATGTTGGACATTCTGGGCTTGTAGCTCCTCTCAGTCCTGTTTATCATCTACCAACAAAGCAACACTGCAGGCAAATGACTCAAAATAAAAGGGTTTTAAGTATTCTGCAGGTAAGCAAAAGTGAACAGAGTTGTGTCTCAGCTTCACAAAGTATTTGGGGTGGTCTCAGGGCTCCTGACCTCTCAAAGCTTTTGTTAATGCTGGTGATAGCAACAGAGAGCTGAGGACACAGATGTGGTTTTTTAGGGCTTAATTGCAATAAAAAATAAAGTTACTGATTAATAAAATCAATATGTGTAAGTGTGTGTGAGCCTTTCTCAAATCTTATTCACAATTTATAAGTAATAAAGAAGTGAGAGTCAATTAAGTGCACCGAATGTAATCACAAGCCCATGAACTCTTTTTACTGTACTGAGTTACAGCTTTGCATACTAATGGATCATATTCATTTCACTTTTTCTCCCCTAGAAGTTTCCTCTCCAACGTGGTAATTGCATAAACTGCAGGGTTTTTTGTGTTTTTTTTTTTTGTTGTTGTTTTTTTTTTGTTTTTTTTTGGTTTTTTTTTTTTTTTTTGGTGGCTATTGGAATAAAGCAGTTAGGAATTTTAAAAGAATCATTGTTTTGTTTCCTTGTTTTTAGGAGAATCTCACATGTGTACACCCCTGCATCAAATGTTCAGAGGCAGCACTTTTGGGAATTATCTGCCATCTCCATGACTGGAAGAGTCATGGAAATATTTTGCAGAATTAGGAGAGCCAACAATAGAGATGATCTGTGCCAAGGGTAAGGTGACAGTGGCTGAGGAGGGGATCCTCAGACAAAGCACCAAGTCTCTTCAGGGCATTTTAAAATAACTGAAAACTCCTTGGAGAATGGACCAAGAGGAACTGCAAGCATCTTAAAGAGATATGGGGAACATCCTGTGCAAGAAGATTCTTGGTTTACTCTTCAAAATAATTTTAAAAAGGAGGGACAGTTACACATGAAGCACAGCATGAGTAATGTCACTCTCGAGAGGACCTTGGCAGGCTGGCAGAACAACTTTTGGGGAGAAACTCTCTTGTATTCTGCAATTAAGGGAGTGGAAGGGACAGGGTCACTTTTTAGGTGTCTTGTAGGTAATTCTGTGGTTCTTTAAAGAGATGATGGAAAGGTAAACCGGAACTGAAGGAAGCCTTAAACTATTTCATCTGGATTTTTAAGTTCTGTGACAGCAAATCAGCTTTCATTTCTAGGTTGCGTAAAACAAAGTTTCCTATCTATTTGTTACATGACTACAAACAGCAAAGAAGTATTTAAATTATGCATGGCTACAAGAATTGTCATGTTTCTCAAGCAAATTACTGAATACCCTTAGAAAATCTCTTGGATATCTCTATGCACTAATGACCAAACTCACTGTTAGTGTTGTACCTGCTCTTCACCCATTACAGTCCAGTTTTGCAATCTAAAATGTGCTTGATAAAATGAGATTTTCATCAGTTACCTACTGCCAGCTAGCAAAGCAGAAAATAGAGAAAATGGCCATTTCTATTTCATATTGCTTAATATCCATCACTTTAATGGAAATGAGATAAAGTAGATAATGGCAGTAAGAATTGTATTAGCAGCACAGACATATATTACATATTTCTCAAAGGTACCATTGTTGTAGCATTTACATTGTTAATATTAAAATGTCTCTAGCAGCACAATCCAGTGTAACCAATATTATAAATATTACCTTTAATATCAGAGTTGAATGAGCTTTTAACCTTGAATTGGATACAGTGTTGAAAATAACTTTTATACGTACATGACCTAGCTCCTTGTGAATGGCTAAGTACTTTCCCCCTCAAATAAATCTTTCTCCAAAGCAAAACTTCCTTGCACTATTCCTAGCTGTAATTTCCACTGCACATTAAGTGATCATAGACCTTTTCTGTACTTCTTTTAAATGTAACTCAGAAGCAGAAATGTCAGTTTAGATGAGGCTTTTGAAGCTAACATACAATAAAGTTAAATACAAATAGAGACTGTAAGTAATGTTCCATTTTGCAGATCTTTCATTAAAGAAGAGTGTACAGGATTGTTACCCCCATGTTCATATACCCTGAGTCCAAGCAGAATTGTGGTTTAAAATGGTTTCTGAAATGGAATATTAAAAAAAAAAAAAAAAAGGCAAGCAACAGGGTCAGGAATGAGGCAAAAATGGGAAGTCTGAGCACAAAACAGTAATGTCAGGGTTATGAAAAGGTGATTGTTGGCTCCTTTCTGCAGGATGCTGCAGCACATCCAAGGAAGAAATGGCAGGGCAGAGCCTGGGCAAGGGAGAAACTGAAAAATCAGACGAGACTAAGAAGATTGTACAATCACACATCCATGCTGGCAGTCAGGAAATTTGATTATGCAGAAAAAAATTGGACAGAATATAAAACACAAATCTGAACGCCTCTCACTGTGAAGAGCTGGACAACCACGAGGTTTAAATGTATGACACAGACTGGAAACAAAGAGTGTGAAGCTCAGCTGCTTAATCTAGGGACCACTGGTAGGAATTTGTTTTAAATCAGGCAATCACCAGGTGCAAATGGTACTGGAGGGAAGATCTATTACTATGAATAAGTTTAATCTACCTATGAATAAGGCAAGTGCAATACCAGGAGTGTTGGGCAGGCACAGAGAGAAAATATTGATGGGATTGAGTAAGGCAGTGAATTTTCATCTGGAACACTTCTTGTCATTTATGTTGCAAGAAGAGGAGTCTGAATGAGCAAAGCAGAAAAAAAGGAGTTAGGAAGGCTGCAAAAAGAAGCTAAAAAAGCTAGGATTGTGCAGTTGCAGCAAAAGGAAGGCTGTGAGGGGACATTGTAAGACTGCTCTGATGAAAGATACCATGAAATGGAATGGTACAGACTGAGATTTAAATGAAGGATGTGGTTGGCAGAAAATTAATCACATGTGAATTGACTAGGAAAAAAATACAATCCCAAAAATACAAAATTTCTGACAGTATCAAGACTGGGGTTCTGAAACAGCCCATCACAGAGGTGTCAGGACAAAAATAACCCCTAATTTTAATGACAATCTTCATGGATTTGGAAACAGGATCAAAAGACAAGTCTGCAATATTGGGGTCTGGTGGTAAGAAATAGAAGAGACTTCTTTTAGGCTCTATTTCTTCTCTCATAAATAGATATTTAAGGACACATCAGCTGATTCCCGGGGTGGGGCTTTCACTCCCTAAGCTGAGGCACAAGCTCCCATTTCCGTGGTGCACAAGGAACAAAAGCAAAGCCCACCATTAAAAACACAAGTACTGTTTTATTTTCCATAAAATGATGGAGTGATACTGCAACCAGGGAAAGAAAAATACTCAGCCTCAGACCTCCCAAGAATGAGATTAAAAAGTTAAGCAGCACTTAGTCTTCTTTAAGGTGTCATTTCTGCTCAGCATAACTCTAAGACACTTAATGCAGATGGATGGGCTGAGCAGACTCTGCAAAGACAAGCTTTCCTTCTTTACATCCAATCTAAAAGCTTTGAAAATCTCTCTGTCAGGAACGATTTGACTGCATATCAATTGCAACCCCCTACTACTGCAAAACTTATAATGAGAGAGGATCGTGAGGAAGAAAAACCACATTTTGCTAACTGACAGTAAAATGAAACACTGTCAATCTGATGGGCTGCAAATCTGGGACTGTACATTAACCTCACTTTGCTCATTAAAGCTCTCATCCAATTAAAATTGCAGCTGGGCTGCCACACTTTGGTGATGCCAACAAGTTCATTTGTGGTGTCTCTCCGTTGGCCTCATGAAGAACAGGCTCTGGGATAGCCAAGGTTTTCATGGTTTGCAATACAGATCAACTCACAAAAGAAAAATTGCCTCTCTCCACCTTTGATACAGAGGATGTGCAGTGCCTGTCTGCAAGAAACAAGTCAAACATTTTCCTGGTATCTTCCTGATTTATATACAGTCTGAGGTTACATACAATTCCTAAAGCATAGGATTTCTATGGATAAAACAACTCTGTTCTAAAAAAGGAAAGATCTGGAATAATACTCACTTCTTTCTTATATTAAAGAAGAAAACATGCAAAGTTTATAATTTATCCTGGCATTCTTGAAAGAAGAAAAAAATATCAGTTTTATCCACAAAAATGTATATTTATCAACCTACTAATATGAGAATAACTGAATCAGCTTCCATGTATATCTGTAGGAACAATCAAACTGAACCCCAGGGTGAGAGCCACCATTTCCCAAATGCTCCTATTCTATGTGTCAGTAAAATTAGAATTCTCCTCACATCATCTCCATTTAGCTCATAGTTTTCATAATGGCTCTAATAAATAGCAATAATTCTGGATATTTTCAAAGAACAAACTGGTGGCTCTATTCTCATTTCACAATACAGCCTAAGCAAAAGCAAAAATGAAATAAAATAAATGCCAGACATGCAGGGAAGACTGGAAGCAGCTCCATTAAAGTCAATAGTTATACATAAAAATACATAAAACGGGGAAAGAAGAAGAACAAATGTCTTTAGATAATGTATGAGAATCACAGTATGAGCCCTCAGCAGAGATTCACCTACAAAGAGAAGTTAGTCAGAAGAACTGATTTTTAACTTGCCATTTCAAACAGAAGGCGGAAAGAATAAAAATTTCAGAGCAGCAGCATTGTCTGAAGAACTCCTTTGTGCTTAAACAGTAAGTCCTGAACAATTTTAAGGCTCAAAGTATGGAAATTAGCATCATCCATTGCTTCTACTGCTTTCATTTGTAACTGGAGCTAGTTAGTTAGCAGGACCATCAATTTGGCATCTTCAGTGACCAAAGCATTGCTTTAAAAAATAAGTCTCATTAACCAAAGTATGGCATTATTTTCAAAAGCTTTAAAATGTGCTATTTTTTCATGATTCAACAAACTGTAAGCATCTCTGATTTTCACCCTGAATCAACTCAATTTAGTTGGAAGGAGGGGAAAAAAAACCAAAAAGGTTTATTTTGTCAAGACTTTATAACAAGTTGTTGTTTTTGGGTTTTTTTTGGTTTTTTTTAAGAGAGGCTTTACAGAAATTTTGTGGCTTAAGCTCAGCTTGCAACAAAGTACCATGGGGCTGCTCACTCAGTGCCCTGCCCCACAGGGATGGGGAGGAGGAGCCCAGCAATGGAAAACCCAAAGGTTAGGATGAGAACAGAAGAAAGAACTGAAATCATGTAAAAATTAATAATAATAATTTATGGTGATGATGATGATGACAATGATGATGCTGAAGAAAAGGGAGAGGCACAAACCCCAAGAAACACAAGTGATGCACAAAGCAGTTGCTCAGCACCCTCTGCCCAGTGCCCAGCCTGTCCCTGAGCACAGATCAGCCCCTCCCAGCACACTCCCCCAGTTTAGAAACTGGGAGGGTGCTCTGTGATGTGGAATATCCCTGTGGGCAGCTCGGGTCAGTGTCCTGGCCACGCTCCCTCCTGGTTTCTTTTTCTTTTCCAAAGTCTTTGAGCAATGCAATTATTTTTATTATTTTTCTGGAGAAAAGCCAGCTTAGCAAAGGAACTGTTAGCTGCACTGTCTCTTCTCCTCAGCTCCCAAGTAACTCCCCTGCATGGAAGGCCTGGATTCTTCTCTCTCCACAATCTCCCTCGGCACTCTGTCCCAGTTCTCACTGAGCTGACCAGTAACAGGGACATTTTCCACTGGGAAATCCCTGCTGCAGTGGATCAGCTACACCATACCCCATGCAACGTTCCAGGGAGTGCAACTCAAGGCACAGGCACCCAATTCCCAGTTCTGCCCTTTGCCTTTGAGTGAGGCTGTGCAGGTCACACCACCTTTCTGCCCTGCTGAGATATGAATACTCAATCTTTTATAAAGTAATTTGAAGCCTACAGCTAAAATCTGACTTTTTTTTTCTTTTACTTTTCATCACTGACCCCTCAGATTTTCTAATTTATTTTGGGTCCACTCTTCATTCCGAGTCTGTTGGTAGAGGAGGAGGAAGTGAAACATGTTTGGCAGCATGCTGAGTACTGAGCCTTGAAGGTGCATATTCAATTCCAAGATCCAGGAAACTCAAGGAGTAGTTACATGGTGAAGCCAATCAGTTTAATAAATGTATTCCAGCTTTACAGTGCCACAGATGCTCATCAAAAGAGTTGTTTGCTTTTAAGTAAGACTTATTTAAATAATACATCCACTGAATCAATAAAATGCCACCTCTTGCTGCATTTTTTACACAGCTCTCACCTAGCAGTACAAAATATTCAATAGATTTATAACGAACTTCATTGTCCCCAGCTGCTGTTGGGTTTTACATCCTTTCACAACTAATCCTCACCATCTGCACTTTCAAGATTAGACATGATCCCTTGTGGACCTTGCTGCGTGTGAGCATCCAGCTCAGTGGCTCAGACAAATTTCTCTAATCACTCAAACCCCATCCCGTGCACCCACAATTACTCCACAGCATTTCAGAGAGGCTCACTGGAGCCACTGAAATACATTCATATTTCTTGGCAATTATTCAGCACCTGGGAGGATAATACTGTTAAATTATTCGTAGATTGTTACCACATAGATGCTACAGGTTTTTTTATTTTAAATATGAGTAACTAAGGTTAGTGGCTGTTTATCACAGTATTAACACAGAGCCTGCCTTATTACACTGGTTTGAGAATTAAAAATAGGAGTCTGATTGTTCAAAACGACCTGCATTCAAAGTGTATACAAGTACCTTCTAAAGGTCAGTTCTAAAATGCTCATTATGGCTTTGGCATTTCAGATTTTTTTTTTTTTTGCAATCACTCAAAATCTTAGTCCTGGAGCTATTTGAGCAGAAAAACACACAATGCAGTTGGACAATTAGAAATACTTCAGCCAATATGTGCTGTATAATTCACCTTTCACATCATCCACAGATACTCCCACAGCTTTCATCAACATTGCAGAGTTAGCAGCACCATTCTTGGCTAAAAGGCCTTTGAAGTCACTGTTATCTCTGTCTGCAAAATCAAACATTAAGCTGACAGATCAGCTGTTAAATGCATTAAATGCTGCTGCCCTATTAGTTGTTTTGGAGGTTTTTAAGTTATTTTTCTGAGGAAGAGATCCTAACATGCTTTTTCATGTGAGAATTAAAGCCTGAAGGATGCAGGCCAGCATCACCACCCACATGGTCTACATGACAGCCCAGCTATGAAGCTACTTTGGTATGTGGCAATTTGAGAAAGAGAAACCTGGTTTTACCAAATCAATGTGTGTTTGGGTTTTATTGAACATGTGTAATTCACCTGAAGAGGACAGGAAATGCTGGTGACACTGCTCCAAACCAGGGGAGTGAAATAAATTCAGGTGACCACCTCAGAGCCACTGTAACTGAGTGTGACAGCATCAGTACATCCTGTAAATTCATGGCATGCTCCACATCCCAGATGCTTTGGATTGGGAAAAGGGTTTTATATGGGACCAAATTCCTTCCATGTATGTGGATCTGAGGGATGAAAACAATTGACTCTTCTGTTTAGATATTTCTTTAATTCTGCTGTCTTTGCTGTCATTTATTTCTGCTTCACCAGAGTCCAAAGTGTGACTTGGATGGGGAGTTACAATGCAGCCTGTCTTAGGAACAAGCTAATATTTAAATTAGAAATTAAATAATGCTAAAGAAAAAGCCTATGGGAGTTGTACCAATCACGAGGTAAAATGGGCAATATTTTAATTTAATATAACAACTCTCTTCCTCTCTAAAAATTCTGGCTCTTGAAGAAGTTTCAATCTATGGAACAGAAATACCAATTTTGTCCTAATGTATTTTCCTTGCTACTTTCATAATAATGAATAGTTTTAAACAAGAGAGAAAAAAAAATTGCAATTTGTGTCCTGGAAAAACACCTCTATTTTTGGAAAAGCAATGAGCATGATTATCTTCCATTGAAGCACAAGAATAATAGGTATTAATGATGGCACTTCTGCTAATTTCATAACCCATTCTCCCAGCTGAATGAAGCAGGGTTTATTCAGTGAGCCTCACTGAATTCAAACATTTGAACACCAGAAGGTGTTCAGCACCATACAGCACATCCTAACAGTGCAAATACTGCATTTCAGCTCAGTGCTAGATAATGGATTAGCTGTACTGGCAGTCCTCAGTAGCAAATACTCTTTAAAACAAAATTAGCCTTTAGAAAAAGTATTTCAAAACAATCAGTGAACCCCGACAGCTTGGGGAAATACAATGCAAAGTCTGCAATAATAAATCCTGTAACTGCATTTTATTGCCTTCAGTGATTTTTCCATGGATCTCCTATTGCCTAATTTTAGAAAACAATTGTCTCACTCATCAGTTTCTTGAAGATAAAGGAGTAGCTCCTCGGAACATGAAATATGGATGTCACCCCCTCATGTACTAGACAGAGTTACTCTCTCTTAGGGGTAACCATAAGAAAGAAATGAGCATTGGCACAAAATTCCTGGTTCATAGACCTGAAATTTAAAAGGAACTATTTTCACAGATGGAAGTCTTACTATTCTTTGACCCACACAAAATGGGTCATTTGATGATCCTTTCCAAAGCCAAGGTGCATCTGTTCAGTAGCTGGTACTGCAACAGTCACCTGCAGGCACCTGGAGCTGCAGTGCCCCACTCAAAGCCCAGCTGGGCAAAACTTTCTGCCAGCCTCAGGGCTGGATTCCTGCCAGCCAAGCTGGAAACTGGTTCTTGAAATGGATCTGCAATTGGGAAGGCAGGGCCACTGTGTTCACACACACATTGAGCTGCTGAATGACAAGGAACTGTGCCTGAAACAATGAGAAAAAATACCTTGGCACAACTACTCCTTCAGGAGCCTCCCAAAGGCATTTGGAGATGGGGAAGAGGAATCGACCTGGCTAAAGGAGGTGAAAATCTGCAGCTGATGTGAAGTGAATGAGACAGGCTTTCTGCTGGGATGACAGCAGATGATGGTGTAATTAAATATTTACCATAATGAGAGGTCACAAGGGAGTGTCCATAAGCAAAACTGGTATTTGCTCCTGCCTGCTTGGCCTTGCAGCCCTCAGAGATCTGTTAACAACGTGTGTGTGTGAGTTAAATGTAATTCTACACACACACACTTCACCCACACGCCAGTTTTCATATGGTGACATTAACATCCCTTACAAATTAATTAAACATAACAAGACACCCATAATTAGGACTTCTGAGGTTTATTATTTCTCTTTTACTATTGGGAAACAGATCCAGGGAGATTAAGTGCCTTATCTAAGTAAATGAATCTCTAAATTACAGTGGGAACAGAGTCCAGGGGCCCTGATTCCCAACAAATTGACTACTTAAACATTGAAGGCTTTGTGCATGGGCATTAAACATATTGTCTGAGTTTAGCTGTCAGTGTATCCTTTTCTGGATGAAAAATTATTTCTGGAATTAGATATTAGCCCCATTGTGAATCTTTCTCGTAAAAAATTAAGTCAATCCAACACCTCTCTGAACTTTTAGTTGTGTTTGCTTTCAGATGACTTTCAGGAAGACACTGTCCATCAATGTTCATCTCTGTGAGATGCAGGAACAGAGCCTTTATTTACTAAGCAACTGCTCTAATTAACTGAAATGTTTTTGCAGATTGAGAAATACATTAGATAAATCATATTTTCTATATTCAGGCTGTCTGATTAATTAAGACAGGAGCACATACAAATAATCGAGGCATTATCTGGTTATTTTTTAACCTTCAGCCATACAGGACTTGGTAAAAAGCAATGAAATTTTAGGGAATGCTTCATCTTCTGGGTCACAAATAAACAGTAACAAAAGTTGTGAAACAAGAGCTTGAGGTGGCCTTCATTTTCAAAGGCCAGTTCTAATAACCAGAGAATAAAGTATGGGGAAAAATGCTTATAAAAAAAGTTGTAAGTAATGCAAGTTGCAGGAGCACAGAGGACCTGAAAGACCATTAGTCTAATGCAAAGTGGCAGCTCCTATATTCCTAATGTAAATAAGCCATATAACAACCTACAGACAAATCCATTAGGAAAACTAATGATCTACTGACCTCAAATCAAATTTTTTACTTTCTGTTTAATTACAAAATCACTGAATACCTGCAATTTAAGATCATCTGCATCCAGCTCCTTATAAAACTTCTGCATGGGTGGGTGAGCTCTAAAGAGTCCTTGTGATGCAGGCAGTCACAGGAAACATCACCTCACCTCTGCACGCCATTCAAACATGAAAGAGAACCAGACAGTTGTCTTTTTAGGCTTGAAATCCCTCATTATTGATCCATGGAACATTAGCATGTTTCATGGCTTGTTTGTTCCCTAAAAATAGTAACTAGATTGTGTTCAAGTGCTCCTTTTTAAGGAAAAAACAAAACAGGGCAAAGTGAGACAAGCCTCAGTGTGCAGGTAGGTCAAGACTGCTCAACTTGCCCTTTGGAAAAGCCAAAAGAAGTGATTCCCCAATAGCTCCACACACAATTTGCCTCAGCTCTCAGCCACTCCTGGGGACCTGGGAATCCTAAAACTGCAATTTGTCTGAGCTCTTCCCTTTCTCTGTCCTCTGCCTCTCCAGTTTTCCCATTGCACAAACCTGTCCTGCCCTTTCTGTCAGGGAGGTCATGGCTCGCTGTCTCTTTGGTCTCTATCAGTATTTCTTGCAGAGAAACCCAACATGATAAAATCAATGCCTGGACCAATCATTCCAGAAAAAAACCTGAATTTATACACTAAGTAGTGACATCAGCAAACCTATGTTCTGGGTTTGTTTTTTCATTTGGTGTAACTGGCCTGGTTTTTCCCTACTGCTAAAGGAGAAACAGCAGGCACTCCACAACCACTATGCTGCTTTCCTCTTGCCCATTTTCCTTTGGCTGTGACTTCCTGCTCTGCTGGAACTACTCTCAAACCAGCCTGGCTGGAGATGCAAACACAGAGAAACTCCAGAACAACCTCCACCAGCAGCACCAGGAAACAGCATCATTTAGACCTGTTCCAAGTACAGCAACACTCTGTCAAACACAGCAGAGAATCAGCCTTCAAGATACCTGAACCAAAAAAAGACAAAAGCTGGTCGAACACTGGTTAGTTGTTGCAAAGAATTGAAAATGTCACTCACACAGGAACTTGTGGACAGGTGTTACCTTTTCCCACTCCTAAAAATGACAGATAAAAAGGAAACATCCACAAAGAAGGATTGTATTTACTCATCTCTCCAACCTTACATTGAAAAGGAATGCCTGGAAGTGCTCTGGTCTCTCTCCTGATCCATACAGCCCCTTGGAAAGGCTCCCCAACCATCTGCAGACATCAAAAGTTATCAACAACTCCAGCTACCTGCTCCCCCCACTCCTGCTCTACTTCTGGGCCAGAAAGAGATAAGGGAGAAACAAAAAATGAGAATTAACAAACCATGAATCTTTTAAGTGTTGGACAAAGTGAACTTTAACCTAGTGTGACAGTCAAGGGTATATTAAGAGACATTGTTAAATGACATATTGAATATAAAAATTTGGTACCTGGGGTATCACTGGTTTTAAGGCTGTTTCCATCTGTGCAGGTCACAGCACTGCTTTCTGGTTCATTGGGAGATTATTTTACACTTAGCCTTCACAATATTTTGCATGGATTTTTACAGTGTTATCGTGGAAAAGCAGGACCAAACAGTATCCTTCTTCTCTGCCTGATTAGAAGCTCAGTTCTGAGCAAGATTCTGTGTATTTAATTCCACACCCCCCCCAATACTTGGAAGGAAAAGCTACCAGAGCTGCAGATTTACAAACAATGTATGTGACATTCCTACATCTCACCTCCTCCCTTTTATTCTCCTGCCTCATTTCTCTTTTTCTATCTTACTTTGTTTCATTGCACCATCTAAATTTCTTTCTTATATCCACCCTCCTTTGCTTCTCCCTGCTTTTACTTTATCTAGCAAACTACTCTCACTTTCTCCATGCACTTCCTCTTCTCACCCAGCAGGCAGGTGCTTGGATTCTGCAGATGGAGGGGCCAAACCTCTTGGTCAATGTTATCAGGAACATGGAGAGAATGAGAAAAAAACAAACAAAAACGTTAAGTGAGAGAAAAAGTAACCACACTTCACCAAAAAGTAGAATACAATGTTTTAAAGTTGAATAATTTTGCCTACACCAAGATCAAAAGCACAGTGAGTCACAGAACTGCAGAACCTCCTGTGCAAGAATCAATAGTGGAAACTACAGCCTTGAACTTCCCAACAAATTAACAAAAGACCCAACAAGATACATTTTTGGTTGTGGACCAAAAGAATGTAGGAAAATATAATGGGGAAGAGGATTAAAGTGCTGTCAGCTTTTCAAAACAACCCTTCATTCCATGATCTAAAGCTTTGACACTCCCTGCCTGAAAATTCAACTTATATTGACATTTTCTTCTTTCTCTCCAGTTCAGTTTAGCCATGAATCACCTGTTCTGCTGCTCCTGGGTGCAAGATGCTGTTAACAATCTGACATCCCTGCCACTGAGCACTAAGCACATTCCAGTGCTTGCTCCTGCTGATTGCAAATGGGACACTGGGATCTCTCAGATGAAACTATTTATTATGGGATCACAATGCATGGCTACATTTATGCCTTGGTGGCCAGTAGTGCCTATCTCCTAATAAACATCTTAGGAATAAGCAACTCTAATATAGAGCATGAAAATCTGGGATGGAAAATTCCTATATCCTAAAAAAATACAGAATTGTCTCCCAGTGGATTCCTAACTCTGCCAAAAAGCTGAGTGGATCTACCAGGTGATTTCAGCATATCTAATTCTTATTTACGTTTCCACTTCTGTCTGCTTGAGTTTTTAAACAACTTTGTGGGGGTGTGTCACAATTCCTGCATTATGTGTTCTTTGAATAAATTCATATGAAACCTTTGCCTCAGTTTCCCAACTCCACCTGACTGCAGCAACAACCAGCAGCTCATTTGCAGGGCACAGCTGCTTTCATCACCCAGGAATCACCAACCACCACCTTGCTTTATAAGAGATCAAGGGTGGGGAAGGTACATGAAATAAATATACCTGGAGATTTTAATAAGCTAGCTGAGAGACATTGGAAAAAAACCAAACCAAACCAAACAAAAAACCAACCAAACAAAAAAAAATAAACAAACCACCACAAACAACTACAAACAAACAAACAAACAAAAAACCTTCACAGTTGGGGGTTTTTTCTGCCTTGGGGGCAGAAAAAAAAAGTGATAACAATCAAGTGAATACTAAAATTATCTTGCTTATGAAAAAGAGAGGAAATACACATGTGAAACACAGAGTTAACAGTGGCTGACTTTGCCTCTTTTTATTTCCAAATAATTCCACACTTGGAAAATTTAAGTGTGATTATTTTTTTCCCAATTTCCCCTCTAACCTCTAATTAAAAGTCACACTAAAAAAAACCCACCCTCATTCACTGATAAATACATGGAAACTTTAATAGTTACCAGAATAAATGCACTAAATATGGACACAAAATTAAATGCTAAAAGTAGAGCTAATTTATCATCCTCCTTTTACTTTCCCATTCACAAATCCTATATATATATATATATATGTATATACACTTTTTTTGGAGGGGGGCTATATTTCAGAATTCCATCTCCCATCCTAACACACATGGATTTTTTTTCTGATTTAGCACAGCTCTGAGCTGAAGAGCAGGAATGTTACACTATCATTCCATGATTCAGGAAGCATCAAACCATTTGGGACAACAAAATCGTGAACTACACGTCTGTCTAAAATAACAATATCACAGTTTTGAGGGCTGAAGGAATCCAGTTCACCACCCACATCCTTTTATACTATGACTGTTCTTAAGGAGCCTTGTTTCCCTCTCCCAGAGGCAGCTTCCCAAGTGCTGATGGCAGAGCCCTCACACTGCAAACACCACATGAATACCACAGCTTCACTTTTTGACATTAATGGGTTTTCTCTAATGTATGATGGAGAAAATGCCTCATTTCTCCCCATCATCTCCCAAAGAGGAGCTAAGTGTCTTTAGTCAGCTGTGACGATGCCACCATGTGTGACAACATTCTCACAGCTTTGAAGGGAACAGGAAAAATTTCCATAGTCTGGAGAAAGCCACAGCTTTTTGTATGCAAGGAAAAGAACCTGCCAGCTAATAAGAAAAATACTGCTATTTATTTTCACATGTAGGAAACTGAGGATTAGGCATGACTTCAGCAAAGTCAGGAGAGATCAAAACACAGGGTAAGCAGTGAAGTTCAACTATGGCTGCTTCAAGTCCTGTTCCACAGTCACGACCACCATCAGGTGTTGATGCTCCTTATTCCACTGGGAACTGGAAACAAACCACCTCTAGGAAGGCTTTAGGACACACTGGACATGTTAACCCATCCCATTCCTGACATTCCAGGAGATTCCACACCTGATGGGCCAGGCACAGTCTCTGCTGCCAGAAGGCACACAGTGAAAGCAAATTACAAGCTGATACCAACCTGAAATCACAATTGCTGATTACATGATCAGTCATTACAATTAATGATTACAGCACACAACCCTGCCTTGGCACACACACTCCAACTCCATCCACGATGCTCCCTCTCCTCCTCACAGAAACACCTTCAAATTCCAGATTTTGCAAGAAGAGATTTACCTATCCCATAAGGATATGGTGGCTGCTCCAATTCATTTAAATCCACTAAAATGCAGAAATTATTGAGCAACCTGCTCTACTGGAGGGTGTCTCTGCCCATGGCAGTGGGGCTGGAATGAGATGATCTTTGAGGTCTCTTCCAACCCAAACCATTCAGTGACTCCATAATATCATTTATCTGTTATCTCACAGCTAGAAAGAAGTGCACTCCAGTGCAGAAGTGCTGTAGCTACAGCTCATTCTCACATTGCTTGTTGTGGTTTTATTTAGTTAAAAAATTTGCATGAAACTTTCAGATGACACACGATACATATGTGCAGGCACTTCAGTTTTTTTTTTTTACCCCATTCCTGCTGTTGTTTAGTGAAATGATGGCATCTATTAAAAAAGCAGAACAGAGTAGACTGTTACAACTCTACTACTAAGAAGCAGAATGTGAATAAATGATCCTGAATGCAGAGATTTTTTTAATTGCTGTTTGTCTTGTGCCACGGACTTCAGGCTGAAGTAGAAACCCAGGGCAGATCCTTACCAGTTATTCATTAAGGCAATTTTCTCATGCACAATAAGCTATTAAGGCAATAATGAATATCCTATAAAAACAATTGAAGAAAATAGATGAGATACATACCACAGTCAAGCCCTTTACTGTAGTACATTAAACTTGTTTTCTACTCCATAGGGTATCCACAATTTTATGTCTTTCTTCCACTATGAACTTTACAAGCAAACTAGAGGATTTATCCTGACTTCATTCTCTATCCACACTAAGAAGACAGAAAAACCAGAGCATGTGCTGCAGCACATTATCTTCTTACAAACAAATCTCTAGCAGCTTCAGGAAGAATATAGATCCTCAGAGAATTCAGTTAACCTCTTGGGTAAAACTGTATTTCTAAGTATAACTCCATGAATCTGTAGACAACAAACAGGCAGTATAATTCAGTGTTGGCTTTGAAATACACAAAAATCTTTTACTGGGCTGACATAGCTCTCGGCACTAACTCTCTGAAGTACTCAGCTATTCAGAAAGGAAGAACTCAGAGAATGCTGGAATTAATTTACCACCAGAGATGGGCTCCAGCTCTATATATGAGCTATGAAGTTCAGTTTCTTTCAATCCACACATATAATTATGTTCCATTTTTGTTAAACAGACACTGCAAGAAAGGGTTTTGTTGGTGGGAGCTTTTGTCCTCTTCTCATTTGTCTTAGCTCACAGGAAAACAGAGGTATTACAGGAGACAGTTACAAGCTATTTTTTTCCCCAAACAAACCTTTATAGCATAAAAATGTAATGCATCTTTTGTTTATAATACTTNCTTCCTTAGCAGACACCTGTCCTTCAAACCAAGACAGATATGTTAAGTGGCTAGAAAAATATAAAGCCAAGGTAAGATCTTCGGGTTTCAGGTGCTATTTTAGAAACACAGATTTTTCTCTCAGACAGCAGACGAATTCAGTGGTATTTGTAGAATCACAGAATCAACTCCTAAATCACTGCAATATGGGAGTGAAGACCTCACATTTGTTTGACACTGCCTGGATGAATTCTCATTTCTTCAGTGGCTTTTCCTGTGCTCCATTTTCTGATGGCAATAGTATTTTAATCTGTGCCAACAGGTGACTGTCAAGTGATGTTACAGCATCCAGGTAGGAACAAAGTGATGGCTGCTCCAAGTCTGTTCCTCAAAGGCAAAACTCTAAATTCAATTATAGCAACACATCCTCCTGCATGAGATCTACCCTGCTTTTACACACAGGTCATTTCAAAATGCCCCCTCCCTTTCCCTACTGTTTTAATTCAAGTGGTTTTTGTTTGTTAATTGATTTTCAAAACTTAGCTAGGAAAATCAGGGAGGGATTAGCCAGCCAATGTTAAAGACAACTGAATAGAGGCTTTTGGTGTCATTTTCACTGACTCCATCAAATCATGCATTTTTATCGTTTATTTAGCTCAAACTCAACATCTGATGCATGGTTGCCTTTGATTCAGAGTGACAAGAAATAAGTTTACTGTTAAAGATTAATCATGTTCTTCTGTTCCCACTCTCCTTCTGCTCTTGGATTTAGGAGGATGCACTCAACTGTAGTTTTATTCTCACATTATGAAAAGAATCTGGTTTGGATTCCATTTATTTGTAATTTATTCTTCCACATTTCTTACTCAATAGTAATGTAAGTAATGCATGTAATAAACATACATTTCATTCATTACTTTTGTACTTGACTAATAAATGGTGACTACTCTCACCAAGTCCTTCTGTTTATCCATGATTATAAAACCTGTCTGTTTCTTCTTTGTTCTTCTCACCTTTGAAATGTCTTTCTGGTCACTATGTCTCCATTCAGCACCACTTGGAAAATCTCTAATTCCTGGTTTTGGTACAGGGAGTGCTGCTACTTCTCCTTCCCCAACTGTTTCAAGGCCCAGCTCCCATCATCACCACACACCAAGAAAATGCATGTGCTGCACACCCCACCAATCACCCAAGGGCCCTGACACCAAGAAATGATATTTTCCTCTTTTTCCCTGGAAATGTCCAAGGCCACGTTGAACAGGGCTTGGAGCAACCTGGTTGAGTGGAAGGCACCCAGGGGGTTGGAACTGGGTGATCTTTAGAAGTCCTTTCCAGCCCAAACCATTTCTGTGATTTTCTCTTTTACTTTTGTTCTTCACTTTGTATAAAGCCTGCTGTGTCAGGAGCAGATCTGTCATTCCAAAACTTACCATGTATTTATCAAATCACACTCATTAATAACAAAAAAAAGGAATAAACCCATTTTTTTGTCTTTAATAATCTCATTCATTTCTTATCTGAAGCTTAACAAAGCCGTATTTTCACGGTAAGTAGCAATCCTTCCCACATGACTGTCATCAATGTCTACAGAATTCTGGCTTTTATTTTAAATGGTATTTAAAAGAGGTTCTGTCATTTCTAGTTGCAAAGATAACTGCTGAAACATGAAAGCAAGAATATCAATGCTGTAGCTGCCTCCTAAGCCTGACAGATGCAGTGCCTCTACTGCTGCTCAGAACAAGATGCTGAGCAGCCATGGTGAAATTAAAAAAAAAACAACCCTAAAAATGATTAAAAAGAAAACATTTAAGCAGCTTTTCTCACTTTCTGAGACTGACTCCTCCCCACTTCATGTTGCTCCTAAGAAACTTGTGAGAAAACTCCTTTCTTTCCTGCTTGTCAAATATGGCAGAATTTGATGATAAAAAGAGACAATTAGGAAGAAGTGGAATTGAAAAACATTCCTCTTTCAAAAGCAAGCACAGGGTCCTGTACAAAGGAGAGGAGAGAGAAAGATGGGATCAGAGGGGAGGAAGGTGAAGGAGGATGGATCACCCAGATTCACTTCTATGCTCACTTTGCTGTTGGAATGGTTTTTTCCCTTTCTGGACTCCCATCAAGAGGGGCCCACTGCCCCACACGTGAGTTTTCAGCTGCAGGGACCTGGCAGGGCCCCTGAGCTGAAGGATGGGACCACATTTGTGCCAACTCTACACACAGCACTGCAATCCCTCTGCCTGTGAGGGATGCAATGGCTGGGAAAACAAATCCTGAATTTCTCTGTGATAACACAATCTGCCCCACTCTAAGAGCTGTAACTCATCTGAATCTGAGACTTAAATCCAATTCTAAAACCTGTTGTTTTTTCTTTAAAAGCCACATTCTCTTTCAACATAGAGGTAATCGAATATCTGGGCTGTATTGCTGCTGATGGGTTTCACCTGATTCAATTACTACTGGGAGGACAAAAGTATTGGTGAGCTCAGAGTGTTGAACAGTGCAGCACATAAAAATACTGTGCATCAGCAAAGTCCTGACAGTCAAGGGGTTAATTGCAATGCTAGAATGAAACATATAAAATTAATCACCACTTATTGTCATTTATTTGCAATTGTGTAGATAAACAAAGTTAATGGATGTGGCATTTCCCTTTCAATAAACTAAATACTGAAAAGCACTGTCACCAAGAATTAGACAAACTAGCTGTATATTAAGTGAATGAAGTAAACAGAAAAGTTTAAAATACAATACATCTTTAAAGACTGAAGAAACTTCATTTCTGACTAAAGGATTGGGCAACAGTGGAATTTGAGCTCAGAAAGCCTCAGTTCTGCAATTACACCAACCCTTACTGCAGCTCCACAGAGTTATTGCCCTGGGATTGACTAAACCTTTCCCTGGAAATGGCCAGAGCATTCTGAGCTGAAGGATGATATTTTTATGGACTGCTGGTTGCTTTTAATTCCTTTATAGCACATTAAAATATAGTCACTCTTTTAGTCATTTTAACCTTGTTTGGCACAAATGGTTGCACTTGAAATTCATCGACTTAAATGGTCCATGGAAGGTATCATTAAGAATTGCTGTAGCAGATTTTTTTTTCTTTTAACTTGCAATGCATTTAATTATTAATGTCCCTCTATCATTTATGGCCCATTGTTTTTCAGATTTTCCACATCTTTCACCTTACTTGTTCAAAGAGTTACAGAAGCCAGAACAAAGAATTCCAGATACAAAGACATTCACAGTTATCACTGGACCTTGCAATAGTCCAGAGTGTCTGTACTTTGAGTTTTGGTGATTAAACTAATATCCAAGGTTAGGCTCAATAACAGCCTGAGAGCAACACTGTCACTCACACAAGACAATTTGGAGATACTATAGGCTCATACACCATCGAGTATATTTTTCATGCATATATATATGCTTTTTTAAATTTGTTCTTACTTTAGGATGACCTCTGAAAATAATAGTATTTATGTTTCTTTGCTCTACAGTACAGCTAGAGGAATACAGGTTACTTTTGCTGATTTTCAGTAACAAGAGGGTCTGTAACCTTCACAGATTATTAATTTTCCTAAGTTTTCCTTGAACAACTCCAGTGTTGTTAAGATTTAAATCTGTAATCTGCAGTGATCTCCTTTCTCTAAAATCCAACAGTGGAGTGACAAGCAGGGCTTGCCTTTGAAATAACAATGGAAAAAAAATTCCCATAAAAAGTACCCTCATTCATCCAGCCAGTACTTGTTTTTACTTCTATTTTTGTTTTTAGATATGTAAAAAAAATGACTTCTTTTGTAAGATCGCTGAAGTAGTCAAGGATGATCTGGTTTCTTTTTTTGTACAAAAAGAGAATTGTAAGAAAAAAAACACTAAACCAAGAGTTATTTATTTCTCTTTTTTGGAATCACTAACTATTACCTATTCCTTTCAATCATTACCTATGATTTTACTGTTCTGTAAATAAAACTGGACCAGATCTTTCATCAAACCTCTTCCCTCTGGTTGGTATTTCCCAGCTGTATATCAAAAAGTAAATTCTTGTTTCTTGGAGCAATTGATCCCAATCCCATAAGAGCAGCCCCAATGCAACACCAGTTCTGAGCCTCACCATCACCTCTAACTTCCAAAGGGAATCACTGGAGCCTGGCATCTGGAGAAAGGGAAACAGCTGGAAGAGGAAGCATCTGAATTGAAGGAACAGCCAAATTGAACATAAATGTTTTGGAGCTCTCAAGGTGACTGAGAGCCAGGGAATTTCAGGTTAAAGAGCGATTGCAGAGGTGCTGTTGTGGTTTAAAGGACAACAACTTTTTTTTCTCCTTCCTGGGGGGGGTTCTTTGTTTTCCTACTTCCGCTGGGACAGTTTCCAGCAGAGGTGAGGAGCCCACAGATTGGCTAATTTTAAGATGGGCACTCCATGTAGCCACTTGAAATTAGAGGCGTCTTTGCGAAGCTTACATTTTTTTAGGAGCGGGAAGTTGGAGGCCCTCTTTGATTTCCGCCCGCGTGGAAGGTAACTCCGGCATNTGAGTGAGCCCTTGGATGACAGTTGTGGGAAAAGCTGTAACCAGGGGAAGACTTGTGTCACATGTTAACCAATATCCTTTCTGGGCGGGAGTTCACAGTGATATGGATTCTACAAGAGACTTATGCTTCTTGTGGGAAAAAATCTCCATGGTGAGACAAGAGAGACTCTTCTTCCAATTGGACTGATGAAAGCCTATTTCAAGAGTGGTAAATTGACCAGGGGTTTTCTAAGTTTGTTTCTCTGTGTTGTTGGTGAGAAGGATGGTGGTAAAGGAAGATAAATGAGGTGGGAGAAAGGAACCATCATGGGTGAGGGGCTGGGGGGAGGAAGAAGAAACCACCTGGGGGTTGATTTTGATTCTGTTGGTTTTTTTTGTTAATAAACTATTTTTATCTTTGAAGTTTAGGCCTGTTTTGCATTTCTCTTAATCCTTATTCTCATAAAATCACTACGCTACACTCTCGCCTGGTGTGAGCAGGCGAGCAGGTGAATGTGAAATCGCTACAGGTGCCCATAATTTTCTCAAGCTTAAGTCACTGCTACATAAATCAATATAGAACAAAGTACTACCGTTTTGGGAAAAATAAAACCCAGCAAATCAAATCCCAAAATATTATTTTGGAGGAAGAGAAGGGAAGAGTAGAGCTAGGAGCTCAAAATTCTGCATTCTTATTAAATAAAAGCATTTATCTGAAGTTATGTATTATATATGTCCAGTAGGAAAAACAAAAAAACAAACTATTTAGTATATGCATAAATACTAACAAGAAAATAATGCAATTTATCTAAGACTTGAGTTTTCTGTAAGAGTGCTGATTTATACATAATTACACAGCCTGAGAGATTGTAAGATCACAGATACATTGACTGAGTCCCATCTCACCGATTTTCTTTCCTGATCTTTGTGAATTTCCTGACAGAGTATTATGAAGCCCAGAGCTCCTGGTACCTAAGAACATGTTCTTCCCTTTCCTGGCCATGCTCTAAACCAATCCTAATCACCACAAAATATCAATTTAGCAACTTCCAGCTGAGCCCTAAATAGCACAACTCAGCTTTAATACCAAAAAGCAGAAATACAATGTAAAAAAAAGAGGGTTCAGTGCTCTCAACTCCTCATAGCCTTGGACACCATCTCAGGACGTAAAGGGGGATCAGACACACTGAAAACTCTCCTTTGAACTTTCTGAGTTCTTTATAACTTTTTTTGTGATGCTGCTTAATAACCCAAGGAAACAACAGAATCCATTGACTCACTAAAGAAAAAAATCATTTGAATATGTTAAAAAGCAACAAAGGAGTAAAGACATTTACACTTTTCATTGCACATCTCTGTACCTTTATGTCTTTCAATAAAGGTGTATTTTCTAGGAGAAAAAAAAAGCTAATGTAACAGTAAACTTTAAACTTCAAGAAAAACAAACTGAATCTGCTTCAACTTTCCAAATATGACATTAAGTCAGCATGAATGTATGTCTCTGTTTTGAAGAACACATGTATGGAACCATCTTAGAAATGAAGTAATGAAAACCGTTTTTATGTGTCCAGATATAAATTTGGACTTAGTTACCAAAAATTTAACAGAGAGTAGCAGTATCCAGTTATCCACAACAGTTCAGAACCATGTCCATTATGAACATTTTTTATACCTGCACAAGGAAGTATGGAAATAAAACTTGTCCCCTGACTTTTTAACAAATGCAATTTCATTTTCAGTCTCCTCTTCTTTTACAAGCTGTAATGTAGCCCAGGCTGGGGAAGCATTCTAGGGAAACATCACTTCACACTTGTTCCATGGATAAATTCTCCTCCTAGACACCTCCTGTTGCCTGTGCTGTTCTATGTTTTCAGAAAGTCGTGGGAATCTTATTAGAAACTGTTTTCCAAGGAATCTGTGCAATTCATTGGGCATATTGAATTGCAGAAAAAAAGAAAGTCTAGTTCACCAGGTTTCTTCCAGAGCTGGGAATACAGAAGCAGCAGCTTCCATGGGTGTACATATATATATGTGTATATATATATATATATTTAGGTCTGATAATTCAGTACAAGCAGAACAGAATGTATTTTCTATATAGGAAGCAAAAAAATCAAAACAAAAGTATGGAATAGCCAAGAATAGTCTTAAAATTTCTGCACAGTAACAGAGAAACCAAAGCTTTCAAAGTCAAATAAGAACAATTTTTACAGGGTACTTTTCTTATTATGCATTCAATGCCTTATCCATGCAGAGTTACAGAAACAATACCATAACAATAAGTAGGTTTGCTAAGACCATTCATTACAATTTTATAAGAAAATAAAACTCTAATCCTGTGTGTCTTCAGTGAAGAGCAGGTAAACTATATATTTATTGCTGGAATTTCTTCAATAAATAATCCACACTGAATAATCAACACAGAATGACAGTCAGCAATCCAGAGCACTGACAGAGCCTCTCTGTTCCATTTTTGATTTCCAAAATTCATTCAGTTGGGCCATTATTGTTCAGTTACTTCATTTATCTTCTCTGCCTACATCTGGTAATGAAATATAACTACTACAATATGTTTATTTAGATTATTATACATAACATACAAACACACACACACACATATATATATATATTTATACTGCTTATTCATTACTTTACCTAACTGAGATCTTGCATCACAGAGTATTCTATGACAAAATATTCCCAAGGGGTTTAAAATGTCCCTGCACAATACTCATTATAAATGGAAAATTAATGAGGGATATTGCTTAAATATTGCCTCCAGAATGGAAATTAACATTTTGAAAGTGGATTGAAACTCATTTTGATATGTTATGGTCTTTAGCAATAAATAAGTCACATTGTTTCTCAAAATTGCTATTCAATTAATCTGCTGTTGTAATTCTGAATTTTGTTACAGCACCTGCCTAATACAGTAAACAGTTACTCCAACTGTATCACTCATGAAATTCTGTTATTCAAGTTAATAGGCCCAGGAATGGTTACAGATACTGATCATGAGTGTGTGCACAGAGAGCATGAAAATTCCAAATTTAGACAGGCCTTGTATGAATTGTGACACAAATACACTTATACAAATGATATTATATAAAAATAACTAAGCTTAAATAAATAAATAAATAAATAAATAAATGGAAGAGTAAATGCTGAGTCCAATCCCCCAAGAAAGAAAAAATCTCAACTGGAGAAGGAAGAAAGTGGGGGTTTTCCATTTTTGATGCTAGGTCTTCATGATGTTCACATGATTGAGAAATGCTGCAAGCTGCAGTAGAATAAATTTAATAACTTATTTTGATTCTAAAGCAAGAAGGCTAATGGGCACTACAGTTTCTTGTTAAACTACTGGGCAGTTATAATTGTACTTGCAATTGTTATAATGCAATTCTTATTTTGAGGAAAATAATGCAGCATGATCTCAAAAGATAGTAAAAACTTAGACCCAAATGAGGGACAGGAATAACTCCAGACTCACTGGGAACAATCAAATATCTTTCCCATNTCAAGTTAATAGGCCCAGGAATGGTTACAGATACTGATCATGAGTGTGTGCACAGAGAGCATGAAAATTCTGAATTTAGACAGGCCCTGTATGAATTGTGACACAAATACACTTATACAAATGATATTATATAAAAATAACTAAGCTTAAATAAATAAATAAATAAATAAATAAATGGAAGAGTAAATGCTGAGTCCAATCCCCCAAGAAAGAAAAAATCTCAACTGGAGAAGGAAGAAAGTGGGGGTTTTCCATTTTTGATGCTAGGTCTTCATGATGTTCACATGATTGAGAAATGCTGCAAGCTGCAGTAGAATAAATTTAATAACTTATTTTGATTCTAAAGCAAGAAGGCTAATGGGCACTACAGTTTCTTGTTAAACTACTGGGCAGTTATAATTGTACTTGCAATTGTTATAATGCAATTCTTATTTTGAGGAAAATAATGCAGCATGATCTCAAAAGATAGTAAAAACTTAGACCCAAATGAGGGACAGGAATAACTCCAGACTCACTGGGAACAATCAAATATCTTTCCCATTTTTTTTTTTTTCACTTCTGTTTTTGAGGTGCCAGTGGCATCAGGGATTTCCTATGTGCTGAATTCTCCAGTTCTACAAGAATTCCAGTTCTAGCTCACTCTTTTGCATTTCCAAAGGGACAAGAGGCAGAAGAGCTGCTGCACCACTGGTACTGAAAACCATTTCTAGTCCATAAGCATTTCAAGTAAATTTACTTTCTCATTATACTTGAAATACATAAAAACCAAGCAAGCCAGGCTATGAGATCAACTAATCTCTTTTCCAGCTGCACAAACTAAGATGAAAACTTCTCTATTTTTCTCAATTTCTCCCCTAAATTTTCTTGTTGCTGCTGAAATGTGTTTCTGGGAAATCACATGATAGTTTATATCCTGTGGTCAAAATGTGAAATTATTTGCACTGCCAGGGAGATTACTTGTGGATATATAAATACTGAATTTTTTGCTTCAGTCATCCAAAACACTGACCTACTGATCTGGCATGAATCAACAATGGCAAATTCCAAATTTTATGTTTCCTTCTCAAAAAATTACAGTTCAAATTATGTAGCACATGAAACATCTCAATTTAGCATTACTTGAGGGCATCAGAAAACAGAATTTGGGAAATGCAATTTGTCTTCTTCCACTGATACTGACAGGAGTTCTTTAAAGCAAAGCATTACAGAACATTTCCTTCCTCTTGATGCAACTCTTAATCCAAAGTTAACTCTTGGGTTTTTTGCATTATAATCCAACCAGGGTGTTATAATCAAGCCCATTTTGTTGTGCGTGCGTGGGAGGGGGTACAAGGAGGGTGCTTGGGGCTCACTTCATGTAAAGGAGGGCTGAGAAGTTTTCTGGTGAAAGGCTCTGTTGATAAATGGTGGTTAGGAGAAGAAAATTGGTTATTCAATGAACAAAGTGGTGTGTAATTTATTTTACTTCATTAGATGCTGAATTCTTCAAACACTGCTAGGAATTAGAATGCTTTGAAACTAATTATTGTAAGTACATTTAATCATAGCTTTGAAGTTACTTTCAACATAGCATGTTCTTTTTGATTTAATTATATCTTTTTGCCATTCCACTACAAGTACCCAGTTCAAGGGCAGAAGAAGAGAAAAAAAAAAAAACCCCAACAAACCTTTCAAAAGTCGTAAATAAAAACAACAATAATTTTGCTCTGTTTTTTTCTGATATATTTCCACAACCTCCTATTGCTATGAGTGCACCAGTTCCTGCAGAAACTTGAGTACAACTTTGAATACATAAAAATTATCACAAAATTAAACAATTATGTTATTATATATGGTACAAATAATTTCAAGCTGAGAAGTAGAATAGCAGAGAGCACAAAGATGAACTAAAATGCACTTGCAAGGTGCAGGGATTTTTTTTGAGCAAAGATTAAAGGAATTCAGTAGAGTCTCTCTCTCATCCTTGCTTCTCTGTACATATAGTACTGGTAATTCAAGCTCTCAGTTATGTGATAATTCTCTTTATCATGATAAATGATGGCTGAAAGGAGCAAGTTTGGTTCAAATCTGCCTCCTGTTTGAACGAAAATTTTGGTTCAGTGATTGAAGCCCCATGAATCTCCTCCCTATTCCCAAGCTTGACTTGGACACGAGCAATGGGAAATTGGATCAGTCCAAGGAAAGAACACAAATGCAGCTTCAAGGAGCTCTGCTGATCCCAGTGATTCCCTACCACCTCCCCTATTTTCAAATGTGCACCTTGCAATTCAGTGATTTCACTGGATTTCAGTTGGTTCTGTAAAGCTCTAAGTGAAGAGAAAGAATGGGTTTATACTCTTCTGAGTATTTTTGTCTCTTTTCTTTTGCAATGTAAAGCACCAAGAGGAGAATGCAGGAATATGCATTACTTTAAGTAAGTCCCACCCCTGAAAGTGTTCCAGGCCAGGTTGGACAGGGCTTGGAGGAACCTGGGATAGTGGAAGGTGTCCCTGCCCAGGGCAGGGGGTGGAGCTTGATGATATTTAAGGTCCTTTTCATCCCTAACCACTCTATATTCCATGTTTTCCTGCTCTCTCACAGATAACTAACACACTAAAGGAGAGAAAAGCACTTTTTCTTCTCCTCTTTCTTAGGATTATTAACTGTCTGCCCAGCTTGTAACAATAAATGGTAAATTACCTCAAGGCAGAAATTAATGTATTTGATAGCTTAATGTTATACAATTTTTGGTATTTNGAACACCCAAACCCCAACAGCTCTTTATTGCATTTGGCTGAAGGGTTGGGAAGGTTAACTGGGTAAGATTTATTCTGTAACTCTGCAGAGAAATGTTAGACTTAAATAGCCAAAAATATCCCACAGGGACAGAGAAACAAAAGTAAATCTCCATGGGCTAATTTGTCTTAGTTTTGTAATAGGAAATATTAACAAAGTTGTTTATGTGGATTACCAGAACTAAAACCAAAAGGAAGTGGGAAAGGGCAAAGCCTGGCCTGGAGTCAAGAGCTTGTAAGTGCAGTTAGAGATTTCTTGAGAAAAAGCAGGTTAACAAGGTAAAATAAGCAGCAGTACTTTAGCTGATCAAATAGAGATTTAGCAGTATACAAATAAAAAGTTATCAAAGGGAAATAAAAGAACATGTACTGAATATTATCATCAACACAGAAGAACAAAAGAATGAGAGAACATCCCTTTCTTCTTCAACTCCAAAGCACAATATGCAAGAAATAATTGCAGCCTATCCCCAAAATGTCACCCAAGTAAAAGAAAAACAGAACAACACCTTAATGGCACAAAGCAGTGGTTCTGGCTGTTCTTTTTACTTTCTTTCTTAATGACATATTCCATCAGTTCTGAATTTATCAGAAACAGTGATCAGAGGAGCAAAAAAAAAACCTCTTTTGTTATCGTCTACCTTAAACTTCAAAGCAGCAGGGACACTGAGTGAAACACAACTCTATCAAAGTTGAGTTTCTCTATAAAGTGAGCACTTATAATTCTTAAGTTTGATATTTATAAATTTACAAGGCTTCCCTCGTCATGCTACACAGAACTATCACAGAAAAGCACATCACAGAAACTGTAAATATTTGGAGGCATCTCATCCTATTCTGCCTCAATCTGAGGGCTTCAGTGCACACAGCCCATCAGGGGGTGGGAGAAAAGAGAAAAGCCCAAACATTTTCCCTGCCTGCCTCAACAGAGAAAGACTCATTAAATGTTATTAGTTATTCTTTCACTCACTCACTTGGTGGCACTCATTAACTTCAAGCATTGGCCAGCCAGTTCAAATCTACTTTTAATCCAGGGAATTCTCTTTAGAAGTATCCCACATCCGTGCTCATCCTGGCTTCCCCTGTTAAGATCATGCTCAGCCTATCTTTGAACACCCAGATCACCAAGAGCCTG